>NQII01000062.1:318165-444014 GCA_002778355.1 Clitarchus hookeri | reverse complement strand
ATGTGAAGGAGGGGAGGGTGGGCCACGGGCGAGAGGGTAGAGGCTATCCACTCCTGGGGCTAGCGGTCAAGTTTGTGGCCTGCGGCCGGATTGTGCGGACGTGCAGGCGAGTTATCTCCCTGGCGTACCTCCCCCCTCCCCCTCCATCACCCTCAGGATCAGCTAACCTCCTCTTCATCCAAGAACCGGTGTGGTACGTCTGCAAACTCAGCTTACCTCGTGGACGGAACACTGCATTGTCCTGTCGTACACAGTCTCTCCCCGAATAGCTTACTTGCTGACGTATTGCACCGGAGAGTGATTGACGGCTTCGGGTGGCGCTTGACGGGCGAAGGCCTTGAGCGCCAATAGTGGTGAAGCGAGGTAGTGGCTGGGTAACGACAACGTCCGCCCCGTTCCCAACATGCGGAAATCCGTTTGACCCGCCGAGGAACCGAAGCCGGGCTCGTCTTAGTGGGAGGCGAGTGATCTGACCACTACGCCTCCGCGACCCTCGTTGACAAGCGTGTTCAATTGTAGGAAGGCCTAAAACGTGATGGTCTGCTGATCCTATTACATGCTTACGATGATCTTAAAATTAATTTTTGGTAGTTTTTTTGGACATTGAGTTACCTTCTGCCACTGGTAAACACGAGTATAGACTCTTAAAGGTAAATTGAGCACTTTTGAGTCCCTGGTTACTTTTACATTTCGGCCATTTTTTATCCTTTAGCCAAGTTTTTAAATGAATATTGCCATGTAAGTAATAAACACAGTATATATATATGTATATATATATATATATATATATATATTGCATCGCACTCGGAAATTAACGCGTAAGGCTAAAATAAATACTGTAGAATTTTTTTTATAACTATTACGCATCGATCATATCAATTTTTAAAATGGTTGGAAACGTAAATATGCTACTATTACTCTTATTATTCCGTCAAAACGGTTTTCTTTCTCAAACGAATTTCCGTGTTTGAGGCTCAGAAGCTCGCGAACGATAAGGGGTACACTGCCACTCGCATCAAGTTCACCATCGCCACTATGCACAAGGCTCTACCCTGGAGTACAGTGTTCTCGTTGAGTTGCGTGTACCTATGGGAATTTTAAGCAATGGACCTGCAATTTTCAATGGAATGTCTGTGGCATTGAGAATACACGACCTTATCGTAGTTTCGCTGGTGTCCGGATAGTATGTTTTAAGATACAAGAGCCTGGAAATGCCGTTCCTAACAATGTTGAAAACCTTTAAAATAAAATTTATAGCATGCATGATACCTTCCTGAAAGTGTAATTCCGTCCTCGTCTGAGGTCTGTTAACCGGTTTCACAGTCAACGCGTAACGTCTCCGTCATCTCAAGTGTATTACGTTTTGCCTTAATACACGGCAAGGTAGTTTGTGGTAGTGAACATTATACACTGAAGAGCCAAAAAAACTGGTATAGGCGTGAGTATGCAAATAGCAGAGGTATGGAACCAATCGGAGTAACGCGATGCGGTCGGCAGCTAGATCGGTTACAGCTGCTACAATGGCAGGTTATCAAGATTTAAGTGAGTTTGAACGCGGTGTTATAGTCAGCGCACGAGAGATGGGACATAGCACCTACGAGGTAGTGATAGTGATTGACCGATTAAATAACCAATTTAAAAAATTGGTAAGTGTTGCGGTGGTGGTGGGACCTCCGAAAATAACTTTAAAAAAAATTTAGTAACAATCTTTGTAAATTTTTTATAAATTTTTAATTACAATTTTTAAAGGTTAAAGATTAATGGGGTAAGGTCGATGTCGAGGTAATCTAGATCAAATTTGGTGGACAGGTGACCGGAATGACAGAGCTTGATATCAGCTCCAGCTCCGGACCATTGCGCCAAAGTCGGCTGTTTCTTTCTACTCCCGTTTCCCGGAGACCGATCATTCTGCCCCGTTCGAACTCACTCTCATGCTGATATGGCGCCATTTGACATCGACGAGGCATGGCACTTCTTTCGCTTCGTTTTATGGCTCTTCAATGACTGAGCTTGGCGTATCACGGACCTTTCCGGTCACATAAGAGAGGCCGCTGCTGGGCCTATCTGTAAACTATCTATCTGCAATCGTAATCACTTATTGCTGGTACACTGTTCTATACATTCTTCGAATTTGGATTCATCCGGGCCACTCCTCCTGGGCGTTGAAATTTTTACAAACAATAGTGTAGAAAAAAAAACACGTAAATGTTTATTGATGTTAAAAAAACATTCTATGAAAATTATGTTAAACATTCATGATTATTAGGCACAAAAGGATCAGTTACCACGAAAAAACGATTAGGCTCTGCGTACAAACGGATAAGGCTGAAGTCCCGAGTGAAGACTGTTCCTGAATCACAGTTGCAGAAGCAAAATCACAAAAAAAAAAAAAAAAAAAAAAAAAAAAAAACATTGTTTTTGCCAGTACGGAAACNGAGAGGTTATTTCAAACCTGCCTGCATGCAGGCTCGAGTAGTAGGTCTCGTAGAAGCTTTCGCCCGAGCTCGTACGAAACATTTTATCGCGTGAATGCGTGAGTAGATATTTGGGCGGCTCTTAACATCGGGGTCTTGACAGCCGATGATGGTGAAGTGAAGGGAGTATGGAGCAGCGCCAGAATACAAGAGCAGGATAAACGGGACATCTCCGAGAAAACCCGCCGACCAACGGCATCGTCCGGTACGATTCCCAAATGCGAATGTCCTGGAGCGGCCCCGTCGGGAATCGAGGCTGGTCTCCTAGGTGGGAGGTGAGTAGTCTAACCACTACACCAACGTGGCCCCTCCCTTTGCCGGTAGGTGTACACAATCTTTGGCTATTTCCTCTCTGGGAACTGCCAGAGAGTCCGAGTACTTTCGTATCCTCTGCGAGATGTGTTTTCGAGTGAGTTAGCATCACGATGCCGTGGCAAGCAGACGAAGAGGTCTCCTAGCGCCCATAGCTGGTTAACGAGAATGAAGAAAGATAAGAGAAGCACGTTTACCGCGTTTGCGGTTACGTGAACTTATCATTAACCTAGGCTTGATTTTGTGGCCAGCAATCTAGGCATAAAACTTCCCTCATCGTGGATTTTCAACGTACGTAAATGTCAGAGTGGGCTGTCAAGTACAGATATTGAATTTGGATTACCTTTCACGCACGTGACTTGTACATGCTGTTTTATGTACTCTGAGACCATTTTTTTACATTTGCAACGGCTCACCTCTCTGTATTCCTTCCAGATACTAGTATTCTTGAGCGAAGAGTCTGCCGGTACATCGGAATACTTTTCAGAAATTGTTTTCCATTTAATGATTTACTTAATTCACTTAAATCGGCAAGGAAAAAACTTACTCCGTTCCCGGTTACGAACATTTCTGTTCTCCACTGACTTAAAGCCTAAAGTAAAAGAACAATAATAAAAATGTTGCTACAATTTTAATTTATCTCCTTTATCCCTAGTAAAATACTTTCGTTATCAGCCTTTTCTGGTTCTTGGAAAAATGCGCGTGATGTGTATGACGTTTACATATAAAAGGTGTAATTAAATTGCAGTAATAGTTATTTCATGAGAAATATTTTCAAAGAAAAAAAGCAATAGATAAAAGTTTTTGCACAATTGTTTGATGAAGTACGTCAAAGAAGGATTTCATTTATAGTCGCGACGTTATTTTCCTTGGGGTGCGATATAGTTCTCTCGTATCTTATTGGGTTCGAACAGCGCTTTCTCTCGGTGATTCTCGTGCGGCAGGCACTGGGTGTTGTTGACAGTGGCGGGAAGACAAGAGAGTTGTGATTTACGTCCCGCCTGTGGATTATCGTGCTTCGACGTCCCGAGCACCTTGCCTGCACGTGTCGGGGCACCGCCGCCGAAGAGAATTACCTCCCTCATTGCGCCGCCTCTCTCAGTGCATCCCACTTGGCCGTAATTGGCCCGTCGTGTTGTCCATTGTGCGTGAGGGGCGATGAGCGAGGGTGGCGGAGGGTGAAAACACGCACGCACTCACGAGAGCGCCCTCGCAAGCTCCGCCACTCCCCGCTGTTATTGTGTTTGCGAGCAAAGGCAACATCGACTGTTTCGAGTATCGAACACGGGACCCTTTGTGCCCGAGCCATAAAGCCCGGCCCCCTCCCTAGGCCTCCGCCACTGCCAGTGCGCGCCCGATCGTGAAGAGAGAAGGGGGCAGGCTAAAATGGCACTTAGCGGCTCGCCGACGCACGACCTGGCAAGCTGGCCACTTCCCCGGTCACTTGGGCCACTTTTGCGCGTCGGGCTCACCTCAGCGTTGATGGATGTACTTTCAGTCAACACAGGAGACAGATACAGCCGGAGAGGGGGGAGGCAACGAGTGAGACAAGGCTAGAGAGTGATGAGATGAGAGAGAGAGATATACTCGCACGCACACATCAGGGATGCTGTCAAATCGTGATTTATGCTCTCTTGAATTTTAAATGTATGCACGCACACATACGCATCAGTACTTTCCCTTTAACATATTTTATTCCATTCCTTCCCTCCTTCTTCGTATTTCGCCCATATACTCTTCCCCATCCGAATCCTATAACCACAAACACCCACCCTACCCTCTAAACCCTTCTTTATTTTCGTAGGAAGGGGGAGGAGGGGAGCAAAAATTCAAATCCTTCTCACTAAACTCAAATCCACCCTCTGTAACCACCCTGGCTCCTCTACTAGCATACAAAAAAAATCGGGTGGGATAATGATGACTGACATCAAAAAATAATCTTGACTCTCCTTTTAGTTCTTTGCTTCTAGCGATTTCCTTCCTGTTGGCGGGTAAATCACTTTTTTCATATGGGGCAAGATATCTCTCTGCGCCTACCCACCCACTTGGCTTTATAGACCTCGCGTCAATTTTCTCACGACGATATTCGTTTCTCAGCCCCTTTCAACCCTGCGTCGCCACCAATTTTAGACTCAGACGCACATTAAGGCGACCTGATGTTACAGTGCCGGCCACGTGTTTTGCAACAATGCAGAGAGTAGCCTCCACTGATGAAAAAGGAACAAAAAAAAACTAACATCAATTTAGCCATCGGCTTCTTCAATACTCCTTCTCAATTGCAAAAGCACGCATATAAAAATATTTGGCACAGTTATTGTTAAAACTGATTAGCTGATTGGGGTTATTCGAGTGAAATTTCAAAACAGACTAACATAATATTATTCAAGTCTCAGACAAAAAATAAGAATACCCAAAATGGTATAGTTTGGCACGTTATCAAGAAAATAATTCTTTTGAATATGGCCTATGTGTGATGTTTCAGAAGCGAATGTGATCTCTACTGACTTTCGGCAATGCTAGTATTATTTGCGGCATACCTCTGTTAAGGATGTCCAGGTCATCTCAATGGGAGGCCTCGATGACCTCTTGGCAGATTTTGGAATGGTTGGGACACTGGTCAACATCACGCCTAAGCACATCATATGCTTTCCCAAGGCAATCCACGTCCAGATGCATCCAGGTCCACAGCATTCGGGCAATGTTGGATTCTTGGAGGAACTGTTGCACCACTACTGCTCGGTATGTCTACGCGTTGTCGTCCAAAAGAATGAGTTCGTCACCGGTCTCTCGGCGGGGTGGAGGCACATTCGGTTGCAGCACCTCGCGAATGTAACGCTGATATGCGTCTTCAGTAGGCAAGAGCAGGTGCCGCCACTCCAGCATTCTCCCTGCACGGAACATGCTAGAGCCACCTCCGAATGGATACCTTTCTCCCGAACATGCTGAAGTCTGGCATGCCGTCCTTTATGATATAAGTCTCTGGGCGAAGGGCTACGTTTGTTTCTTGCATGGACATAACAAATCGCTACTCTGCAAATTATAATTCGTGGTGTACTAGGACCAGCATCCAGTGGTCACATCTTCAGTGGTTGTGGAAAAGGACCTTGTGGTGGGTCACCCCAATGTGTAGGGGTCTCGTATGCATCTGTTTTGGATGGTCTGGATGAAGAGTTGGCCCGCAGAAGCCCGCCGGATGTCAGCACCGATCTCTTTGGTTCTGGCTGACATGTGTCTCTTGATTCTGAGCACGAGATAGCAGTCTTCAGCTGCTACTGTCATCCAATGACTACCCGCCTGCCAATGATCAGACACTGAATTCGTCTCCGTGTACTTGAACTATACCAGTGCTTCGTCGTCCCGGTTGACTCCAAGACGATTCGAAACAGCTGATCTAGTCAGGCCTTGCTGGATCAACTATCTTACCCCTCTTCGACTTCTTGTTTATCCATTCAAATATGTCTACATGTGACTGACTACGTACCCGGGGTGGGGGCATACAAGAAGTGCATTGTAAAGTCTGCTATTCTGCTGCGGAATGACCAAAGAAGCGAAAGCAATTGGTCGTTGAATACTACCGTAAATCTGGCGGACACGCAGATATTTCATACCTGTGCACTTCAAATGTTATCGCAGGTGCCTCTGACACTGGAAATATATTCATTTTCCACCTCCCTACCCGAAATAAACACACTCTGAGAATTACAGTTACCACGCAGAAATTAGCATATAGTCCAGTCACTTTTACTTCCAAATTTTTGAAGCCTTGGCAAAGTTATACTTCCAGGATGTTCCTCCGTCTTGTGCAAACAAAGCTTAACCAAGTCTAGAAAATTACACTCCGCGTAATAACATTTCACATAAGAACTATTTATTACTGTGTATTGCCAACACGCACATATTCTCCCTGTGTTTTTATTCATATTAATTATCAAGTAAATATTAAAATTAACAGATCAAACATACGTAAAAATTCAATTTAACTAAAAATAAGGTATTTTTATGTTAACAGATGTACACAACGTTTGTAATACGTTACATATTTAGGAATTAACAAAATACGTCATACGTGCACTCTAGATTCGAATCAGTGGAAAACCCCTGATTCGCAGTGAAATTGAACTACTCGGATCAATGAAATTGGTTCCACTTAGAACAATGGAAAACCACTGGTTGTTTCAGTGAAACAGTTTCACTGATTGAATAAGTGATGGCCAACTGCGTGCGGTGAATTAAANACGCGAAACAATTTCACTGATCTAATAAAGTGATGGCCAACTGCGTGCGGTGAATTAAATATAGCTTTTATTGCGTGAAATCATTACGAGAAGTAAACATATATCCGATAGTCACTCTTAATATTGCGCAATCTACCGCAATTTAAAAAACAAAAAAAACAAAAACACTGCCGGTTGTTATGAGTGAACGCACATCACCCACAATCCGGTTATAGGCCTACCTTATCCACTGAGCTACCAAGCCAACGCTGAGTACAAAATGGAAAATATATTTTATACTTGTTATCTAATATATGTAGATTTACATTGTATGCCCTTTATTTTAGTTTTTAATTTATTTGGTAGCGGCAGGATTTGTTAAATGAAACAGTTAGTATGAGTTCATTCATTCACCACGTTTAATGTAGTTTAAACCTCCAAACCTATCGCCACAGTGATTACGTGAAAGCGAAAGGAAAGACGTAAAAACTGAATGAAGGACTGAACGTTCATCTCACTTCGTAAGATGGTATAATGAAAGGCCAAACACACATTTCATAAAGTATTATTCGTAGGTTTTATTAGTTTATGCGTTGTTGTGTCATTTGATACACGTTTAACTAATCCATCAGTCAAAAAACAAATCACTGGAAAACATAGAATAAAACGACTGATGAATCAGTGGAATATGTCACTGAATCAATAAGCGAAGGAAAACGGGCATTTTTCACAAATTAAGCAGTTCAATTCACTGAAGTGACTGTTGAATCAATCAGGTGTTTTTTTATTGATAAAACAGTGAAATTCTCATTGATTCTGATTTAGAACGTAAGGTAATTTCTCAAAGGTTTGATTCAATAAGTATGAAGATAACGCGAACGCACTGTACTTGGAGATCCACCAGTTTTAGACAGAGATTTAAACGAGTATAGCTTATCAGCGGTCAACGGGAAACTTTTGAAGTCAACGTCTGAAAATATCCATACCTGTACTTCTCACTGACTAGAAGTATTCGCGGCAATTGGTAAACGTATTTCGGAGACGTAAAGTCATATTGAAAGTGTAATATTTAAATTGATTGTCAATAAAAAAAAAATTTCTTTATGAATTTTTAAAATTAATTTCAGTGTGTTTTTACTTACTACATGACTCCCTATAGTTTGCAAAAAAAAAAAAAAACAACGTCAATTTGTTTACACGAAGTGTAATTATACAGACTAGATCGAAGTCATTGTAGACTCCGCCTTATTGACGCTATTTATTTTTTGAAGTGCAGGCGTATTAAGTCTTAAACGTGTCTCTGGAATTCGCATCAAATGGCCGGCTGTCTTTATGCGCAAGGCACTGCGTGTCGAGCCGTCTCCCACGTAACATGGGCATTCAACATGGGCATTCAACGTAGGACTTACAGCGGTGGTCGTTTCATTTCACAGCAGGCTAATTATAACAAAGGGCTTGCTCAGCACTTACATTATGCTACTAAAAACCATTCCAGAAATACTCGATTTCGGTAATATTTTGATCTTTAATACACAAGTTGAATCACCTCTTAACGACTTCGCGCCTAGTAGAGAGACGGAGTGGAGGAATTTGGGCGGCTCTTAACAGCGTGGGCTTGAGAGCCGATGCGAGGTGAGAATGGCGCAGTGCCGTAATTGAAGGGCGGGGGAAACGGGAGATCCCCGAGAAAACCCGCCGATTAGCGGCATAGTCCAGCACGATTCCCACATGTAGAAATCCGGGAATGACCCCGCCGGGAATCGAACCAGGTTCGCCTAGATGGGAGACGAGTCGTCTAACCACTACACCACCGCGGCCCCTACTTTGCGCCGAGTGAATTTGTTCGGTAATAAAACACTATCGATTCGCATTCGCGAGGACACCAGTTAGATTCTCGGTCAAAAGATCCTGATTTTGGTTTTCTGAAATAACTGCAGACGAATGCCGGTGTCGGCAACTAACATTTTGAAGATATTTCAAAGTTTTGAAACAAAATACCAATGTTGACTTAATTTAAATAAATATATAAATCATTTGCAGAGCAACCTTTGTCATGTTTTTCTTTAAGGTAAATGTGAAAGTATTTACTAAAAAAATATTAATTAGTATAAATTTAAAAAAATTTATTTTAACACAAAGTGTAATTTAGACTGGCGTGTTTCTGAAAGTCTCAAAAGTTGCAAGTTGCTGTTTTTCAGAAATCAAACAATCTGCACACCTGCGTCAATGGTTTAATTTCTAGTTATTTGGACTTTAAATTTGAGTTCCAGTACGTACATCGACCGCATCGCATGAGGTTCTCGAAATGTCTGCTCTATGGGCAGCAATGCATGCGTGGCAGCGCCTCATCATGGATGGCGAATCAGCTCCAAGATACCTGGCTGATGTTGAGCAGATGCACAACAGGCGTTATTGATACGCTGTAACAAGTCGTTGATGTCGTTAGCCGGCGTAGCAGTGTCCCCACAGCTAATAGTCCAGTGGATTAAGGTCAGGAGACCGGGCAGGCCAATGCACTGGACCGCGATACAAGTGGCGGTAGTGATATACTGTATGTTACCGCAATGTGAAACGTCTGAACTCAATAAAAACGCTTTGTAGTACATATGTTTATAAACCAATTTTGCTTGTGTTGAATCCAGGAATAGCCTCTTGAAGTTTGTTACAATTATTTAGATACACCGTGTATACACATACACGCACATATATACATGTGTGTGTATAAACGGTGTGAATATACACTGAAGAGCCAAAAAAGTTGGTATAGGCGTGCGTATGCAAACAACACAGGCATGGAACCAATCAGAGTAACGAAATGCGGTCGGCAGCTAGATCGGTTGTTGCTGCTGCAATGGCAGGTTATCAAGATTTAAGTGAGTTTGAACGTGGTGTTATAGTCGGCGCACGAGAGATCGGACATAGCATCTCTGAGGTAGCGATAATATTTGGATGTTTGCGTACGACCATTTTACGAGTGTACCGTGAATATCGGGAATCCGGTAAAACATCACATCTTCGACATCGCTGCNTTGCGTACGACCATTTTACGAGTGTACCGTGAATATCCGGAATCCGGTAAAACATCACATCTTCGACATCGCTGCGGCCGGAAAAAGATCGTGAACGAACGGGACAAACAACGACTGACGAGAATCATTAAACGTGACAGACGTGCAACCCTTTCTCAAATTGGCGCAGATTTCAATGCTGGGACATCAACAAGTGCCAGCGTGCGAACTATTCAACGGACCATCATTGATATGGGCTTTCGGAGCCGAAGGCCCACTCGTGTAGCGTTTTTGACTGCACAACACAAAGCTTTACTCCTCGCCTGGGCCCACCAACACCGCCATTGGGCTGTTGATGACTGGAAACACGTTGCCTGCTCTGACGAGGCTCGTTTCCAATTGTATCGGGCGGATGGACGTGTACGGGTATGGAGACATCCTCATGAATCCATGGACCCTACATGTCAACAGGGGACTGTTCAAGCTGGTGGAGGCTCTGTCATGGTATGGGGCGTGTGCAGTTGGCGTGAAATGGGACCCCTGATACGTCTAGATATGACTCTGACAGGTGATAGATACGTAAGCATACTGCCCGATCACCTGCACTCATTAATGTCCATCGTGCATTCCGACGGACGTGTACAATTTCAGCAGGACAATGCGACACCCCACACGTCGAGAGTTTCTACCGAGTGGCTCCAGGAACACTCTTCTGACTTTAGACACTTCCATTGGCCACCTAANATCTGGAATGCCTTGCAACGTGCTGTTTAGAAGAGATCTCCACCGCCTCGCACTCCTATGGATTTTTGGACTGCCCTGCAGGATTCATGGTGTGAATTGCCTCCTGCATNAATTGCCCCCTGCATACCTTCAGACATTAGTCGAGTCCATGCCAAATCGTCTTGCGGCACTTTTGCGTGCTCGCTCTGGAAAAGGGGGAGGGGGCGGCTACACGATATTAGGCATGTGTACCAGTTTTTTTGGCTCTTCAGTGTAATATTTAATTTATAAGACGTAAAATAAAAACAGGGAGAAACTACTGCAGGTGTGTTGACAATGTCTATGCAAAATATTATCACACTGAGTGCGCATGAATGCGGCGTTCTGTCACTTTTATGTAATTTACTAGACTTGTTTAAGTTTTGTTATAATGAGGCGGAGGAATATCCTGGAAGTAGAATTTTAACAGGGATTCAGAAATTTTGGAAAAAACCATGAATGAATTATTCAGTATATTTTCTTAATATTTCGTTGTATACGTTCAGATAAAATACGGACCGTTGTATAATACTGATATAATACAGATAGTATTTAAAACTGTTCTTTTTTATAGGATATTTGTTATGGGTTCAGATGTCGTGTATCCGGTTGTTGGAAGTGTTTATTATGGCGAATTTTAAAAAGTAGTTAACCCTACATGGCCAACAAAGCTGAACGTGCTTAACTAGTTTTGAATTTTCAACAGTCTCTTCCTTTGACACGAGCAAAATACTTTGACTTACTAGAATTTATTCTAGTTACATTAAATTTAGGTTGATGTAAGTACAAAAATAATAAAGCGCTTCCTTACATAAAAAACGTTCTAACCTCAAAACATATCCACAATGTTTTGATAGCGCTATTGGCAGAAAAAATAAAAAGAGGCAAATGTAACACGTAGAGAATTTACTTCGCAGCTCGCATACGCACTCCTATCACATACTCCCTCTACGATTAGTCTTGGTGCCATCCTAGAGTGAACAGTTGGCAGTTCACAGTATGCAGTGGGCATTTCACAGTATGCAGTCGGCAGTTCACATTATGCGGTCGGCAGTTCACAGTATGTAGTCGGCAGTCAACCGTGCGTATACGCAGTGAGCAGCAGGTTGGAAATAAAAGCATCGATACTACAAAAAGTAATATTAATAATATTTTTCTTAACGTGTATGTAAATATAAAAAATACTGCAAATATTTTACCTTACTTTGCTCTATATGAATATTCAAGAAAATATGGAAACTTTTCTTGCCGGGTATTTAATTTAAGTTATCATTCCGTTGTTTTGATCGAAAATTCATTAAACTGGGTATTACATAAATATAACATCATACAATTTTATTTTATTTCGCATTAACGTCTGATTAATTAATAAAATATCCAAGATCGCCATATGAGCAGTCACTTTCAGGATTCCATTCTCCTTCTATTCCAGATACTCTAGGAGAAGACGTCAGAAGAACAATGAGCTGTGATTGCCTTACTGACCACTTGCAGTTCTTGCAGTCGAGCAGTTCACAGTTTAGGATTGCCGACAACCGACTCACGACTGCTTAGTGTGGAGACGTAGCCTAGGGATGAGGTAGACCGACCTCACTGGCTGTCTACAACCAGCCTCCGTGTCCCAACATTCGGCTGCTTTCCTGCCAACATGTCTAGCAAAACCAGCGTCGATTGAATTTGAGGTTAGAACACTCCTGCTCAGTAAACAAGTGCTTTGAGATGTATGAACACTTATTGTAGCCAATTTGTAATTAAATTCAAATTGGTGAAAAAATTGTATCACTATAACTAGCTTACCCGGCCACGCGTTGCTGTGGCATAAAATATTTTGGTTCTATTCATTTCCGTGAAATTAATTTAATGAAGTATATATATATAAGTATAAGCATATATGTAAAAAAAACGTCGATAACAACACCCTGAAATGTTCAAATAGACAGCTGTCAACACAGGCGCTTCCTGACGCGAAAGTATGGTAAAAATGAGCTTTTTGCAGATTTTAGTACCTTTGAAGATAATACAAATACAAAAAGAAAATTGTACAAACACTCGTGCGAACCAAAGGAAGGTTTATAAAAAAAAACAGAATCAAAATTGGTTCATTTTTTCGGGAGTTATACGCGTCCGACAAACGAACACAACATNACAAACACGTTGATCACTGTTCACCATGTGACTTTGACAGCTGTGTTCCTTTGGGGTAGGTCAATTTTGGATATCTTAACTGTGCAGAAAAAGGAATAATCGGCCTGCCTCATGTTTAGTGAATGTGTGGAAGCTATTTCACGTACTCATACATTAATAGCCAACTGCCGACTGCGCAACTGCCTAATTCTCACTTTGGAAGGGACCTAAGCGGTGACCGTACTATTTTGTTGTAGTGTGAAGTCCGCGAGAAAGGTCAGTTTCATTGTCTGTGCTGTCCTTTTTTTGTCACAAAGATGTGACCGATATTACATATAATGGCTCGTCGCTTTCTGGGAGTAAATGCATTGCACTGAGAGATAAATTTGTTTCAGGCAATATAATATTTGTTCATACATGACCAAAAAAATACACAGTTGCTTCAATTATTTTTTTTATGTAAACAAACCTTGAAAACATAAAAAAAAAAACATTATTGCTTTTATTTAACAAAATATTCACTTGAACTCACAAACCTTCGGTGTTAGGCCAACAAAGTTCGACTGTCAACACAACATTTTTTTTTTTTTGCGTATCATTGTAAATGTTTGCTTTACAATATGCAAGCAAACGTACTGTATGCTCAAATAAACATTTCTCTCGGCGTGGTGAGTCAGAAGAGACAGGAGTTGACCGGCATGTTGCTGGCTATCGACGCCATTTTGCTGGCGTGTGCTGCTGGAGTTCGCGTCATAAGCGGCTCTTTCGTATCGGTTTTTGTAAGTAATCTGTGAAAAATGTCAAAGTCTACACTTCGCGTAAATCTTTTCGCAAGGAAACAGGTCCTCACCATAAGGAGCGTTGGTGATGTTAAGGGTCCCGCCTTCCTGTATCGCTTTTCTCTTTCTTTTTATCGAGAAGCGCGGGGAGCTATAAGGGTTACACTGGCACGCGCTACAAGAGCGACATCGCCTCTACGCGCAGGGCTCTGAGCTGGCGGTGCTGTGTTCTCGTAGTGCTGCGTGCACCTATTGGACTTCCAGCGGTGACCCTATCATTTTATTTATGAAAAGTCTTTAGCAAAGTTGAATACAGGCTCCCATCGCAGTTCGACTCGTGGCCGGCTAGTAGGTTTTAAGATACACCTGTCTGGAAAAAGCAGTTTTCAACTATATTGGAGGGCTCCAAAATAATATTTACAGCATGCGTGGTAACTTTAAATTACCATTCCTACCTCGTCTGTGGTGTGATGTCTTTGGTAGGTGAACATACTGGGGGCACATGTAATAGTTTCGTCAAAAAACCCGGATATCAAAAACACTTCAACGCAGTTCAAGCACCAGGCAGGTGGAACCCTAAAAACATGTCACAAAATTTATAATTACATTTAATTGATAAAATATTTCCAAACTGGTTGGGTACGAAAGAAATATACGACAGAAATTTTAAGGTTAGAAAACTTGGCTGCCAAAGAGAGTGCGAGACTTAGCAGTGAGTGTGCTCTTTCTCTGGCGCTCTCTCCGAAGGGGGAGGGGTGGGGGCAGCAGTGTGACCTTTATGACGTCAAGAGTGGCTCATGTCCTGAGCTATTTCCTTGGAAGCACCGAGCGATTATGGTGGTGTGTTAGCGAGACTGACTCGTACGCTGAATGTCGTGTGTTCGATTTAGGTTCGCTGCGCTGGGAAATAATTTCTCCCCTAAGTGTTTTCCATTTCCATGCCGGGAAATGCTTGGTGCAGTTTCTTAATATCGACCTTCGTAATCTTTCGCCAATCGAAAAAAATCCTGATTTTTTCTGTACGCGTGAAAAGAAGAAATTGGTTTTATACGGTACGGGATTAACTGAGAATTTTCAAAAGCCCTGCTTTCAGTTATTATCCTTCCGCCTTGCCATGGGTCTGGTGATTTTATTCATGCATTGATCAAGTGAAAACGTAAAATGTTCCTTATGTGCAATAAAAACGAACAGAATTCATATGAAATTAAATATAGTATCTGCAAATGTAAACATTCCACTTTTAATACAAGCAGTAAAAACATAGAACTAATTTCCATGCATTGCTGCCAACCATACTGGAATACACGAAGACATGTGTCCTTTAAAATAAACGCCGTTACTGGCAAGGAACGTTTATTGCTTATTTCAAAATTTCTCCGTTCACTGCTAAACCAGATATAGCATTATTCCCATGTAGGTGTATATTTTTTTATAAAACTCCACTTGATTTTTAATTTGTACTGTATGATTGACACTATCTCGTCAAAAGTATCCGGGCACCAATCTGTAAACGTTAACTCGCGCCTGAATCTCACTACGATCGCCGCAGCTGCAATAGAAGGAGGCAGGATGTTGGTGAGTTGTATGCGATGCCAGCGGAATGCAAGGGAGCCCAGTTTCTGCGAACGTGGGCTGCGTGTTGTCTGAGATAGAAGACCAGCTCGGGGATGATGACCACGTGTTTCAGCACGACAATGCTCCTCGCCATGAAGGTTGGTCTGTTCGTGAGTGAGTTATGGTTAGTAGGGTTCAGGGGATGGACTGGCCAGCCAAGAGCCCTGAGCACCTCTGGGATGGAGTGGATCTGAAACTGCGCGTCAGGCACCAACGTCCCGCATCTCTTACTACACTTGCTGCCGCGCTGCAGGGAGAATGCTCGGCCATACTCCATAGACGTGGAGAGTGGAGTTGAGAGATTTGGGCGGCCCTTTACATCCAGGTCTCCAGAGCCGCCGAGGGTGAAGCGAAGTGAGTACGTAGCAACGCCGGAATGAAGGGGCAGGGGAAACGGGAGATCCCCGAGAAAACCCTCCGTCCAGCGGCATCGTCCGGCATGATTCCCACAATTCCGGAGCGACCCCGCCGGGAATCGCCTAGGTGGAGGGGGGAGGCTCGTCTAGGTAGGGGAGAGCAGTCTAACCACTACACCACCGCGGCCCCTTCTCCAGAAAGGTTGCGACACCAGTTAGATAGTCTCCCCCTACAGGGTTAGAGCTGTAATAAAGGCCATACATAAAAGTGTCAGCTAGTTGGAAATATATACGAGGGAAACTTATAGGACTATTTCGCGTGGGTGTCCGGATATTTTTAATTAGGTAGTGTATTTTGTAACTTAATAATATACTTATCACGTAGCTGATTATATACTGCCTACACACACACACACACATGGGCTGCAATCTGATATCGCAAAAATAATATTCCGTGGGTAAAACATTGTCCAAGCATATTATCGCTAACCATTTTGCTGTGTTAAACGACATGAGACTATCCTTTTTCACAATATTGCCTCCAGTGCGTCTTTAATTTATCTTTGTATGAAGAGTTGGCACACCTTAATATTCTCACTGGAGTAGCGGTGATGAGCTTTCACAGCAACCACTAGATAACGGGCTTCTACCTTATATGGCCCCAGTCTTTTCACGCTCATCACAACAGAAACAGAAACTAAATAACAGCTCGTCATCTTGAAAAAGCAGTGGTTACAACTCTCTATTGATGTGCGTCCAAATTACAGGTTCAGTGTCTACTTACCTAGATTGGATAAGATGATATTACAAATTGATGTATCATTGAAACTAGTATGTTTAGAATAAACAACGCAGAATTTCTTNACAACAGAAAGAGAAACTAAATAACAGCTCGTCATCTTGAAAAAGCAGTGGTTACAACTCTCTATTGATGTGCGTCTAAATTACAGGTTCAGTGTCTACTTACCTATATTGGATAAGATGATATTACAAATTGATGTATCATTGAAACTAGTATGTTTAGAATAAACAACGCAGAATTTCTTNTATTGGATAAGATGATATTACAAATTGATGTATCATTGAAACTAGTATGTTTAGAATAAACAACGCAGAATTTCTTCCTTGGAAGTGGCACATGCCCAAGAAAGCGGAAGCAACATAGGCTAAGGATGAGATATATAGTCCGTGCAAGTCCTGCTCAAGTTATATTTACAGAATTTTCCTCTTCCTTGTGCAAACAGAGCTTATCTAATGCCAGACATTACACCACAGGGACAAGGTATTGCATTCATGCTCACTCACTTTAATAATATTCTGTATAATAACTATTTTATACTAGGCAATAATAACACATCTTATTTCTCTCTTTCTATTCTAATTAGTTATAAAATAAACATTGTTATTTATAGAATATAAATAAAAGCTAAATTTAATAGAAAATAAGGTATTTTATGTTATTTTAGGAANTAAACATTGTTATTTATAGAATATAAATAAAAGCTAAATTTAATAGAAAATAAGGTATTTTATGTTATTTTAGGAAACGACCAAACACGCCATACATGGGGCAATTTTTCAAAGATTTTATACGAAATTATTAAACGCTAGTCTTATGAGCTGGCCTAGAAAATAACACACACTTCAGGTAACGGTACTTGAGTGCTTTCAAGACGTCACGCATATTACAAATACCATTGCATATCACTCCACAATAACTCAAAAATTATTTTTTTTTTCAAATCGATATATTTCAAAATATACGCGTCGAACACGCACAGAAATACTCAAGTCTTCTGCACTGAANTAAACATTGTTATTTATAGAATATAAATAAAAGCTAAATTTAATAGAAAATAAGGTATTTTATGTTATTTTAGGAAGCAACCAAACACGTCATACACGGGGCAATTTTTCAAAGATTTTATACGAAATTATTAAACGCTAGTCTTATGAGCTGGCCTAGAAAATAACACACACTTCAGGTAACGGTACTTGAGTGCTTTCAAGACGTCACGCATATTACAAATACCATTGCATATCACTCCATAATAACTCAAAAAAATTATTTTTTTTCAAATCGATATATTTCAAAATATACGCGTCGAACACGCACAGAAATACTCAAGTCTTCTGCACTGAANATTTTTTTTCAAATCGATATATTTCAAAATATACGCGTCGAACACGCACAGAAATACTCAAGTCTTCTGCACTGAATATTCTTGCAGACTTTCCACAAGTATGATAATAGGGTCACCGCTGAAAGTACCATGGGTGGACGCAGCTCGACGAGAACACAGCACGCCAGTTCATAGCCTTGCGCTTGGGGGTGATGGCGTGCTTGATGCGCGTGGCAGTGTGGCCCTTATCGCTCCCTCGCTTCTCGGCCCTAAAACGCGGGAAAAATCTCCAGGTAGGCGACAGCCTTAAGAAGAACGTGTCTCTCAAGAAACGATTTCTTGCTCAGAACTCTCCCAGGCTCTTAAATACATGGACAGCACTGATATGAGGTGTGAATACATAAATATTGTTAATAGAAACAGTAATACGAAGTGACTTTTCTTTTTTCATCTCTGCTGTAAATGTGATTCCTCTAGCAGGACGAGCTGTTCATATTACAAGCTACTGATAGTTCTTTAAATATGACCACTTCATCAAAATTTAAGTTGTTCCAGCGACAACTATACTCGTAATAATCCCATAAATTGTTCAGATTATGTTACTGAAATTTTCCTNATTTAAGTTGTTCCAGCGACAACTATACTCGTAATAATCCCATAAATTGTTCAGATTATGTTACTGAAATTTTCCTAATGCTATCCTGGAAATATATCAATAATTTCATCTACTTATTTACGCTTGCGCGTGCATGTTTATCCTAAGCTACAGGGACAAAGGTTCCTTATGAAAAATGAGAGAGGACACGTCATACGACCTTTGCCCTACGATGATTCGTATGGGAGGAAGGTAACCTCGAAAATCGCTATTAGAAATGGTTTAATTAAAACCCATAAAAAAACTTTAGATTAAAGAACAATTCCATGGATACTGTTGTTTTGAAGCGCGATCTGNATTTAAGTTGTTCCAGCGACAACTATACTCGTAATAATCCCATAAATTGTTCAGATTATGTTACTGAAATTTTCCTGATGCTATCCTGGAAATATATCAATAATTTCATCTACTTATTTACGCTTGCACGTGCATGTTTATCCTAACCTACAGGGACAAAGGTTCCTTATGAAAAATGAGAGAGGACATGTCATACGACCTTTACCCTACGATGATTCGTATGGGAGGCAGGTAACCTCGAAAATCGCTATTAGAAATGGTTTTAATTAAAACCCATAAAAAAACTTTAGATTAAAGAACAATTCCATGGATACTGTTGTTTTGAAGCGCGATCTGNTTTTAATTAAAACCCATAAAAAAACTTTAGATTAAAGAACAATTCCATGGATACTGTTGTTTTGAAGCGCGATCTGAAATCTGCGAATGTTTTCTGTGTAGTATCATACGCATTCGTTGAGAAAATAGGGAAGTGCCATGTTATTATCCAACAAATGCGTGTACACTTGGCTGTTTGTAGCTTTTGATGGCGGCATAAACATGCGTACATCAATGCACTGAAAAACGTGGCCTTTCTTGTGACTCTCTCAGTTCATAGTTTATAGAGGAAACAGAACAAAGTTTGAAAGGTTACGTAGCAGGCAACCAACCGCACCCGACCAATATTGTTTTCTCGGCAATAGTTCACCTGATAGACATACACCAAGGCAAAGTTTTTTATGTAAACTAATGTACACATGTTTATTACGTCATTTAAATTGATAAACACTCAAGGGTTGAGTACTTTTGTTGTATAATAACATGGCACGTACTATTTTCTCAATTAATGGGGATATTACCTAAAAACCGTTCACAGATTTCTAATTCATATTTACGGACTTGTTACATAATCCAAAGTAGGTTCTATTATTTTTATTTAAAACCATTTGTAATATCTGTTTCCAAGGGCACGTGCCTCCCTTGCGAATTACTGTAGGGNTCTATTATTTTTATTTAAAACCATTTGTAATATCTGTTTCCAAGGGCACGTGCCTCCCTTGCGAATTACTGTAGGGCACAGGACGTGTAACGTTTTCTATCTCATTCTGCATAGGGAATCGCCTCACAGCGTTTCTACCTGCAGTTTCAGATAAGCCTGTATGTACCAGTACAAATTAGCGTAGAAAAATTTACAAAACAGTTAGGTGATCTGTTTTCGGTACCAAAATTCGAATACGATTTATGAGATTATTACATCTGCTGTTGCTGCAGGAAGAACTTAAGTTTTGATGTAGTTGTCATATTGTAGGATCTACCTTTAGTTTGTAATGAGAACAGACTGTCCTGCTACAGAAATCACGTTATACAAAAGAAAAATCTGTTCGTATCACTATTTCTGTTAATATTTATTCTTCACATATCTCATAACTGATGTCCTGGAGAGTTCCGAGCAGNTTATTTTTTATTTGTACAAAACGCTACTCAACTTTTGTACATTACCTACAAGTACTAATTCCTCTCACAAAAAAAAAATTACAAGGCATGTATTTCACCTAATGGCCTGTCAAAATCACAATTTCAGTGTTTTTGGGAATAACAAATAGTAACAAGAAGTCACTGATAACTATAGATTCTACTCTCCTCTATATCGGTGCAAATAAATTTTAGGGAAGTTCTTGAAAGCGTAGATGGTAGGTGGGCGTTGACGTCTCATTGGCAGTAATATCATTAGAGGTGAAACCAGAAACATGTGAAACAGTACGAAGACAATTAAAATACACCAGTGACTTACTCGGGATTAAAATTTAAAAAAAAAATCGCAAAATTAAGCCAGCTTTCAGTTAACTGCATCACGGAGGTAGGATTCGGAGCATCAACTTCGGATGTAATCAGTCAAATGTTTTGAATGATAGGGTTCACAAACATAAAATATTTGCTCAGCCATCATTTTGAAAATAAGTGCCTCAGCCATTTAAACACATAAGTTAACATGGCCTACCATAACGCTGATTTTGCGAAACATTTGATGGAAATCGGTTGATTGGTCTCCGAGATATTGCACAAAAAAAATTTTTTTATGGGGCTATCATACTAAATTGCTTAAAAAGAAGCCATGTACACGATGTTTGTAATAGATAATGTCAGCATAAAAAGTTTGATTGAAATTGTTAAATTTTTAAAAAGATATGCCAAACATATAAAATAATGGCCGCCATTTTTAAAATAATCGTCTGGCCCCATTTAAACNAATTTTTAAAAAGATATGCCAAACATATAAAATAATGGCCGCCATTTTTAAAATAATCGTCTGGCCCCATTTAAACCATGTAACTTTGCATAGCCTTCTGTAGGTGTAAAAATTTTGCGGAATTTAGTACAATTATTCTGAAAATATGACAAAAAGTTCAGTTTACCACCTGACATTACTTCGCAAAAAAATCCGCCAAAGGAGGATCTCTGTATACATATCGGTTGATTGGTACTAGAGATAAGGCATAAAACCTCAATTGATCATGTGACCATCTTCATAAATGGAGGGGAAAGAGTTTATATATTTTAACATACAATTATTATCATAGGCACAATATACAATGTTATATTTAAATTTGTCACACGGTTCATAGATATAGCACACTAAGCTGAAATGTTTGTATACGCGTCATGTGAAGAGATGTCGTCGTACGTAAAGGGGCTTTGGGTTACGTGTTACAAGCATTGTTCCGTGAAGGGGCTGAGAGATTTACACTGAAGAGCNCGTACGTAAAGGGGCTTTGGGTTACGTGTTACAAGCATTGTTCCGTGAAGGGGCTGAGAGATTTACACTGAAGAGCAAAAAAAATTTGTATAGGCGTGCATATGCAAATTATAGTCGTATGGAACCAATCAGAGTAACGCGATGTGGTCGGCAGCTAGATCGGTTACTGCTGCTACAATGGCAGGTTATCAAGATTTAAGTGAGTTTGAACGTGGTGTTATAGTCGGCGCACGAGAGATGGGACATAGCATCTCCGAGGTAGCGATAACATTTGGATGTTCGCGTACGACCATTTCACGAGTGTACCGTGAATATCGGGAATCCGGTAAAACATTACATCTTCGACATCGCTGCGGCCGGAAAAAGATCGTGAAAGAACGGGACATACGACGACTGACGAGAATCATTAAACGTGACAGACGTGCAACCCTTTCTCAAATTGGCGAAGATTGGATTTGTGGACTGCCCTGCAGGATTCATGGTGTAAATTGCCTCCTGCATATATTCAGACATTAATCGAGTCCATGCCACGTCGTCTTGGGGCACTTCTGCTTGGTCGAGGGGGCCCTACACGATATTAGGCAGATGTACCAGTTTTTTTTGTCTCTTCGGGGTATATTGTAATTGCAATTGTAACGCATTTCCATATTGTAGATTTGTATTGTAGTAATTGTGTTTGTCACTGGGATGTCAAAGAGGAATTCTCAGTTAGTTGGGAGCAGTGCGTTAAAGGTTTTTGCAATGGCAGAGTCTTGGAGCGATTCTGACTTCGATTTACGGGCCGCTACCAGAAAAAGGGCTTCCAATTTGCCTTTTCCAAGCATATTTGCGATAAGAGCGCGCAGGCTGACCCCACGTGTGACCTGGTATGTGGACCTTTGGCCAACCCGAGCGAACTCGCGGGTTCAAGCAGCGTTAAGAGGCTCAAGTCGGGATCGTTGTTCTGTACAACCTTCATTCATTCTAGCTCTGCCAGCCGTGAGGCTGTGTTTGAATTTGTGAGTAGGCTGTGCGATGTCAAGGAGTATTGTATTGCTCCTGAATTACATGCAGGCTGTGATTATCATTATAATTGTTATATATGTAGAGTATCTAAGCATTTGTTGTGTACGTTGTCTGAGGCTATCAGAAACGCCGGATATTCGTTCGATGTCCAACCAGTGCGTAATAGAAGGACGGCGTTGCGATATATAACGAAAGAGGACAAGGAACCTTTTCACAATGTAAGTGTTGGCTGTTTGTCATCTTTAGTACGTATTTGGTCACGGTGTTAGCGTACTAGGCGTTTTGATATATCGGATCCGTTTGTTATATTAATGAGACCTGGGTATTTGAAGATGATTAAGGAGATATATGCAGGGTATGTGAAAACTAAGGAGTACTTTTCCGGACCAAGATGTGTATGGACTGTGTATGGTGGATGGTATGCTTTGGTAGTCAAGTGGTGGAACGAGTGGACGTTGACTAATTGGATTTTCAAAAAGAATCTGATGTATATGTGGGGTTATAGTAATTTGGGGAAAACCACATGCGTTAATAACTTAATGGAAGGTTTTTAAAGTTTTTAGAACCTGATGTAGGCCAGTTTGATTTCCAGGATTTGGATGATAGTTACCATGTAATATTGTTTGAAGAATACGATCACGTTTCATATTCCATGTCAACTGTTCGTTCAATGTTGGATGGTTCTCCATTTCGCGCTTCTGTGAAAGGTGGTGTGGGTAATGTAATGTGTTGGAGAAAGCCGGTAATATATTTTAGTAACGATAGACCTGTTGACAACGAGTGGTTTCAATGTCGTGTGCAGGTGGTGGAAGCCTTGTCTCCGTTTTGGGAGAAGAGTTGCAATAAATTGGTTAAAGAGGAGGTACCAGAGGAGGAGATTATTCAGATATCGTCGGACGATAAAGAACGGCCGACGGGGCAGGTTTTCAACACTGCGGAGGAATTCCAGNGGAGATTATTCAGATATCGTCGGACGATAAAGAACGGCCGACGGGGCAGGTTTTCAACACTGCGGAGGAATTCCAGGCCGCGTTTGAGGCAACTGAGGAATCGCTTCCACAAAGGGAGAGCGATGTCTCGTTTTCCAAGTCGAAGAGTGGCACCTGGTAGTGTATGGGTTAATGGAGTGCGTACTGTGCAACGCAGGGGTAAATTTATTGTTAAAGCTCAAGGCAAAGTATGTTCTCAATGGCAAAGTGATAATGGCTTGTACAATAATATGGTGGCTATGTTGAAGTTCAAAGATGTTTTGGAAGGCATAACAGCTGATTCAGAGTTGCGTGACTTCAGTAAGAAGTGGCGACGTTCTATACTTAACATGGTAAGTCTGCATTGTAGCTCCATTGATTCTGCAGATATTAGTATCCAGCATGATACGTCTAATAATGAGGTAACAGTTAGTGGCAGACAGAAAGGTACCAAGCTTCCACATACCAAGTTGTATGTTAATAACAGGTTGAAGAAGTACGGTGATCCATATACTATCGAATACAAGGACAAAATACGGCAATACGCTGACAGTAACGTAACCACACACCAGGTACGGTTATTTAAACAGAATGGGGTTATCATTGGTCAGTCAGGTATGAGTAGAAGTGACCTTAGAGTGAATGTCCGTACTATAAAAAATAACGGAACAATGGCATTCGTTTGGTANCAGGTATGAGTAGAAGTGACCTTAGAGTGAATGTCCGTACTATAAAAAATAACGGAACAATGGCATTCGTTTGGTAGCCCCGCTCGAAACGTTATCCAGATGAGTTGAGTACTAATTTAACTAATGGCATTACCACCTGGGCCCAACTAGTAACTACAGGAGGACATGGCATATATACTAATAGCGGTGTATTTTATTGTCCTAATACATGCTTTCCAGATTACAGTGTACTTGAAAACTTAATTTCCTCGTACCATTGAATTTGCGTATAGAGCATACTTTGTTTTTAGTTATTGCGATCCTGTGTCGCAATCCTCGCAATCCTCAGAATCCTCGCAATCCTCGCAATCCTCGCAATCCTCGCAATCAAGGTACTGTTCAAGCGTATTTGTTTATAGGTAATGGAACTTAGTGATTCAAGGTTTTAGTGACACAATAAAACTGTATTTTCAGATATGGCTGTTTCATTGAAAGAAAACATCCCCACTTCCAACGTATAGGACAGTTAAATATAAGTGATTTAACTTTATTAGACGCATATTTTCTAATATTTGAGGTTTATTTGGTATAACTACTATACTGTTTGACTTATTACAACCAAATGTTGTACGCTAACAGTATCTATTACAAGCATCATATAAGATAATCAACAATCACTTTTGTCCACCATTTTGTAAGATAGTGCTATCTGAATTAATAAAGTTTTTGTGTAATATCTTGGGAAACCATAAACCGATTTCTTTAATATTTCGCGAAGAATTTGTACTGTGGTAGGCCAGGTAATTTGTATGTTTTAAGTGTGTGCATCTCTTATTTTCTGAATGGCGCGTATATAAACATTTTAGCTTAGTGTGCTATTTATACGAAACAAGTTAACAGATTAAATTTAACTTTGTTTATTGTATCTATTACAATCATGGAACGAACTTATACATAAACTCTTTGTCCTCTCTTTATGAAGATCGTCATATGAACAATGGAGGTTTTATGCTATATCTCGAGGATCAATCAACCAATTTCTACCAAAATTTCGCTAAAGTATTGCATTAGTACGGTGCGTAAATTAACATGTGTTATGTGCCACAAGAATGTTTTAATAGGGTTTATATAAATTATTTAGATTAATTTGTTGTATCTATGAAACGTTTCAACACAATTCAACCAAATTTTATATGCAAACAGTATCAATTAGAAGCATATTTTATGTATATAGAGATCCTCTTTTGCCGGATTATTTGCAAGGTAGTGTTAGGTGAGTCAAATGAACATTTTGCCATACTTCCGGAATAATTCAACTAATTTACAGAAAATTTTGCACACCTGCAGAAGCCCATGTAACGTTGCTTGATTTAAAATAGTGAGTCACTGATTTTTAAAATGGCGGCTGTATAAATATTTTAAAATGTTTATCATATATGTTTAACCATTTAACCCAATTAAATTAAATTTTTATTCTGACAGTATACAAGAGGTGAAAAACGTCATGGTATAGTACTATGCAAATATACAGATGGCAGTAGTATCGCTTACAAAATGTATAAATGGGCTGAGCATTGGTTGGACTTTCATTTGTAGTCAAGTGATTCATGTGAAAATGTTTCTGATGTGATTATGGCCACACTACGGGAATTAACAGACTTTGAACGCGGAATGGTAGTCGGAGCTAGATGCATGGGACATTCCATTTCGNGGCCACACTACGGGAATTAACAGACTTTGAACGCGGAATGGTAGTCGGAGCTAGATGCATGGGACATTCCATTTCGAAAATGGTTAAGGAATTCAACATTCCGAGATCCACAGTGTCAAGAGTGTGCCGAGAATACCTAATTTCAGGCATAACCTCCCACCATGTACAACGCAGTGGCCGACCGCCTGCACTTAATGACCGAGACCAACGACGTATGCGCAGAATGGTCAGTGTTAACAGGAAAGCAACACTGCGTGAAATAACCGCAGGAATAAATATCGGACGCACGACGGACGTGTCCGTTAGGACACATACGTATATAGAAATGTATCAGATCTCTCATAGCCTCCAGGCCCTTCAGGACTTATCTTTTTCAAACAAATTTAATTATACATTGATTTATCATAAATTCACAAATTAAATTTGCATAAAATATTAGTTTAAGACCACACTGCCAGGGACCGTGGCAAATAGCATCAAATTATATTTTATTATTTGAAAAATTATAAAATTTCCTCAAAATAGGAATTTAAAGTGTTTATAAATTATTAATTAAAAACAGTTAAAATTGTTAAAATACTTTTCACTTGGGAATCTCCGCGGGAGGGAGCAGTGACAATTAGTCGGGTAAACCAGTCCACGGGGGCCACGGGTAGGCTGTCACTTGGGACCCATGCTCCCTCCCCCAAAAATATACATATAATTCAAAATTTACATAAAATTCATAAAACATGAAAAAATTTCATACCATTGAATTTAGTTTGAACTTTAATAATTAAAATATATAAATTGCTCAGCAACATAAAATCAATTACCGTCACATAGATTACATTGGATTCTAGTTTCCTCTGGTTTTTGCAGGTCTTCTTCTTCATCTTCTTNAATCAATTACCGTCACATAGATTACATTGGATTCTAGTTTCCTCTGGTTTTTGCAGGTCTTCTTCTTCATCTTCTTATTCAACTCATCAATCTCTTCTTCTAATAATAACAATTCCTTTATCTTCCTCTTCTCCTTCTTGATATTCTTCTCATCATCTTCTTCGTCTTCTTCTTTAACATAAATAACGGTTCATCCTATACTTTAATCATCGTTCAATGTTACTAATAGTTCTTCTTAAAATATTAAAAATAAAATATATAAAAATAGTACAAGTATAAAATATTAAAAGTCTAAAATATAAACTACACAACTAAACCAAATATATATAAAATATCATACGATCCTTATTTTCCTGTTCTTCTTTTTACTCTTCAGCTATCTAATATCCGTGAGCTTCTTCTAACATATACAGATATAAGAAGAGTTTCCTAGTACCCCTCCACAAAACAGGGTTTTCTCTGTTCTGCTCCAGCTTTGCCAGCAAGCGTGGCGCTGCCAGGTCCCTTGCCTAGTTTCCTAGGCACTNTCCACAAAACAGGGTTTCCGCTGTTCTGCTCCAGCCTAGCCAGCAAGCGTGGCGCTGCCGGGGCCCTTGCCTAGTTTCCTAGGCGCTGCCGGGGCCCTTGCCTAGTTTCCTAGGCCCCTCGCCCCACTGGCCTCGCCTGGAGCAGCAATCAGCTACTTCCCTGTTCCCCATTTACCTCCTAATCAATAAGGTCATCATTGAAAGTTTTTATAATTTTTATATTTTGCTCACAAATCTTTCAATATCTTTATAAATTTCAGTATCATAAATGGCGTGTCTTATTAAAGGCCANTTTATATTTTGCTCACAAATCTTTCAATATCTTTATAAATTTCAGTATCATAAATGGCGTGTCTTATTAAAGGCCAGTATTCACCATGTTTACTTAAAGTTATTCTTAATTATCTCTTTCTTCCTCGAATATTATGCAATTATATAGTATATGATATACATCTTGTATGTCTTCCCCACATTCACATCTATCATTATTAAATTTATTTATCTTCTTCAAGGAACTTTTTGTCTCGCAGTGACCACTAATAATATCCTTCATCAATTTGTTAAAGTTGGTTTTACTATCATACCACTCTATAATATTTTTAGGATGTAATTACGTACACATATACTGCTCTCAATTTCACTCCATTCAGAATTCCATTTCTTAATTGAATTTACGTAGAGTATTTTTTAAATTTATTTAATGCTTATTATATCGTTGTAGTTCATCTTAACCCATCTAGTATTAATTTCAGTGAATCCAGTGTAATTTTGTCCATTGATTGTAATTTGAAGGTCTGCATTTTTTAATTTATGTAAAATATTACGATTCTCAAGAATAATATCAATAGGTATTCCCTTATTTAATATCATAATTTCGGCAAAGGAGGTTGTGGAAACCATGTCATGAATCCTTAATAATATAAATCTTTGTATTGCCCTTAGTCTTGTTACTATGAATTTATTATTTAATATATTGTGTATTGCATTGATTCCGTATGTAATTGTGTTAACGAATAATGAATTATTATAATATACAATTTCCCAAGAGTTTGCACTGTATTTTGTGTGTTTCCAGATATTATTTTTGATTTTTTTTGCATAGAGTTAAAGGTCCTCCATAATCGTTTTTATATGCTGAGTAAAGTTTTATTTATTATCAATAATAATGCCCAAATATTTAACGTATTCTGTAATTTTAATACTTTTGTTATTATACTTTATAAAGGCTGGTCTCATATCCAAATTTCCTTTAACAACGATTCCAATAGTCTTCTCTGTTGCAATTTTCAAACCTTTAGTATTTACCCACTCGTGTAATATCTTCATTTCCTCATTAGTTTTTTCTTCCAGATCTCTTCTGCTGTTACCACAAATTATTATAATACAATAATCAGCAGAAGCTACACGTTCGATATTTGTATTCTTCATTAAATTGAGATACGTATAAAAAACTAAATTCCAAATAGTGGGCCCCAACACAGAACACTGTGAACAGCCTCTATTCATGCTCTTTTCATAATCTATGTCATTATTAGCGATGCCAATTTTCCTATCGTTACAGTAATCAAGAACCACCTTTTTTCCATGTTATTGATCTCTAATTGTGTAATTTCTCTAATAATGCCATTCCATTCCAGTGCCGAGAATGCGTTGCTAATATCTATCAGTATTAGTATCACATATTTCATGCCTATATCTCTGATTGTTTCCATTACCTTTCTAATAGCATTTTCGGTTGATTTCCCTTTCCTGAATCCATATTAATTTACATTTAAGATATTTTCGATTGCTGGTCTAATCTTGTTTATAATTTTTCTATCAAATAACTTTCCCATTACCGGGAGTAGGCAAATTGGCCTATAAGAGCTAGGATTTTCTTTATTTTTGTTGTTACCTTTATATATTAATACAACCACAGCTTTTTTTTTCCATTCTGCCCGGAAAATACCATTTATCATACACATATTCAAGATTATCAGGATTTCCATTTTAATCTNTAATCTTGTTTATAATTTTTCTATCAAATAACTTTCCCATTACCGGGAGTAGGCAAATTGGCCTATAAGAGCTAGGATTTTCTTTATTTTTGTTGTTACCTTTATATATTAATACAACCACAGCTTTTTTTTCCATTCTGCCCGGAAAATACCATTTATCATACACATATTCAAGATTATCAGGATTTCCATTTTAATCTCATTCCAAAGCTCAATTATTACCTAGAGAGTTATATTATTATATCCAGGGGCTTCTTATCTGCCACTATTCCTAACTGCTTTTCTAATTCTGTTAAATTTATCTCACTACCTATTACATTTACATCCTCCATCCTTGCAGTTTTTCCTTCTTCTTCAATACTTTTATCTGGCATTAGGAAGTCGATAAGTTTGACATATGTTTCATAAATTCTATTTGTTTAACAACCGTTAATATTTATAGTACCGATTTTTTAATGTCTTTTAATTTTATCTCTTATAAGTTTATCAGGAATATTCCAAATATTTTCTTTACTTGCTTTAACTAACAAATCAACCCAAGTGTGCATCATATTATTCTTAATCATCTTTTTATAAGCTCTTCTTTCTCTTATATAATCTTCTTCGTATACGGTTTTTGCGTCACATAAGCAACACCTTCTATATTTTCTATTTTAACTCTTCCATATCCCAATCTTTCACTAAATGATGTAATTTTGTCCTATTCTTGACGACACTTATAGTTCTAATTTTCCAATTGAAACTTATCAAATTGTGATTACTATACTAGTAGAAACCTGACAGTTCTCACACTTATCTAAAATACCATCCGATGACAAAGTAATATCAATGTTTTCTTCACCGTGTATAGAATCTTAAGTGAATATCTCACCTTCTCTATTGAGGACATTCATGTTCTTATTGAATATTAAATCTTCTACGAGTTCTCCACGTGTGTATCTATTTTTAAAGAACCATACTGGCGACTTCACATTGAAATCGCCAGCTATGATCCAATTAGCATTATTTTCATTATTAATCATTTTATTCAATTTGTTGACACTTTCTTCCATATTCTTACTTGGTGAGCAATACATGTTCGTTATATTAACTTCTTTTGCATAGGTATAAATTTTAATCGTTACTATCTCTCGATCTGTATATTGGTTGAGCATAATGCTATTTATTCTTTTATGACACAATGTTACTGTCAGCGTTTTACCTCCGGTATTATTATAAAATACATCCATATCTTTTTACATTTTTGTAAACTTATCTTTAAATATATACGGCTCTTGTAACATAGTTACATATATTCCATATGTGACTATTTCCTCAATAATATTTAGTGTATGGACTCTGGATTTTTGTGGGTTTTGCTGAATGATTTTAAAATTATTTGTCTGTTCAGTATCCATAATAAGTTTCTTTCTTGAGACGTTCCTTGGCATTTTTAAGGCAAGGACAATTTAAGTCCATTGCCCTGTGTCCCGTTTGTTGTGCATCTTTTTTAACTCTTGCGCAATTTATGGGCTTAACTTCTGAGTTATTGCAATTATTCACGTTATGTCCAGTCAATGAACACTTGCTACATATATTCAGTTCTTCTCTATACCACTTATGGGTATGAACAAATCTGAGACACATATTACATCGCATAGGCGATATGAATTCTTTAAAATTATGATCTCTCCAGTTACAATAGATTTTAGTTTTTTGTTCTAACATTTTCCAAATCTGTACACCAACTTCAACAATCACATTACTAAAATTTTTCCTTGGTTTAGTTTTAAATAAAATTTTAAAGTTATTATAAAAATCTTTTTTTGGGATCTCGACGAAATTCTGGTGATAAACTTCTTCCCTTATGTCTTCCTCCCTTTTTTCTATTTCAACGTCGAAAATAATTATTTTAGGCCTTTTTTCTCTCTTATTTTTACTTTGATGTTCATTTGTTTATTTCTGGTTCTATCTTCTGTGCTTGCAGTTCATTTGGTTATTCTATACCCAGTCCATTATTTCTCACCTTCCATTTGTTGTTTATCTGGATGTTCTTTTCTCTGAGCCTAATATTCCGCATAATTTCATTTTGTGTTGTTTCACTGCTATTTCCGTTTCTGGCTACAGCTGGTTCAACAATTATAACAACTGATACATCCTTCTTCTTATTAATCCATGGTCCATTTAGTTCTTCGTTGTTACTCCCATCATTTACTCTTCTCACTTCTCTAATTATGCTATCTTTCCTTATAGCATTAATTTATTCTCTGATTTGTTGTAATCCAATCTCTCTTTCCCCCTTCTTATCTTCTTCTCTTCATTATTCAGTTCTTTACTCCTTTCCATATCTCTTCTCGCCCGTATTAATTCTACTTCCTGTTCAATCACTATCTGGTTCAATGAGTCAACATATTCCATTATTCCTTTTCTTATTCGTTCTGAAATGCTTTTATTTTCTCTCATCAAATACGTCGTTACTCCTTGAACATGCTTGCTTGCTTCTGATAAAGTTGTCACTGATCGTTCCTTATTGATGACTTTTCTTTTCTTTATTTCTTCTTCATCTTCCTCTGACTCCTCAATACTTCTCTTCTTGTTACTTTCTATACTCTCCTGCGCCATTATTTCCGTCAAATCCGTGAGTGGCCGAGTCTTCTTCCTACTTTGTTCTTCAACTTATTTTCTATAATCCTCTTATTCACCAATTTGTTTCTCAAAATCTTCATGTAATTATCGATTTTCCATCTCTTCCATTTCTTTTCTTCTTTGTTCTTGTAACCTTCTTCTTAACTCATCTTCATCACTTCTACTTGGCGATGTCTGAAATTTTCCACCTTTTCTAAAAGGATTCTCCTTATCTCTTTCTCTACCCCCTTCCTCACCTCCTTCCGCGAGCCTCCCTTGGTCTGCCATATCTCATAAGGAGCACTATCTGGGTTTGAACCGCTCTAATAACATGTATTACTACGAACAACGACGAACTAAGTACCATGCCAGCCCAACAAACATTTACCTATTTTCGTAAATTCATTTTAATTAATTAACTTTCATCATACTATATATGAATTCTTATTTATTCCTTCCGATACGACATAAATAAAACTAAGTATTCTAATTAAAATTGAAATTGCATTTTTAGAACACTTCTGTTGACATATCTATCAATGCATATACTTGATCATATCAGAATTCCAACACTAACTATGTTTCAGATCTACCAATCATATTGTCAACTCATCTCGTGGCGTCCTACATCATTCCAAAAGTTAACACTAGATCTCCCCTGATCATTGTCTTCCAGTGATCGCATAAACTCCAGATTTTGCACAGATGCACGTCATACAACCCTCTTACACATGACCACAAATTATAAATTAAATATCAGTTAGATAGTTTTTCTTACTGTTTATACCCCGGTGTGTCAACCATGTGTAGACATTAGTTATGTATGGTAATATTTCTTCTTTTTTCTCCTCTTATGCGTTATACATACTATTTCTTGGATTTTCTTATAGTTGATAGTTGATACTTTTCTTAGCCTTGATTTAATTATTTATTTGATGATATTTCGTTCCGTTTACATACCTGTATGAATATAATGTGGCCATGTGGACAATATTTAATGCATGAGAACTTTACCTTTTATCAAATTTCTCCTCTTATACAATATATCAAATTGATACTTTTTTAGAACACTTATACTAACATATCTATCAATGCATAAACTTGATCATACTATAACTCCTAAACCAACTGCATTTCAGATCTACCAATCATATTGTCAACTCATCTCGTGGCCACCTATAACATTCTAAAAGTGGACATTTGATCAACCCTGATCACTGTTTTCCAGTGATCACATAAACTCCAAATTCTGCACAAATATACTTAATATATCCCTCTTACATATGACCATAAATGATAAATTAAATATCTATGAGATAGTCTCATACTATTTATACCCCTGTGTGACAAACATGTGCAGACATTAGTCATGTATGGTAGTATTTCTTCTTTTTTCTCCTCTTATGCGTTATACATACTATTTCTTGGATTTTCTTATAGTTGATAGTTGATACTTTTCTTAGCCTTGATTTAATTATTTATTTGATGATATTTCATTCCATTTACATACCTGTGTGAATATCATGTGACCATGTAGACATTGTTTAATCACATTCCATATGCACACCAGTACGTCAACCATGTGCAAACCATGTCTAATAAATTTATGCGGGGATATGTACACTATAGTTAACCCTATCTAAAATCCAATTTATGAGATTAAACATCCAACAATTATAATTTAACATCAATCATAGATCTCCCATTTAACATTTATTTTCTGTTACCCAAAGTAAACTTTTTTATGCTCCACTGTGCACAATGCAGCATATTAATATTCCTATATATTGCAATCTTCTATTAGGCATTAAAATACATACAATTACTTAACTTTTCTTACTGACAAACCTTCAATATAAGGATGCAAATCTTCAATACAATTGTACAAAATCATTCTCTATTAAAACACTGGTGGCCAACCATGTGTCAACCATACCATCAACGAATGATATAGGGTATAGTTCCCCACACAACTTTTCACTCTCATAATATATTAAATTCAATTTTAAAGTAGTGACTTCTATCTTGTAATATATCAATTCCAGATGACACCATTTGCATTATTCATCTATCAACCAATATTCATTAATTACATTGTTAATATTTATATAATTTGGCCTATTCACATAGTTGACACATCAAAACATCAACCATATGTCAATTGAACTAAAAACATGATATTCAAATTAACTTATCTCGATTATCTCCTCTTCTGATTGTTAACTCCTGCTGATCTTCTCTCTGCCAATATTGATATTCTTGATATCAAGCCATTTAGCCTAATATTTACTTTCTATATCTTACCATGTACTTGCACAGCCAAATTTTTGGTTAACATGGTCACAAATCGTCCCATGCATTCCTCTATTTACAAAATTTTAGAGCTTACATGGTCACAACCATATTTTAAATCATCTCATACTTATATTTAATCAGTTTCCTTCATCAATTAATTTTTTTTTAATTTTGTCGTTAACTTAAGCCATATTTCAAGACTTTCATAAATTGTTACATTGCAACTGTAAAATTAAAAAGTTTACATTATCACAATCTTATATTGAATCATCCCACACATATATTTAATCAATTTACCTCACCAAATAATACTTAATAATTTTGTCATTGACTAATGCCAGATATCAAAACATTCTTAAAATGTTATAATGTTCTTCTAGCTGCCGAATTTTTGGGTCTACATGATTACAACCTTATTTTAATTCATCCCACACATATGTTTAATCAATTTCCTTCATCAAAATTTACTTTTTAATTTTGTCGTTAACTTAGACAAAATTTCAAAACTTTCATAAAATGTTACAATGTTCTTCCAGCTGCCAAATTTTTACGTTTACATAATCACAACTTTATATTAATTCATCCCACACATATATATTGTATCAATTCTCTTCACCAATTAACAGTTATAAATTTTGTCGTTAACTAGGCCAGATTTAAAAACATTAGTTTAATATTGTAATGTTCTTCCAACTGCCAAATTTTTAGGTTTGCATGGTCAAAACCTTATGTTAATTCATATTATGCATCTGCTTTTCCAATTACATGCACCAAATAAGACTTTTTAATTTTATCGTAAACTATCTATATATAACACATTTTGTCCGAGTTCTTATTTTGACATAAATTAAGTTTATATACATTACATATTGTTCTGCAACTCAATATGAGTAATAAACTATACTCCTTCCTTCTTTTTTCATTACTCTATTCACAAAATTAAAAATTAACGAAAAAGTGTTGTCAATGTTTACATTGTTTCTGAGCACATAAGTTGTTCTTAAACAGTCATATTTATCATAATTCTGTCTATTTCCATGTTAACTGAACCAATACCAATAGTTAGTTATTAATTTTTGATCTCTCACTTACCAAAAATCTGATATTTCTCATTCATGTAGTTGGCCGACATCGGTGTTGCAACACAAAGTTTTCAGAAGTTGATTTCTTGTTCTTCGAATGAAGAATTCTTCTGCATTCATTTCCATATCTTCCCTAGGCCCGGCACAACACAAATTCACCCGCACTCGCATGATTTTATGTGTTATTATTAAAATAAAGGCGAAAATCCGCCCCCCGACAGAAGACACTTCTCGCGCACAGTCGCCATGACAGAAGAGAGTTGTCCGTTTGGACAGTGCGGTGAACTTTGGCTGTACTGGGCTACGCCAGCAGAAGACCAACTCGAGTGCCTTTACTAACAGCACGACATCGCCTGCAGCGCCTCTCCTGGGGTCGTGACCATATCGGTTGGACCCTACACGACTGGAAAACCGGGGCGTCAGATGAGTCCCGATTTCAGTTGGCAAGAGCTGATGGTAGGGTTCGAGTGTGGCGCAGACCCCCCGAATCCATGGACCCAAGTTGTCAGCAAGGAACTGTGCAAGCTGGTGGTGGCTCCATAATGGTGTGGGCTGTTTTTNTGAGTCCCGATTTCAGTTGGCAAGAGCTGATGGTAGGGTTCGAGTGTGGCGCAGACCCCCCGAATCCATGGACCCAAGTTGTCAGCAACGAACTGTGCAAGCTGGTGGTGGCTCCATAATGGTGTGGGCTGTTTTTTTACATGGAATGGACTGGTCCAACTGAACTGATAATTGACTGGAAAGGGTTATGTTCAGCTACTTGGAGACCCCTTGCAGCCATTCATGGACTTCATGTTACCAAACAACGATGAAATTTTTATGGATGACAATGCGCCATGTCACCGGGCCACAACTGTTCGCGATTGGTGTGAAGAATATTCTGGACAATTCCAGCGAATAATTTGGCCACCAAGATAGCCCAACATGAATCCCATCGAACATATATGGAACATAATCGAGAAGTCAGTTCGTTCACAAACTCCTGCACCAGCAACACTTTCAAAATTATGGACGTCTATAGAGGCAGCATGGCTCAATATTTCTGCCGGGGACTTCCAGCGACTGGTTGAGTCCATGCCACGTCGTGTTGCTGCACTTCGCTGGGCAAAAGGAGGTCCGCCACGATATTATGAGGTATCCCATGACTTTTATCGCCTCAGTGTATATTATACGCATTGTAAACAAACGTTTTCCAGACAGTTTTGTAAGATAGCACCTATTAAGGAAATAAGGTTTTTAAGCTTTAAATCGGCTATCAAACAGCCCATTTACACCTAATTTTTCGCACAAGTAGCGTTATGGTAGGCCATTTAAACTTATGTGTTTTTAGTGGCTCAGGCACTTATTTTCAAAATGATGGCCGTGAAGATATTTCAGGTTAGTCAATCGTATAATTCAAATCATTTCACTGATTACATCCGAAGTTGATGCTCCGAATCCTACCTCCGTGATGCAATTGATTGCAAGCTTGCTTAATTTTACAAGTTTTTCTGAATTCTAATCCCGGGTAAGTCACTAGTGTATTTTAATTGCCTTGGTACGGTTTGTTTACGTTTTCATCTCTAATGAGTTCGCTGTCATTGAGACGTCAACGCCTACCTACCATATATACTTTTAAGAACTTCACTTTGCACTAATATAGAGGAAAGCAGAGGAATGTATAACGTGTAATTATTTTTTAAATAATGAATATAAGGAATTTATTAGTTTTTAACACATTTTCAGAACCCTGAGACCTTTATTTGAACCAACTAAGCCTGGGTATACAAAATATAAAATCTATTAAGACTGGAAAGTTTACTTTCGAAGCGACAGCAGTGTATAGGCCTACATAAATGCATGTGGGTTTTAATACACGTGTTAAACATGTACATATAAATATGAATACAATCGTATAACGGTTCTCTGTTTCAAATATTTATATACATTATGAGCATGAAAACCCCAGCAAACTCCATCTGCATATTTCTTACGAAAAATTACGTCGGAGACATATGTGCGACGTATGGTGTACGATGTTTCGTAATGGTGCTACGCGCCCTAGAAGGTGGAACTGAAACACATGTTTGCTGTCAATTTTACAGAAAATATTTGAAATTGAACAATGGCATCCAGAATAATGTGTAGTGGAACGAATATCTGCAACAACTACAAAACCTGTCGCTGCCATTATATTATGTCGTAGAGTAATTAAGGGTTTCAACTCTGTTGTCGCATAAAATTCTGTGATAACTACTCCCAATCGGGTTTCCAATGGCAGATTATTAAAGATAAAGTTAAAATTAACGAAAAAGGTTGTCTTGTGTTATCACGGTAATCCAAACAGTTCGTGACGAATTCACGCATAAATGTGGCAACCATTGTGCAACTGAACCTGGCACTCATGCATAACGCATAATTTGATCGGGTGTAGAATGACGTAACACATGTGGCCAGTCTCCAAATGTATTGAACACGTATGGTTTGTGTGATACCAACGTAGGTTTCACTCGTAATCTACAAATTGCCACAATGTCGCGATGGTGACGTGTTCGAAGATCACACCCCATACCTCAGTGTAGGCGTGGCATTGTCACATCCCTGGCGTGTTGGCACGTTCGCGATCGGGTAATTGGAACCTTCACTGGCAAAGTTATTATGGTTGTCAGGATACTCCCGGGGAAGCTACCTTCACACACTCGTAGGTGAACACAAATTAACCTTTAATAACATACGGACAAGTATAGTGCGTGTTATTACGCAACACATCTGTAAAGGATATCATTCCTTATAAGAGTTCTTCAAAGTGCTGACCATCTACTTCAACGCGCATATCACAGCGTCGCTGCGCGGGCCGCTTGGCCTTCCTAAATGTCCCTGGTACGTGGCGGATGGCCATGGTGTCAAATACACCGCAAGTCCTCTTCACTGTCGACGGGCGTGTTTTACGCTAATGATTTCACACGTCCCCAAGCAAAAAGAAAAATCTAGAGACGTCATGTCAGGCAAATGTGCAGGCCAGGCAGTGTAGTGGACACTGCAGAATACTATAGACACGTGTATGCAGTATTGCCTACGTACTAGGCGCCGTATCGCTGCGGCAGAAGCCTTGTGGGCGTTGCACATGAAAACGGCGGGTCCTGGGCTGTTACAACAAGAAGGCCATTTTTTTATAAGGTCATGCTGCTCTAAAAAACGCACATCGAATGTTCATGTTTCCTGAAGTTAAAAAAGTTGTCTGCAATAAGAGATAAGGAACTAATCACCTCACGAAGTATATTTAAGTGTTCAGAAATGGTGTTTGTATTGTTCGTGAAGTTTTAAAAATACTCGACTAACCTAGTGTGAGGAGAGCGTAATGTTTGTACACTCTAAACTCGAAACATTGACAATTGAGCCAAATCAGTGAAAACAGCTCAAATTGCGCGGCAGATTGATATGGTGTCTCAGCTTCACTGGTTTATCTGCGATTCCCACTGGATTCCGATAATTCCAATGTCATGAGTCACTTGTTCCCAGTTCATTTTCTTTGTTCGCCGGTCAGCAGTAGTTTATCGACTAGCTTCCAGTGGATGTTTTTTCACTGATAGATATCACTGATTCGGGGCTGGGAGTGCATTCACCGAGTCTGTGAGCAGATCTGAATTGTAGTCTCCACCGGAAAAGCGCGCCCTCTACACCACAATCGCCTGGCCAGGCCTTAAAAATAAAGAGGGGTAGTTTTGTGGCCGCGGAAGGAGGGTAGCGCAAGGAAAAGGGGTGACTCGCGACCCCTGAGGGGAGGGTGGAGGGTAGGTTTAAAATAGTAATATGCGAATGGCCGCGTCATCAATCACCCCGCCAGATGACAGTTGATATTGTGCCCCAGGGTTTCGGAAAGGGAGAGAGAAAGTGTTATTAGCGCGGAGGCCCGGAGATCCTCCGTGGCTGGAACGGCACAGGCCGGCTGCTGGAGAGGATAATGTCCTTCTGAAGACATGACCTTCGGTCCTGGAGCATTCAGTCCTTCCCCCGGCTCCAGGGGACTCACTTCCACACTCACGACTGAGGCATTGCCACTTCGAAGGTCTTAACCCTTTGAGGAGTACGCAGGTACATACTCGGGGCTAAGTTGGTATCTAGATTTCTTTGCTCATGAAGACAAAACTCACTACCATAGTTTTAATGTTTCACTGTACTTAATTGAAATCTGAGCAAAATATTATAACTATACTACATTGACGGTTACTCCCTACTTTCCTAAAGATCGGCTTAAGTTTTAATTCCAGGATTTTCCTCCGCTTCTGCAAACAAAGCCTAGAAAATTTCACCAGAGGGCCTCATTTGTGCGTACTAAGTGTAATAATGTTTTCCATAAGGACTATTTCTTACTAGGCATAATAATGCACACATAATTTTACCAATTACAGATCATAAATTTAATAAATAAAAAAATAAGCAAAAATTCTTTATTTAATTTTTTTCATGTGTATATTTATATATATATATGTATGTGTATATATATATATATATATATATATATATATATAAGAGCCAAAAAAACTGGTATAGGCGTGCGTATGCAAATAACAGAGGTGTGCAACCAATCAAAGTAACGCGATGTGGTTGGCAGCTGGATCGGTTACTGCTGCTACAATGGCAGGTTATCAAGATTTAAGTGAGTTTGAACGTGGTGTTATAGTCGGCGCTCCGAGGTAGCGATAACATTTGGATGTTCGCGTACGACCATTTCACGAGTGTACCGTGAATATCGGGAATCCGGTAAAACATCACATCTTCGACATCGCTGCGGCCGGAAAAAGATCGTGAAAGAACGGGACAAACGACGACTGACGAGAATCATTAAACGTGACAGACGTGCAACCCTTTCTCAAATTGGCGCAGATTGGATTTGTGGACTGCCCTGCAGGATTCATGGTATGAAGTGCCTCCCGCATACCTTCAGACATTAGTCGAGTCCATGCCACGTCGTCTTGCGGCACTTCTGCGTGATCGGGGGGCCCTACACGATATTACGCAGGTGTACCAGATTTTTTGGCTCTTCAGTGTATATATATGGTCTGTGGTTTGGTGATAACATTTTTATGTTTCAGGCGGTGATCCACGGCATTAGTTAACTTTGAAACTTTTTTCATTTGTACAACTTAATTAGTATTTGTTATTATGGCTGCAGAAAAACAAAAAAATAATTGCATTTGACATAAAATTATTCAAAAAATATCAAATGCAAATATTTTTTATTTGAGGAGAATGGTATCACATACAATTTGTACAAGTTGAACAATGTTTGGTACATAAATAAAATAATTAATTTTTCGGTATCTAATACCCTGAGAGTTAGCGCTGATATATGTATTTTAGGTGTTGATTTACAACCACAGTTACACCGTACTCTCTTCAGAGTCAAGTACCCACGATGAAATCAGTGCGACACCATCTTGTAACAAATAACGAATGCTCGTGCTAACTTCACAACAGCTTTACATAGCAGTCGTGCTTGTGCATTTTTTAACTTCGTTCTTGGAGTAAAAGCGTCGTATATCCAGACACGAGCAGTGTTACAGCCAGACCAAGCACAGAAGGCTACGTATCCAGGACTAAAACACCGCACTTTACCCAGCGAGTAGAGAATCATCTAAAGGCCGCTATTTATGTATTTGTAGGGCCAGTGACTTTTCGTGTAAAAATCGGAGCACACAGTAGACTCCAATACTATATACACACCTCAGCTGTTGTTATACCTCCATTGGCTGCTGGTGCCGTGTCCGTCTTTGACCAAGCCACTCAGGACTAAGTAACTCCGACACTGAACCTTTGTGATTCGTGCGCAAACGGTTAAAATGGGCCAGAACATTGTTTAGCCAATCAGAGAAGCTGGACGACCCTACAGTGTTTTGGACTGTATCTTGTCTCGAAATCTTTTCGTGAAATATCACTGCCCTTATATGTAACTCAATAACGCCATCCAGTGACTGCAGGATTCTTTCAAAATTACTCGGAAATATACGGCGCATGCGATTTAGCAATGCACGGCTTTAAAGTCTGAGCTGAACCGTTAGTTTATTATAGCATTTCCAGGGAGGTTTCAAGACGTAGCATTGAGTGTCTGGGTGACGTGCAAACGGACGAAGATCTACAACGAAAGCAGAAGCTTTCGCTACTACAAACTTCTTCAGTCAAGTTGCACCCTGTATTTTGCATTTAAACGCATGACGCCGAAGCAGAATTGCTTTTCCTTATCCCTTTCAGACCCACTTTAATTTACTGGTCCAGGCGTTGCAAACAGAACATTTTATAATGCTTCCTAAGCCGACACAGCACTTTGTTTCGTTGCCACAGTCAGTGAGTTGTAGGCTATATGTTTGGCTACAGTTTATATGAACCAATTGTGTCATAGGCCTGTAAGACGGTTTGCGAATAAATAACCCAGAGATAACATAATTGGTCATTGATAGGTTCGCAGTGTGAAGTCCACACCAAAAATTACCTACACATGCGTAATGTACACAATTGTGTACATTTGTTCCGAATAGGTTAACGTCCGTTTGTAAATTAGCATATCAGGCCTCATGAAAAAGTTTGCTTAGTGCAGTTTTTGTAAACCCGTGTGTTCTTAGAGAAATTCATGTGGTAATTTAATAATGAAGCAATGGAATACCGTATCAGTAAGGTGAGACTAACTAACGGTAGTCATCAACGTTGTATTCCTTCAGCACACGTCGTAGGTTAGGTCTTTGTGGAAGATGTGGTTACGTGTGGTTCTGTGCTGAAAAGATTTTACGGGGCCGCGGTAATATGTTAGTCAGACTACTCGCTTCCCACCCAGGCGAACCGGGTTCTATTCCCGGCGTTGGCCAGCGGATTTTCTTAGGGCACTTCCGTTTCCGTCACCGTAAATACTATAAATATCAAAATAGAATCGAGTTTATGTGTTGTTTTAACTGAATAAGCGATTGGTTAGCTGGGACAGTTCGATAGGTCTATTATTACAGGATTTGTAGCGGAAACAAAATCAGCTTGGTACAATTCTGACATTTATTTGGTTGGCCGTAGGTTAATGAGGTCATTTGATTACCTTCGTTGAAATATACTGATCTAGAGATGGTTTGTAACTTTAATAACGTATTTTTTTTTATTTTTTTTTATTGATGTCATATAATGTTATAAACGAACCCAATTTGAAAAGTTTAACGGGAAACAAAAAAAGTAAAGTTGTAAAACTTGATATTATTTAAGTACGTGTTCTATATATAACATCGCGTGTTAAAGATCCATATTTGTCTGTTGTCACGATGATAGCCGAGATAACTAAGGCGTAATGTTAGGTAGTAAGTTTTCCAGGTTCAATTATGTGTTGTATTTTCACTATTTTTATGATACTCGAAACTTTTTGATGTACTTAGAATAAAGCAAATCTTTCGTTGTGCTAACCAAACGTCGTAAGTTTGCGACAACCAAATACGAACAACAAAATAGTTCGGGTTTCAGAAACAAAATATTTAATTTGCAATGTTTTGCTCCAAACAAACTTTGTTCTATTCAACAGAACTTTGTTTTTTTTTGTCGCAGAGATGCTGGTTTGAGAATCGCTGTCCTCTAGTACTTGGGGCGTTGTTTCACTTACCAGGAAACTCGCGCTTCCCCAATAATTATCTAATTACGCGATTGTTCTGAGCGCAGGTGAGGATACAACTCCTGTCGTGAACACGAAGTGAGTATCTGGCAGAACCATCCACGAGAACCAGGCTGCCCTGGCAGAGAGAGAAGTTCCTAGTGAAGGCTTGTGGTGAACGAGGGCGGTAACGGGCCTACTTTTGACGAGTGGTGATAAGAGTCCTCTTACCGGGTCGTCTTTACACTACAGTAGTCCACGGTTATCCCTATAATTCCCACTTTAATGTATTTCTCAGGTTTTACTAATGGAAAACAATTATTGTGCATGCCGTACGTAATATGACAGATATCTTCTTCAACCCTTTCAGAGAGAGTGTCCTCTATCTGGGACGTTGCATATGAAGTGGCTTGAATGATCAAAACTGTACACAGCAGAACATAACATCCAATGAGAAAGGTTCCATACGCGTGGGAGACATCATTCGCTGCTGATACCATGTTCCGTAGCCTTCACTGCTGCAATTAACGTAGAGCACTGGTAGATTTCTATTGGTCCTGATGTAAGACGAAGAGTCGTCTAGATACCAGTACAGTTCCGTACAAAATAATTGTTTGTTGCAACGCCTAAAGTATTTATTTATTTTTTACTGAAAGGGTTAATTAATAAGGTGAAAGTTTCGTATTCGTTGTTCACTGAAACAAACCAATCATAACGTAGAGTATTAGCTAGGATTAAGAATCAGTTTTCGACAAAGAATGTCATTGAACACTGAGACTCGCAGTGTACAGTGCCACCCAAATACAACCGTCCTGTGCAACATGTAGACAATTGTCTACACTAGGCAAGAAAGGGTTAAATCGGCAACCATTAAATGAAAAATTACTGCAGACATACGCCAAGGGGTAGTGAAATTTCGCAAAAAAATTTCAAGACAAGTTATATTTTAAAACACTGTAAGGTCGTTTACCTATCTCGATTGGTTGAATTACTTTTTGACACGTGTCAACTGTCTGCACACGAATCACGTAGGAGCCGTGCCGATGTTTCCGAATCCTGAGTGGCCCGATCAAACATGAAAACGCCTTCTCAAGCAGACAGCAACCAATGGCAATAGCCAAACTGCTGTTGGGTGCCTATGGTGTTGCAGTCTACCGTGTACTCATAATTTTTTTTNGCAACCAATGGCAATAGCCAAACTGCTGTTGGGTGCCTATGGTGTTGCAGTCTACCGTGTACTCATAATTTTTTTTTCGCGAAAAATCACTAGCTCTAGGCATCGTAGAGCCATGTCGCCAAGAAAAACACACCGGATGACATTTNTTTTTTTTCGCGAAAAATCACTAGCTCTAGGCATCGTAGAGCCATGTCGCCAAGAAAAACACACCGGATGACATTTAAAACATACACTCGTACATACATATCTGCACTGGAAATGCTTAGAGCCTACTAATTAATTCAAACGCCTGAATTCCAACGATTCTCTCATAATTATACTACTTGAAATTGAGTTTTACTGATCCACCAATCAGTAGTAGTTAGGTAACTAAATTTTTGTGAGTATAAATTTACCTATTTTAAATCGTTGGATATCGATTAAATAGAATTAAATTGATTGTCTTCCATCACTTCTATTGGATATTAGATAACAGTAAAATACATATAAAATATTATTTTCGTGTGCAACACTTCTAATGTAATTTCCCGCCGGTAAAATTGAATAAAATAACACCAATTTTTCACCTAGTCACTTGAGAAAATCACAGTTGTTCTGTGTTTAGAACACGCAAATAAAATAAACCAATCCATTTACAAAAAAAAATGTTTAACGGTGTTGTATTAATTAATTTTAAGGTAAACTTAATAACGTTTATTTCATTCGTACTAGGGAAGTAGTAGAGAATAAAATACCAAAAAATATCGCTTATGTTCAATAACTTTAATAAACGACATGTATATTTAATGTTACATAGATATTATCAGGTAACTCACCGGAAATTTTTTAGTGTGACTTGTTTCGTTTCTGCAAGTTAGCAGATTTAAATTATTCATGGGTTCCATCATGTTAAAGTAATGATTATTACATGTTTATTCGTTTCTGTAATAGTTGTCACATGTAAAGTTAAAAAGAAATATATGAACAGACTTCGGCTACAATAACAATTACCGTATGTTTCGCTGTTTAACGCCGAGGACATACAGTTTTCCGCTTGTGGCGTTTTACCCTGGGGAAAAGCCACGTGTAATTTCTCCGCAGCTTTGTTTACAGTCGTCGATCCCCGGCGCCTGCGTGTTACGTCATGCCTTAGGCTTAACTTGCTGTGCACACACCGCCGGCAGGAGCAATGGAAGCGTGTGCCACAGCGAGGGTGTTCACTAGTGCACAAGAAGATGGCGGCTGGCGTCTCCGAGACCTGTTAACTCCGCTTACCTACACCCCATCCTCCTTCCTGCATCTAATAACCAAACAAACACTTTATACGGGATGGCAAGATGCAACACGGTCAAATTCCTCGGGATGACGGAGANGCATCTAATAACCAAACAAACACTTTATACGGGATGGCAAGATGCAACACGGTCAAATTCCTCGGGATGACGGAGACCGTTGAGTTCGGTAGCCATCATTTTAAGATACAGCAAGGTTGCTTAAGGTCGAACAAACAGACGAGTTGGAAATATCCTTAGCAGGAAAAATAGGAAACACTTAGCAAAATATTCTATTTTGGTATCCAATATCATTCTCCTTCCGTTTCTGTGCTTTGATTATAAAATCTACTGGATGTCTTTGTCTTCCGTGTGAGTATTAAACTATTATTTCAATACGGTTGGTTCATTTGAGTACACTCCGGTACACATCTGACCACTGAGTATTAGTTAAGTGTGTGTGTACATACACAAACGCCCAGACACACACATATATATATACATTGTATGTAAAGACTGTATATACATTATATAGGCACACACAGACACACATACACGTTCAGTGNGCATCTAATAACCAAACAAACACTTTATACGGGATGGCAAGATGCAACACGGTCAAATTCCTCGGGATGACGGAGAACGTTGAGTTCGGTAGCCATCATTTTAAGATACAGCAAGGTTGCTTAAGGTCGAACAAACAGACGAGTCGGAAATATCCTTAGCAGGAAAAATAGGAAACACTTAGCAAAATATTCTATTTTGGTATCCAATATCATTCTCCTTCCGTTTCTGTGCTTTGATTATAAAATCTACTGGATGTCTTTGTCTTTCGTGTGAGTATTAAACTATTATTTCAATACGGTTGGTTCATTTGAGTACACTCCGGTACACATCTGACCACTGAGTATTAGTTAAGTGTGTGTGTACATACACAAACGCCCAGACACACACACATATATATATATACATTGTATGTAAAGACTGTATATACATTATATAGGCACACACAGACACACATACACGTTCAGTGNCATATATATATACATTGTATGTAAAGACTGTATATACATTATATAGGCACACACAGACACACATACACGTTCAGTGCTATCCGTTCTCGTTCTGCCCCTATCTGTGTTTGGATTTTTGTCGGGGCTTACCCCAAATCAATGTTATGGCCTTCCAAGCGTTGTAAGACCCTTTTATCTTTGTTTCTCTTTCCCAACTATGCACGATAGAGCCTCAATTACTTAAGCGCACAAATCCAGTTTGATGAGTTTTGAATTTTCTTATTGTATTGGTGTACAGGGACCTCATTCCAAAAATGCTCACATTAATGTGCAAAAGAAAAACACTCTCAAGCCATTCAGTTTTCTCGTTAGTGAGAAGTAATCCATGGATAATTTAAAAAATGTGTGATTTTATTTTGTTATCGTATGCGCCATTTCTCTTTGAGGTGGTATATTTGAAATTTTGTTGTATTTATAATTCCTCTGCCGCAAACTAAATATCATGTTTTATATTCCAAGTTTCAGCTTGTTAGTAAAAATATGACGTATACTAGGTTGTCGGAAGTAAATGTCTGAAAACAGAACTGCACATTGTCCGAATTCATCCTTCCTTATCTTCTATTGCACGAGACCCTTAAAACCTTGACAACGGCCATTCTAAANGCACATTGTCCGAATTCATCCTTCCTTATCTTCTATTGCACGAGACCCTTAAAACCTTGACAACGGCCATTCTAAAGGTCACAATGACATTAATACGTCTCCTCATTCGCAGCGTAGCTGCAGATATCATAACTAGGGGTACCTGGCTTTCGCGAAAATATTCCTCGACTAGTTGTACTCCATACGTACAGTATTTAGTTCATATACACTTGTCGTAATTCGATTGTTTTGGTTGTCACGCAACTTAGCTGTCTGCCCTGAAATCACGGTCATTCACTTTAGGAGTAACTTGTTTCTGAATGGTCAGTTAGGCAACAAAACTTCTTCTCACAAAGACACGTGGCCAATAACGAAAGCCAGAACTCTCACCTGCACATAGTAGATGTATTTAGTATGTCCGAGGGCAATTGCTGGGGACTGCGGCGCTGGCTCCGTCCATCTTGGATGACAAAACGGCCACCGGGATTCCACCATCTTGCGTCCTTGACGATAACCTTTGTTGGCCATATTGTTTCCAGTCGCCATATTGTTTCCTTCTGCCATCTTGTATCTAGAATTTTTCACTTCATGCTCTGTCATTCCATCTTGCTACTTCATGATCTGCGAATCCACCTTGCCACTCCATGCTCTCTCATTCCTTCATGCTCTGTCATTCCTTTTTGCCTCTCTCTCTCCTGCCTGTTCTCTCTCTCTCTCTCTCTCTCTCTCTCTTGCCTCTCTCTGTTACCGTCTTCTTATTATGACTGCCGGAGTGTAACATTGCCTCAGTGACAGAAGTAGGCGGCTCTGGTCATAGTGTGTGCTACAGTGCTGCGTGAATCACATTGGAACAGCGTAATTTAGGTCATTTTGATGCATGAGTTCGAACTGGGATGGCAGCAAAGCTTACCGCAATGTTGAGAACGCCTGGGGCGTAGATGCAACTTCACTGCAGATAGTGTGTCACTGGTTTGAAAATACTTGTGCTGCTAAGAGGGTAGAGGACGCATCTCAACAATGGAAAACAATGATTTAAAAGCATTTTTGGAAGCAAATTAAGTGTTGTTGCACTATTTATTCTGTCTCTTAACCTGGGGTGTAAAAATCTGCCACTATTTCTCAATAGTAGGGGATCCTGTTTTTTGACAGATAACAATAAATTCTAATTGATAAAAATTACGAAAATGAAGGTAAATTAGATGAATTATAGAGCTATTTTGTACCTATGATTCGCCAGACTTAGTAATATCAGACTTTCACATGTTTATCTGATCAAAAGTATCCATACGCCCCTCTGTAAGCGTATACTAGTGCCTGTATTATATGTCACTAAGGTCGCCGCTGCTACTATGAGAGGTAGCAAAGGGCTTTATGTTGGTCACCTCTACGCGATACCGGCCACATAGGTCGAGCAAGAGAGATCAGTGACTTCGAACATGATGTAGTTATCAGTTACAATGTCAGAAAGCAATCCCCCAGGGTTACTTCCACCCTTCTCAAGATGCCCAAGTTGACCTTCGGGGATGTGATTGTGAAGTGTAAACAGTTAGGCCCAACCACAACGAACCATGTTGAGGTAGGCCGTGTGTTTTGCGCGAGAGGGACCGTCGATCACTAAAGGTGATACAGGAACATCACATGTCACCGTGTGACACCATCACCTGTGAATTCAGCAGTGCCAACTTAATGTACAGATAGCATCATGACTGCGCACCGGAAGATAAATAAGACAGTTCTATATGTAAGTTACATCACGCATTTCGCTAACAAATACTTATATCTGTTTCAAGTAAATATTACTGTGGTTTGGAATATATTTGTATCCCTACCTATCTGCCTCTCATCATTAGACACCTGAAAAATTCGCTGATTCATTTTGGGACAAGCTAGAATTCAAAACTCGTGTGTTTATATAACTTCATCCATTGGACCACATTATGTTTGACACCTCCTGGAGAACGCTGGCCCAATCGTCACCTTCCACTGTGCCAGCAGACATCCAATATGCAGTTGGCATCGGCATATTTGTACATAAGACTGTAGAGTTCAGCCTGCAGGTCACTGAACTCGTGAATTTTTCAGGTATCTACTCATCATTAGAAAATTAAATAAATTCGCGCTTAAATTATTATTGTTTTCACAGTAGCTCTTTAGTAATTTGCTTGATGAAATGAATTTACTTTAAAGAATGGTGTTTTGTTATGTATACATATTAGCTTTTTTATCCTTTTTGTTCAGTGTGCTTTATGATAATGTAGCTGGTTACAGCTGTAACCAGCTACATTATCATAACGTTGAGAGGATCGGGTGCTTAAATAATAATAAATATGTATATATCTTCTTAATCTTTATTAGAAATTCTAAATGAAACGTGTATGTATATCACTGCAAACTCGGTAGTTTCGTTCTCGGCTGTATTTTCAGTCGTCCCAGTATTGTTTTCTCGTATCGCAAGCTGCTCCTTTCATTACTGGCCTCCTGCCATGTACGAAGCGGCAAGCCAAATGTTTTCCAATAAAAGCAGCAACATAACATCTAACGAGATCTGCAATCCATCATACTCACTAGCTTATTTTAGAAAATAAATTATTCTTTATATGAAATTACTATCTCCCTTGCGTAATGGTTCTTTTACGTAAGTGAATCAAACAAAATGTATGTTTATGTTGATGTGGTTAATTTAGAACTTTCAAAATTGCTGCTTAGGGTATAATTATTCTGCCAGTTCTCGTCATTCTGCAATATTTAAAAATGACATTTCTATAAATCTAATCGCATTATTTATGTGCTTATGAATTAAATTTTAAAATTGTTACGATCGTAAATGTGTCAGTAATACATCAAGTATAACACCTATGGGTATAAAATAACACAATTATTAATTAAATTAATTCTTAGTCCACAAATTTGAACTTCACAATTCTAAAACTACTTTAAAATCAGAAGTGCGTTTCCTGTTTCATTACCAAATTTAAGGAGCGGTAGGGTGGACGGAAATGCTACTAGTTTTGAAGACCAAGTCACCCGGGATGCAGAACTACTTTAATTCAAACACGTTCAGCTCTGTACACTGGCTTCGAACTTGTTTCGCTCACAGTAACTTGTTGTTCAAAGCAAACTGGCTGTTTTAAGTACGTCAGAACTACTTTTCTTCAATGTTCCACTCTTGACTGGCTGATATAACGTAAATCAATATTTTTATTACGATTGCTGAAATATACGGGAACTTCTGCGTTCGTTGAAATGAATAAAAATCCAGGTCAAACAGCGATATAGACTGTACTATTGCGATGGCCACCTGTTATTCGTGAAAAGATTTCAGGATTACATGCACGCCACAATGCTAAAGCTCAGATCCACCGTCGTGATTGGATGACTTTTAACTGTTACGCATTGCAGGTGTCCGCCGGCGAATCACGGACACTCAGTGTCGGAGTTACGTAATTCTGATTGGCCCAGTCAGGTGTAGATCTGTCTCCCGACAAATACACATGGTCAACAACCAAAGGAAATCTGCGCGTATGCCGTAGGACAATGGCGTAGATTTTTTGGCGAAAAACAGTTGGCCCTGCCTATTTTTGTTAAAATGAGGTTATTAATTTAAAATAAACTCAATATGAGTATGAGTCGGGACGGCTGTAGATAATTGTGGAAACATGTTTCTGGAGTAAGGATTTGCTTTTGTTTCCATTCTCTAACTGAGGTGTAACAATAGAAACGATTTCACTTTTATAACATTTTAATTTAACGTGTTTAAAAACGGCTGCCTTTAGTGTTATGGCACCCTTAGTCAAAAGTTACTAGGAGCTACGAACTCAGAGGTTGACTTAAAAACTGCTAAGCCAGCAGAAAACAATCTGGACATGCGTTCGAGGAATGCGATGATTTACTAACAAGGGTCGTAATCTAATGCGCAGGAATCAGACCTTGGCTTAAGACACTTTGCAATAGGATTACTGGCGAATCCGCGCCAGTAGCAAAATTTCAAGAAAACAAATATCGAAATCCTACTCTGTCAAATATTTTTGTACATTATACAAACAATTTTCGAAATTTGTTGCCGAAATGTTTCTTTTGTGTCCACAAGTATGTTATTCCATCTTTAAAACAGACAGTTTTATAAAATATACAAAATTATTTATGTATCTGTGCACGTTTGCACATTAAGGACTTACGTTGCTCTTGCACTAACCTAACAACTCTCATAGATTAAAACATACAAATAAATATGTAAACACAATATTAACATATACAATACTACCAGCACAATAAAAAAAATACAAATATATAGCAAGAAAGCTTATACATAGAACCTTGTCATCCCGGCGAGCGTAGGTAATATAAGACGCTCGCACGGCCGCCATGACAGCCACTTTGAGGTTATACCCTCCACTTCAAAACTTTGAAAAATCAGAACTCAAAAACTACATCTCCGATTTCAATAATTCAAACACTAAAACGTATCATTTTAATGGCACAATACAACTATAACATATTTGATACCTAAATCAGACAATTTTTACAACCTAATAAAATTACTTAAAACACGCACAGGAATTGTCACTAAAAACAAACGTTGCATCATTCCTTGTCTAATCTGCAAACATGAGGGTGCAGACATACGCAGGGAGGGGAACTTAATTCCTTCTTTAAACTTTAGTTTCGCCTTTTTCTCATCACGTAGGTAGTGTTGTATCTGTTAATATAGCGTTTACATATTAATTCGTATGTTTTAACCTATGGAATTTGTTAGGTTAGTGCGAAAGTGGTGTAAAGCTTCAATGTACATTATTTCGCTGTATATTTACTTTTTATGTTTACGTAATATGCATATTTTTTTCGCATTCCACAATAATTTTTTGAAAGATTTCTTTAATTTACTCGTAGAGCTACAAAATTAGTCTTGCTAATTACTTTCCAAAAAATTATTTGTGAAAAATACAAACTTTTTTTTTTACTGCATATGCAACCAAGCCAACTGCGGCTCGACCAAATTAAGAACTCCACAAGTCTAGCCAGCAGGTACTGAACATGCAAAATTTTACAGACTCTGCCAATTACAGTCCGTTCATTGTTTCTTACAACATTTCTGAAGCCGTGCTCAAGTTCTACTCCATCTCATGCCAAAAAAAACCTCAACTAAGTCTAGAAAATTACACCAAATGGACAGTGCACCACGTTCGTGCACCCTCAGTTTAATAATATTTTGCACGAGAACTATTTCTCACTCGGCATTAGCAACACGCACGTGTTATAAATAAAAATTGCAATGTATAGATAAAATACACCTATAAGTTCAATTCAACCAAAAAATTAAATACATTTATATTAATATAAGTATAAAACACTTGTGGTACACACCATATTTAGGAAACATTTTAACATGCCACATGTAGGGTGATTTTTTTTTCAAAGGTTTGATTCAAAAAGTGTGAAAGTACCGCGAATAGATTATAGACAGCTTTCCTCGTGCTTTTTTCAAATATGCTATTTTATTAATAGTCACGTATGAAACCTACGTAAAAAAAAAGTATTGCATTCGATAGACATTGAGCGTGGGTGTGTGATTAGAGAAAGATTTAGACTGCCCCCTTGCCGTCTTTGGAAACAAGTAGGCGGCACTTATGCTGTGCTGTGCAACGCTCATTACTGGCTGGAAGTCAGCCAATTGAGAGCAGAGTTGATTTTGTCCCAAATGAATGTATTTTTTCACATGTGACGAGTGGGGCCGCGGTGGTACAGTGATTAGACTACTCGCCTCCTACCTAGGCGAGTCGGGTTCGATTCCCAGAGGGGCCACCCCCGGATTTTTACGTTTAGGAATCGTGCCGGACGATATTGCTGGTCGGCGGGTTTTTTTCAGGGATCTCCCGTTTCCCTCCTCCTCTTTCATTCCGGCGCTGCTCCATACTCATCTCTTTTCCCCCTCATCGACTTTCAAGACCTCAGTTTTAAGAGCCGCCCAAATCTCTTCACGTCACTCACACACGTGTGACGACATTGATTGGTATATTTTAATGAGATTTGTATTCTCCGAATTGATATTATTGTATGGCTCTAACATACATGCAGAAACTTTTTTAATCCTACAGACTCCGCCAATTTATATCCGTGCAGAATAATTTTCATACTAGCACTGACAGAACTCTGATTGCGAATTAAACTTTTTCTGAAATTGACTCAAGGTGGGGGGGGGGGTAAGATTATTGGAGATTTGACGTATTATTGTAAGTTAAAATAGTATGTATATAATTTGTAAATATTTCATTTTTTCCTCATAAGTCATTAATAAACTGAGGATATTTTGAAGTTGAAATATTCGAAACCAAAAATACAAATCCTATGGGTATACGTTATTTTAACGACAGACTTTGAGCATATCTTAGATACCTGTCGACTCGTGTGTTTTCCAGCCAGTACCTTTTATCTGAAATAGCGCGTCAAGATTCGTTGTAATAATTTGTACGTGGCAACGATTCGTTTCATCAATCATCGTGCATTAATACTTCGGGGGCGGGAAAGCACTTTACCTGGCAAGGACGAAAATTTTCTTACATAGGCTACACTCTCACATTGATTCGCACCTTGGCCGAACTACACGAAAGCATAATCGTCACAAAGTGTTAATTTTCCCTGTCCATTTTACGGCTTCACCACTCCGCGGATGAGGGAGGTAGAGGATGAGATGTGCGAGGNCTCGGAAGGAGAGAAGTTTGATGCGTCTTCATGGCGGACGCCTCTCAGTGTGTCCCTATTACCTCCGTCTGTGTACCCAGGCCCGCGGCGTCAAGAGATTGCCGCCGACACGATAATCCAAAGTTTACCTTCACTTATCGCGTCGGCGAGACGATGGTGATAGAGATTGGGGGTGGGGGGCGACGTGCAGCCTCGCAACCACTTCGCCGGCACAAGTTTGATGTCGGGGGAGGCAACGGCACTCGCCGATCACGCCGATCAACCTTGGAGCACGAAGCCATGCGGCTCGCTAATCCGTCGGCGAGATTGGGTCTACGCCTTGTCGACCGGGGGCAAAATCCTCGCGCGATTATGCCTGGGTAGAGACGGTTTATCCCATTTAGACTCAGAGTACACAATTGTGCACAGCACTCACGTGTAGGTAATTTTTGGTCTGAACTGTACACTGCGAGGCACGATGACCAATGATCTAACCGGTGGATAAAGGATTCACAAACCGTCTTACTGGTCTAGGTCATAGTTGGTTCAGATAACTACATCCGAACACGAAGCCTACAGTTCATTGGCCGTGACAACGAAACAAGTGTTGTGTCGACTTAAGTACAGGATGGATCATGACATTTTTTGTTTGCAACACTCCAAACCGTAAATTAACGTGGGTATGAAAGGGTTAACATCTATTCAAGGTGCAGGGAGTTTTCTGCAACCATCGGCAATGGGACTGAGATTCCAGACAACAAAGCTTCAATCTTTTGCAATCCTCTACCTTCAGAACAATCCTACATCATACTGAAACCCTTCGTTCTCAGAAATGCCCCTTTTCTGGTCCAGGTGGAACAGTGCCGGATGTGTGTCTTCCTTCAGTGCGTCAATCCATCTTTGGAAGGATATTTGCCCTCCAGATATTAAGCATGAGGAGCCTAGATCTTTAACAACATGACTCCAAGCTCTGGTTCGTGACTTTTATTTCATAAAGGGACTATCTTTCACCGTAGACTTTCAATCTATGCACATTAGAAACCACGCTTTGTGCCCAAGACGTTTGAGTGCCCAGAAGTCCAACATCCCATCAAGTGCTCATCCTTTGATGTCGTCTGTAAACTTAAGCCACATGGACACACAACCTCTTCTTAGTAGCAAGGATATCAGCGACATGAAGCATGCCATCATTTGTTAACACTCTGACGCCTTAATGGTCATCACAGTTGTCGTTTACCATATTTTGATGTCTATATTGTAAAAAAGTGAATTATAAAATTTGTTGCTGAGAACTTTGGTGTTAACAGTTAGATAGTATCGTAGCTTATGTGGTCAACATTGATTACTCCAAATCAAGGCTGGTGACTGCGAGCATTTATTTAATTGCATTTGCTATGTATAAAGAAACACTGTCGTTACTATTAAAAGGAGAAAATCATATTGCTCGGTTTATTTTGTTTTTCTCGTTCGCGTATACGCCAAAGTAATCTACATGGGTTGCTTATCACGTGTCTAAGTTGCGAACTTTGTGCCAAAATGTAGAGGCGTTTATCTCAATACTAGGGAAATAAGGGGGGGAGGGCATAAAGAGCTGAAGGCTAGCATAGTTGCGGAGGGACTATTTTTGACTCATCACTAGAGACCTGCAAAATTCACATCATTTTCTGGCAACAAGATATATTTAAAGCACACGTTAATTTGCACTACATTCGTCAGTGGACCTTAATTTCATTTGACAAGACCTGAAAAACTTTGCGCCATAAATATAAACTTTATGATACCATGTCCGAATCATGTGCATTATTTTAGTAAGGAGAATAACTTCACACCCGGACAGCATCAAATGAACTAACGACGCCGTATCGAGTATTTACAAGGTTGTGAAGTCTAGCTTGCTGCCGATTAACAATGTGAATTCTGCAGGTTCCCATACAACACAGTTCTGGGATACTAGGATGTGGAACTGTACCGACACCTCGTTGTTGTATAACCTTCCTTCTTATTGCAGGGAGAGGACGTGTGTAAAACTAGGAAGGTTTATGTCGATGAACCAAAAATATTTCATGGTATAAGAGAGCTTTAACTTTAATAATACATTACATTACGAGTGGCCCATGAACCGAGCCACATATCTAACAGAAAAAAAATAGAGAAAGGAAAACATTAGTTATCATTTTTAGGAATGTTTTTGACCTCTGGACATGTGTTCTTTGATTCACATGTCCTAAAGTGTCGATCATAATTACGTAAAGGAAATTTATCTGGGCTGCATTAGGGAGGTATGTACACCAAACACACACAGGTGGAGACATACGACAAACACACACAGGCGAAGACATATAAATTTCGCGTGTTTAGTTGCCTATGGACCAGACATATAATTCCTCTATAAAATTGAGCCTTCTATTGTCTATTGTACTAATGCAGTGAGGACCCGCATTTTTATGGCTGGCGGAGTTGCTTTTGTTTCGGTACTTATGTCAGAGTCTTCCACGTGGTGTCAAATTACCTGTAGCCTGACAGAAAAATGAAGCATAAGCATGTTTACTGTAAGTCTCATGTCTAGCATGTCACGAAACGAATGAGCGAAGATTTCTTGGCTACATGTAAAGATTTCGTGAATTCATCATCAACACATGTACCTTTGAATTATTCGTGTAAGTGTATCAGAGGTTATTAGACCTCACTCTACATATCTCTGAATTAGAGAGAAACAAGCCAGAAAAATGTAATCCCTTGACACCTAATCTGGGTTAAAAATGGCTGCTCACTAGCAGAATGTGAACAAATAGCTGAGGTTCGGGTTTGCACAGAACTGTGCAACCAGTCTAAAAAACACTGAAGCAGTGTAATTTTTTCTGTGCCTAACAATGCACGGTACCAAAAAAAAGTTTTAGTGTATAGTTGAGCATCAGTATTCAATCACTGTTACACAAATTCCTGTGGATACGTGAGGTTCATCTTGACCAGAGCACAAATTTTATTTTGTTAAGATGCGTATCCAAAGTGAGAATAATACGATTTAAGATAACTGAAATTGCAAAGAAATTGACGAATATTATCGTATCTGTTATCCTCTTAATTTTTAAAACATATCCATCAAGAACTACAGCTGTTGTCATTTCTGGTATCATGGCAAAATCCTTTGGGGATAAGATGGTTAAAGGAGTAAATTCTCTGGATAAGCTAACCAAAAAGATTGACTACAAGGCACTATAACAGCAGAATAACTAAGTGCATAGAATTAGAATTGCTATGTGTTGAAAGAAGTTCAAATGCACTCGATGAAATGTCTCAACACGCTAGCTAGCATCATGGCGCTGTATCACCTGCTGTGATCGATGGTCGGTAATCAACCTACCATCTACTGGCCCAACATTCAAGAATTCGTACACAACATGATATATTCCGTCAGACTATAGAGGAAGTACAAGATAGGACTTTAGTGTGCAGGGCAGAAGCGACGTAAGCACTTCCCGAGAGAAGTGCTTACGTTTGCCAATAGAACTGTCGAAACCAGGTAGTATGAACTCTTGGTTAGAACAATTGTTACAATAAATACCGGTTTTGGGAGTATATTAAACTTTATCTGATCGAGTTTTAGTAAAAATAAGATATATTCAGTAAGACAAAATAATTTATTTAGCGCAATTGTAAACAATGTAGAGGTGAATCGCTTTTATATAGCACTGCAAGAAGACAACTTCTGTTGCGCTCTGTACTTCCACTTACCACCATCCTATTGATCCACACCACAAAGGTCGCGTTTGCCGTTTTGCACAATGTTCTTTGCTGGCTGTCCATAAGCCATTGCCTTTCATCGTGTATTATTATCCAAGTTGAATGCCTTTTCGTATGAAACAAACGGAGTCCTGAAAAAATTCCCGTGTTCATTTTGGGACAAGATATTAGTTGATTTATGAAAGTTTGTATTTATAGTTCTGAAATACATTTATAGCAAATTTTGTACATGATTTATTATAAGGCTTCTAAAATTATATTTATTTTTATAGAATAGTTTAATTTTAAAATAACATAAGTTTTTTTTATAATTACTCTTATAGTTGATTCTAAAACTTTACTCGAAGTAATACAATTTTATAGATTTTCAGATATGTATGTTTATATTCTTTATTCGAAAGTTATATATTTTCTTTTGATTTAAGTCCTGTTGGTACACTTTTAATATTATACATTTTTGGTATTAATTTTTTAACGCGTTACTATAATTTTTTGAGATGGAGTATTAAATGTTATATCTATTCCAGTAAAAATTTTAATACTAAAATTATATTAGTTTTTTACAACTGCACCTTTTCCTAATAGATTAGTTATTTTCTATACTTCCTTAATTATGGTTTTTAACCAATCAAACATTTAAGGCATATTTTTCGTTCCTTTCATTTACTACAAACTATTTTATCGCATATTTTAAAAAGTAATACAATTTTTTATTAAGTCAGTAAAATTTTTATTTAGGACAAAATAATATATTCATATTTATTTTTAAAAATTGACATTTGGTTTTTTTAATAAATTCATTTTTATTTAAGTAATTTACATTTCTTTTTTTGGTAATGTCATTTAGTGCAGTCATTATTACTTAGTTTACAATAATTTGAATATTTATCTATTGTTTTAGAATGATGAGAAAATTAATTACTGTATCTTAATTGTTCAAAGTTTTTAAATTTTTGTTTAATATTCTTTTTGTATTTAAGGTAACTATTTTTTATTTTTCTAAATATTTACATATATTTTTTTTACAATTACAAGTGTTTTTTCTTGAATGTTATCGTTATTTTAATATAGTCGTCTTATGTATTCGTTAGCACATGTTTTACAATTATTAATATGTTTATATTTTGTATTTTTAATTAAATAAAAATAATTTATATATTATAATTTAATTTTCCTGGTTAACTTTTTTAATTATTAAAACCAATATTTAAAAGTTCAATGATAAACTATTTAACTAACTCAATCTAGTTCATAAAATATATTGGTTAGTATTAAACTAAAAATATAAAACATATAATTTTCAAATTATATATACAACATATGGTGAAACATTCTGTTTTCTTGATGATAGTTTTAAAATTATTTTGCCTGATATGTATGAAAAACTTATTAAAAATAATGATTTAAAATTGATGAATGAATAAAAATATCATCATAGTTATTAAAAATTATTAAAGTTGAATAAATGGATGATATTAAAATTTCCTTTTAAATTTATATTTTTTTAAATATGTTTTGATATACGGGAAGTTTAATACACCTTTTTAATTTATCATTGTTTAGTAATTGAAAGTGCTATTATATTATGAGTTTCAGTCACTTGTCATAATCAATAAATTCATTGTNTTATCATTGTTTAGTAATTGAAAGTGCTATTATATTATGAGTTTCAGTCACTTGTCATAATCAATAAATTCATTGTTATAAAAATTATTTTCATCACTCTCGTAATAACTATTATTGAATTAAAATTTTTTAAAAATCTTTAATTACTTTATTATAGTTTAAAGAGGACTTATGTTATGAGGGTATTGAAATTGTTTTCATTACAAATATTTTTATTTATTTAACAAATAATTTTTTCTATAATTTTTTAATATTCGGTAATTTGTATTTTTAAATTTGAGAGGTGGTCAAGGATTGTTAATTACTATCTACCCGGCAGCCCAGCCAATAGGGAACCTTTCGCAACGTGCAGTAGCCAGTCAGGCACACTGCACGTTTCCAGAGCCTCACGCAGCCAATCAGAGGATGGGTACGCTTGCATCAAAGGAAACGCCACACCATTTCGCCTGTGTTCTTGTTTGCTTCGTGGCAGTGTCTGCTGGGCCAGTTGCGGGGAACGGGGTAGGTGATACCAAGCGCAGAATAGCCTGTCTTCGCGCTGTTAAGGCGCGCAGTACGCCAGCGTACAGGGAAGTAACGACGAAGATGTCACCTCGGCGCAACTTCATCACTATCCGTCGTCTTTTATGATTCTATAGTCTATTCACGGTAAAATGAGCACTTTTGGAAACCCTCTCATTTCGAACAATAGTTAGAGACCTGAAAAATTCGCTGTTTCACTTCGGGACAAGCTAGAATTCAAAACCTCGTACGTTTGTATTGCTTATTATATTGGCCCACCCGTTAGTTCTCATCTCCTGGACAACTCTGAGCCAATAACAATCACACAATAAAATGCAGAACGAATCACCGTCTTCCGCTAATACAAAAGGCAACCAATGAACAGTGATATTTGCATTATTTTACATACGGCAATGGAGTATAGCCTACAGGTCATTGAACTCACGAATTTTTCAGGTCTCTAACAATAGTCAATAAATATTTTTTATTTTAGTCTTAGGCGTTAACTTCCGAGCGCAGTGGAGTATGCACACTGTGTTTATTACTTACATGGCAATATTTATTTCAAAATACGGTTAAAATATAAAATATGACTGAAAGAAAAAAAGTAACTAGGGCTTCAGAAGTGCTCACTTTACAGTGAACAGCCTATACTATTATTTTTCAATAATAAAGTGGAAAAAACCCGAGCGTAACAAAGTAAGTCTCCGTACTGTTACAGCGACGGACACAAATATGCAAAAATATTTAACAGTAAACTTTTTAATTCATTCCAACCCAGTGAAAACTATCCAGCACATAAGGCACACTAAGATGCTCAATGTGTGACGAATTATCTTCACTGTGAGTGGCTGATTCGTAAGACGTGTAACTGCACTAGGTTAAAAATTGGTTCTTATTTCTATACCCTAACACGAAACCCACGCCTCATAGGCTGTGTTAAAGAAAGAAGTGCCACGCCGCCTTTAAGTACAGCACGCTTCAAAATATTTCTTACTAGCTGTGCCCTCCCCTCCGCTCGCTCGCGTGGACTACAGAATTATTGTTTAGGCTTTTTTTATAAAGTTGAATTTTACTTAGCGTTACATAGGGCCGGTGACTTTTCGCGTAAAAATCTGAGCACACAGAAGACTTAAATACTATGTACACACCTCGGCTGTTGTTATTCCTCCATTGGCTGCTGGTGGCGTGTCCGTCTTTGACCAAGCCACCCAGGACTAAGTANCACCTCGGCTGTTGTTATTCCTCCATTGGCTGCTGGTGGCGTGTCCGTCTTTGACCAAGCCACCCAGGACTAAGTAACTCCGACACTGAACCTTCGTGATTCGTGTGCAAAAGGTTAACACGGGCTAGAAATTTTTTTTAATTAATCAAAGANCCTCCGACACTGAACCTTCGTGATTCGTGTGCAAAAGGTTAACACGGGCTAGAAATTTTTTTTAATTAATCAAAGAAGCTGGTGACCCTACAGTGCTTTGGACTGTATCATGTCTCGAAATATTTTCGCCAAATATCACTGCCCCTAACTATACATATTATAAAACTCAACGTCTTGGTGAATTAAATGGTAAAAACGCTTATTAGTGTCTCTCTGTTATAGATAGAAATATGCTACAGCGAAGATTTTTTTAGGTCTTTTTATTCTACAAAATTATTTACTACATGATATTGTTCCATCTTTATCTTGAACGGTTTAGACATGGTATTGCAAGAGAGCGCGATGGCGGCAAACTTTTTTCCGACTTGATTCACTATTATCGTTTGTAAATTTATTGATATATTTTCTCGCAATAAAAAGTAGCCAACATCACCTTGCAGAACTCCGACTTTTTTTGTGCAAGAAATTGCGTCGATCTGTTGTTCGGTTGCGACGTGAAAGGACAAACAAACAAACACACTTTCGCATTTATATAATAGTTAGGATTCGCAACACCTGAAATTATAAATTAAGTAAGGAATCAAATGATTATTTTTAAAGTATTTTTGGGTCGAAAATAAATTTTGGATCACCATTTTACTTATATGAACAAAAAAAAAAAAAAAAAAAGCACCATTGTGAGTTCGTAAGTTAAAAGACTACTGTACGCCGCTGTGGCAAAGTATTTGACACGTTCAATCGCACATAAATATATGTGTTTAGGCGTTTTAGCGAATGAATTTTTTTTCTACCAGAAACATAATGATGACTTGTCATGTATCGCACTAGGAAAAAGGTGTTGTTGAACCAAACTAAGTTTGTTTGTCGCAACCTAATGAATTGTTTGTATAGGGGCAGTAAAATATTTTGTTGTTGAAAACAAATCATTATGTTCTTATTTGGTTCCCCCAAACTAAGATTTCGTTAGTGCAAATAAAAATTGGTTCGACTCTACGTACAACTTGAGGTTTTTGTTAACACAGAAAACCGAATTGGATGGCCGACCGGGATTCGAACCCATGTCGTTTGCGCACGAGCGATTAGTAACCTTAGCTTAAGTGACTACTGATTATATATGAATGTTTTTAAATACATACATTTAAAATACTGGACAACTTGCAGAAATAAAAATTTCAAGTCTTACAGCTTTGCTTTTCAGTTTCTCGTGTAATTTGTTTTATTATGATATTTATACCATTATTAAACATCCATAAACGAACGAACATAACACTGCCACTATTCTAACTGTCACAAAATTTACCAACGAACTCTCTAGCTGTATTTTCGAACGAAGGCTTTCAAATGAGAGGCTAAAAAAATGTAAACAATTGATTCAACCAAATATTTTATTGACAATCTAATTTATTTTTGGCACAACACATGGGTTTTGTTAATTCAAGCGTGCATTTTGTTATATGAACAAAACGAGTTTTGTTGATTTTCTATTTTTGTTTACTCAACCAAAATATTTTGTAGGGACAACTATGCATATTTTAGGCCCTATACAAACAAATACCTTTACTTTTAATCTCTGAGTGCGCAACCAATAAATGTGTGTTTGTGCTTGATGTTATTGGCAGCAGGTGATTATGAGACTACTTTATATAATCACAACTAAGAATCAGGTCTCAAACACCAATACATGAGGGAATTATCTTACTGGACGGTGTTTCCTGCTGTGAACAGTGTGAGGCATCGTAACCACATGTTCTGCAACGTCCCATATGTATGGCCCTGGGACTGAAATGCTGATAGTTGAAGATAATGGAAAATCGCGAGAAAATTTTGAGCCAACATATTTTCGATAACACCCTAGATATATAGTTTGTCCTTTTATGAATGGGTGAACAAGTCTTTGACTTGACTAAGTTGTATGCAGACGAATCACGAACGTTCTGCCTTATAGTTAGGGCCAGTGACATTTCGCGTAAAAATTGGAGCACACAGTAGACTTCAATGCTATATACACACCTCAGCTGTTGTTATACCTCCATTGGCTGCTGTAGCCGTGTCCGTCTTTGACCAAGTCACTCAATACTAAGTAACTCCGACACTGAACCTTCGTGATTCGTGTGCAAACGGTTAACACGGGCCAGAACATTTTTTTAGCCAATCAAAGAAGCTGGACGACCGTACAGTGCTTTGAACTGTATCTTGTCTAGAAAGTTTTTCGCGAAATATCACTGCCCTTACTTATAGTATCAAAATCCTCATTGATCCAGTGAAATGGGGCAGCAGCTTCACACATGCATGACAGCCAAAAAAAGAAAGTAAACTGTCGGACATGTGTACAGTACGTTGAATACTAGCGAACTGTCAACTTTTCCCGCGATAAACCATCATCTCTAGTTATAGTTTTAATGATGGCTGGATACCCTATAATTTGGCTTTATAATTCAGAACAAAAGTGGGCGGCATTCGAATATGTGCGTAATTGGACCTCCGCTAACGTGACACGCCCTGAAGGACCCTGGACCGATAGTTAATATTCAGTACTCTGATAGCTTCATTCCCGTGTGGCTGGATGGAACAGGAGAATGTGCTCTGCCTGTGGCGACAGCCAATGAAAAAGCGACCTCTTCTCGAGTGTGTAGATAACTGTGGAGTCTAGGCTGTTGCTGTTTTGTGACGTCAACACCGAGGTCTTGAGAACCGATGAGGGCGATTGAGGTGAGTACGTAGCAGCGTCGGAATGCAAGGGCGGGGAAACGGGAGATCCCAAAGAAAACCCGTTGACCAGCGTCATCGTCCGGCACGATTCCCACTCGCGAAAAAAAAAAGGGGGGAGTGACCCAACCGGGGTTTGAACCCGGTTTCGCCTTGGTGGTGAGGCGAGCAGGCTAACCACTCAGCCACCGCGGCCCCATAGTTATGACTTATGTCCAGTCAGAGCGCATGTCAGTCAGGTTTGAGGGCCCATTGCCGTCTTCGCTCAAAGTCGCGGGCCGCTCAGGCGAAGAAGGGCTCCCCGGCAGCAGACGATGCTTCGTGTCATCTTGCCGCGCTGAATATGAATGAGAGAGCATTATGCCGTACACCGGTGTCCACGTACGACGCTTACGAACCAATTACTGCCCGTCCCTGGCTCCTCCACGGGGGACATAATAGCCGCCTAATTGCCGTCGTATTTGCATTTATATCCACTCGCCCCTCCCGACGTACAGGCGGCTAGGGAAGATTGCCATTTTAATAACGCCTCACCGTGGAATAGCATTAGACTCCTAACGCAACTGGAATTATCAGTAATTTATGTCTACGGTTTCGAAATGTAATTGTGGGGGTTTAATTGCCCCCGACCGCACCATAAATGCATCAAATCGTATGCCCGTAAGTCACAACAGAATAGGATATTTATTCCACTTCTTTTTTCGGGTTTTAATTTTATTCGGTTTATTTTCGTGCCCATAAAATTTTATGTCATTCTCGTAAAATTTGATTCTTGACAAGTTGAACGGGCCTAAATTTCACTATACGTGGTAACATAAACGTAAAGTTATTTCATTGAATGTAAAATATTTTTTTCTGATCTTTTCATATTTTGGACACGTGGAATAAATAAAAATCCATTAAAACTTGCTTTCGTTTTAACGTAATATATGTTTATTATTCATTAAAATTAGGGCCAGTGACTTTTCGCGTAAAAATCTGAGCACATAGTAGACTTCAATACTATATACACACCTCAGCTGTTGTTATACCTCCATTGGCTGCTGGTGCCGTGTCCGTCTTTGACCAAGCCACTCAGGACTAAGTAACTCTGACACTGAACCTTCGTGATTCGTGCGCAAACGGTTAACACAGGCCAGAACATTTTTTAGCCAATCACAGAAGCTGGACGACCCTACAGTGCTTTGGACTGTATCTTGTCTCGAAATATCTTCGCGAAATATCACTGTCCCTAATTATAATTTATTGTATCGACTGCAATGACAACTGATACAAAAACAAAACAAAACCAAAAAAAATTATGTTTACGTTATTTTCGTTTGGCGAGTAAAAAAAATTTCAATGCATTTTTGTCATTCGAAGTGACACGTAATATTTTAAAATTACAGTGGCCGTAAATTTTTGTAAATTCACTTGAGAACGAGCTGGATTTAAAATGTGTGCATATATGTCTGTTACTTCTTCAACTAAATGATAATGTATAGGATATTCCCTGTGTTTAGAGATTCAATTTAAATAACAAACATGAAATAAAGCAAAGACCGAATCCCGTGCTACCACGTCTCGATTTAAACAGGGCAGCAACCAATAGACAAGTAATGGAAGTACAAAATAGCGAAGAATACAGAAGTGAAGAGCGTGGCAGATCCTTTGAAGCGGGCGTGCCCACGCACTGATAGGCTGTGTGAACCTCTGAAACGGGCCTTGTGTCTGATTGGCCCGGCTGGCGAGTAAGTTACCAGGCGTTGGTTGGCGAACGGTGTCCCGACATGTTGGTGGCCGGTGAAGCGTATTTTTGACGAGCTGCTGTTGCACTTCTGTATGCTTAAGCTGTCTGGATCAATGGTTAGCCACTAAACTACCCCCACCGGGACAGTACTCGATTTTCATGCCTCATTGGGCGGGCAGTTTTCTCGGTTATATCCTATTTGTTCCCCCCTCTGCATTCCTTCGCTGCTGCGCCCCCCGTCTCTTTCCGCCTCGTCCGTTCTCCGGGCTTGCAGGAACTGCGTGTTCGTCCCTCGAGTGCGGAAGCCAGCTCCAATAAGATGCAGTTTCCTCCCGTTAATGCCGACCCTTCCTGAAGATAGAAACTACATTTATAGGATGTTCACGGGGAACACGGTACTTTTGAAAGCACTGTTTAAGAGCGACTTTTATATACAGTTCATTGTTAGAGACCTGAAGAATTCGCGGATTCATTTAAGAGAAGCTAGAATTCCAAACACATGCGTTTATATAACTTAATCCATTGGCCCACGCCGTATTTGATACTTCCTTGGAGAATGCTGATCCAATCGTCGCCTTCCACTGTGGCAGCAAGCGAGTCTAGCTTGCAGGTCATTGAACTCGCGATTTTTTCCGGTCTCTATACATTGTGTATTCTTCCACCATATGTATAATCAACGCTGCTATGAGACTGATTATATTATTCATGCGCCCGTCAAGTGAAAATGTGAAATTATTAGACAAGGAAACATCATATAAATGTTCTCATTATTAGAATGATAATAACTAGGGGCAGTAATATTTCGTGAAAAGATTTTGAGACAAGATACAGTCGTAAGCACTGTAGGGTCGTCCAGCTTATTTGATTGGCTAAATTATGTTCTGGCCCGTGTTAACCGTTTGCGCACAAATCACGAATGTTCAGTGTCGGAGTTACTTAGTCCTGAGTGGCTTGGTCAAAGACGGACACGACACCAGCAGCCAATGGAGGTATAACAACAGCTGAGGTGTGTATATAGTATTGAAGTCTACTGTGTGCTCCAATTTTTATGCGAAAAGTCACTGGCCCTAGCTAAGGGATTAATTAAAAAAAACGTAAAAGCAAAAGAAATAATTTTAGTATTCACAGATGTTTATCTTACACTTTTAATTAGACGTAAATAAACGGAACTACTTTCTCCCCATCGCTATCAACTTTACGTGGTGCGTGCGATTCAGTGTGTCTGTTAAGATGTGAACACTTTAGGAGAGTAACATTTTTTCAAACGTTGAATTCAAAAGTTCCCAATTAACCGTGAACGCCTACTCACTTGTTTCATTTCGTTGGGAGCAAAACTGGTAGGACGTATGTTTTGAACGGCGATACACTATTATACGAGCCAGTAGGACATCTTCCGCATCACGCAGCAGCCAATCAGACACGAGGCCCGTTCCAGAGCTTCACGTCAACCAGTCGGCGAGCGCCGAACCTACGCCAGATCTCAGAAACCATTACACCGTTTCGCTTCTGTACAGTTAACCTATCCTGTGTCTTACGTTTGACATCTCCACCACCTCTCTACTAGTTTCTCCTCTCCCAATAATAAAGAGCATGGTACCCACCTATCTTTCTTCTGTAGCATTTTCTCGTAATGCATGTAACAATTTTTAATTCTTTCCTGTCGAAATGGTTTTTACGGTGTCTGTGCCGGTTTTTCCCTTTCTCTTCTAGATGTAGTTTAGCTATAAGTACATTAGGGAGGCTTTTCATTGCCAAACTCGGCCATGGGAAATCCAATCCCTCTTTGCCACTATGCACGTCTCCTTGCATGTTCTTCCTTCTCCTGTAAGCGTAAGGGGTTAGCCCCGAAACGCAATAATCCCGTTCCTACCGTGGACTAATATATAACCCTTAGTTTTAGAGTAGGTTAGAAAATAGAAAAAATTAGGTTCGACTTGTTCCGGGCGGTGTACCCTCATGCGAGCTGATGATGAGGATGGGTGTGTTCACGTTACGAGTAAGGGTGTTGAAGGTGTGATGATCTAGGGGTGGTTGAACGAGGGGTGAGAAGTGGAAACTATTCCAGGCCGACGCGGGCTCTCGCTTCTCCGATGAACCCGAAAGGCGCATTAATAACCCCCCAACCCCCTTCCCGGCACCCACCACCCACCTTCAAGGGAGGGATGAACAAATGAACAAACACCTCGCTGCGAGTCGAGTCATCTCGGCCCTCGAAGGAGGAGAAGTGTGTGTGATCTCTTCTAAGTTCGGCGCTCGAGAGGATCTTAGTAAACGATTGTCGTTGGCAGTGAGCACCGTAGGAACTCCCCCTTGTAGCAAGTCTTGGAGCTGATGAGTCTCGGACATGTGTATACCTACAAGAATGCACTTCCCGTGACTGCAGACATAAGCCTCTTTCAAACGTTACTGTGAACGCCCGGGCGGGAAATCACCGTACGGGGGAAAAACATGTATTTGGGTATTCCGGTTTAACTCTGATTGCAGTTGGACGGGTGTATATCAGCCAGCTGTGCGAATGCAATGATATGCATTTACGTTTAATTAAACTGTAGCTATAATGTATGTACATAATCGCCGTAGAAGTAAACGGCGGGAGATAGCACCGGGTTCAATAACAACCGTGTAGCTGTTCTATTTGAAGGTTTACGTGAAGTTGATAGATTTTTTAAAATTATTTCCGTATGACCGTTTTGTGGTTATACTTTCGCTTTGTTCCTGTCTCTCTGTGCATATGCACGGCTTTCGTCCCGTAACACCGGTCGTGCTTCGACTAACGAAATTAGCTTTCCGATGCATCTGTTTCAAAATTGCTCACCTTGTGATACATAGCGTACAAAGCACTGCAAACGATCCGACACAAACGGAAGAATCACTGCAAACGTCTTTACCGGACGGGTCACGACCGGCGGGTAATAATGTTGCCATCTCTAGCAATGCACAACTGTCTTATAGCGCCCGTCTGGCGATCTGAGACAGTCGAGATTAGTCCGGACATTTCCTGTGCGGTTTCCGCCCCGCACAACGTGAAAAGGTTCACATATCGCTATAAACACTGAAGAGCCAAAAAAACTGGTATACCCGTGCGTATATTAAAAAAAAAAGGTTTGGAACCTATCAGAGTAACGCGATGCGGTCGGCAGCTGGATCGGTTACTGCCGCTACAATGGCAGGTTATCAAGATTTAAGTGAGTTTGAACGTGGTGTTATATAGTCGGCGCACGAGAGATGGGACATAGCATCACCGGGGTAGCGATAACATTACGATGTTCGAGTACGACCATTTCACGAGCGTACCGTGAATATCGGGAATCCGGTAAAACATCACATCTTCGACATCGCTGGGGCCGGAAAAAAAGATCGTGAAAGAACGGGACAAACGACGACTGACGAGAATAATTAAACTTGACAGACGTGCAACCCTTTCTAAAATTGGCGCAGATTGTATTTGTGGACTGCCCTGCAGGATTCATTGTGTGAACTGCCTCCTGCATACCTTCAGACANCTTGCGGCACTTCTGCGTGCTCGGGGGGGGGGGGGGGGGCTACACGATATTAGGCAGGTGTACCAGTTTTTTTGGCTCTTCAGTGTATATATATAACTAGATGTCTGGTTCCGCCCGTTCGATATCGGACGGGCAAAAACCGGAACATGTGCAACGAACGGTCCCATCGTTTGAAAAAGGCCTTAGGTCGCGGTGGCATGAGATGCAGAACTTCAAACACGTTCAACCCTGTACGCAGTCACGTTGACTCCGAATTTATTCCTATCGCAACAACTTCTTGTTCCAATTAAACTGATTCTTGAAGTACATGAGAACGACTTTTCTCCTCTTTTGCGCTCCGACTGGCTTCTATGAAGTAAAAACTGTTATTAAAATAGCCGAAAATTACGAAAAAAAAATTTTTTGTATTTGTTTGTATAAATGAAAAGGCACGTGAACTAGCGAAATACCTTGTGCTATTTGAATCAAAGTAAATTTAGTTGTGTTAGAATTTTTAATGACTCGACATTAATGAGAGTTAGAAGCGATAACTAGAGACCTGGAAAAATCGCGGTTTCATTTCGGAACAAGCTAGAATTCAAAACCTCGAACGTTTGTATTGCTTATTCTATTGGCCCATCCATTAGTTTCCACCTGCTAGACAACTCTGAGCCAATAACAAACACACAATAAAATGCAAACCGAGTCACCGTCTTCCGCTAGTAAAACAACCAACCAATGAACAGTGATATTTGCATGATTTTACATACGACAATGGGGTATAGCCTAGACGTCATTGAACTCGCAAATTTTTCAGGTCTCTAGCGATAACAAATGATTACGGGAGTCTGTTTTTTTGTTTTTATGTTAGGACAGCCAACGGCGCTTCATATGAACTATTCGCAGTTGCGCGACGGTATGTCGTTGGCATTTAGCCATTCATAAACGAAAGACGTGGTAACTTTCACAAGTCCAATCACTAGTTCGGAGGACTCTGAAAGCATTGGGTACTGAGTCTTCGCTGTCTACAGTGCCGGTCATAAATAATAGCCTTCACGTGCAACCTTTCCACGGTTTGTCCACACGCCGACTGAACAGGTTAAGGCTGCTCAACAATGACGAGGAGGAAATTTCCAAGGTCGACTAACTTCGATGCACTCATCATCGTACGGGAGAAGCTAAATGATTACTAATTTCGCTGCATTCGTCGTCAAAGGAGCTTGGTTTCGTCCCACTTGAAACACTCTAAATAATGTATGAACAGAGAAGAAAAGTGATCGATACTTATTACAGCACAGCGCGTGAGTTCCTAACATTTTAAAAAAATGTGCCGAAGAGTCGGTTTACACGTTCCCGGAAATGACCTGGTTAGACCGCCAGGTGCGGGATCATAATTGTACGGGGAATTTCGGAAACCTTTAAATAAGAAGTGAGGAATTTCCGGAAACATTAACGAGTTCGAAGTTTTTTTTGTTGGGTAAGCAATTAATATTCCTTTTCTCTCCAATAAAATAAAAGGTGCTTTAAGTATCAAAACTAAACGCTTCCAATGGCATGTGATCTAAATTGTTTCATCTTTGTAGATCTTAAGCAACTCTAGCGGCTTTATGGTATTTAACCCACCTATGCCGCACAATAATAGTTACATTAAATTTTTTACATGCGTTTTGTGCTACCAACTGGTATGACACCAATAATAGGATATATACATCTTATATTTATTTGTTCTTTTACAACTCATGTTTTTTTTTAGAAACCATTTTACCAAAAAAAAAATATAGCGCATCAACATGTATTATTGTAAAAAAATATCAATAAATAATTTTGTAATATTAGATATTAAGTTTTTTACTTCCACTTACATTGCAAAGAAGGGGAAACAAAATTATTTCTAAATTGGTCTCGAAAACCACACTAATGAAAAGAATAAATAGGAGGAAAAAAACTTTCTAATTGTATTCACAAGAGAAAAAAAATAAAGCTATGATAGTAGAATACATTGTTTTACGAACTTTGCGTCAAGATGAAAATTACTGGCATTGCAAACCAATAAATTATTTCAATAGCACGTCATTCGTAAACACATTAATTCCTTTTAAGTAAATAGTGAAATAAAACCATATCCTCAGTGGTAGGATGAGATACAACTTACATTGGCACGAATGAAGACATTGGTTTTTTTTTATTATTGACGCTGGCTGATACGAATATCTTTTGTCCCGTGCGAAACTCAAAATTGCGTTGTGTTTTACAAACTGTTTGCATCAGTTACAAAGTTGTGTTTCTAATGCATCGACGTTTTCATGGAGGCTTATAGTAGTTCAGCGAATGCCGTGTCGATTGATAAAGTGATGCGCGTGTGCGCGTATGAAAATGTCGTCGATCCACGGAGTGGCCTTTATAATTTCACGTGTGACAGCAGGAGCTGGATTGTTTAAACCGTGAACAGTCGTTAGTGACTATAGTAATTGTTTAAAGGTCACGCACAGTAGGTATGTATATATCACAACTGTGTAACGTTTCCCTGTAGGTTGGACACACAATGAATATTCCTTTGCGCATCTGTGATTTTAACATTTTCCATGGCTCAACAAGTTGCTAAAATTGCTCATTTCCAGCCAGAAAATCTCATATAAAATAACAATGCAGGGAAAGTGACGTATGCAGTACAAATAGGTTGAAATGTCTTTTTCAAGGAACGTTTTAAACTGCACGTATGTCAATACAGAAATTTTACTAAAACACAGAGGCATGTAATAAATTTTTACTACCAGGACCTAAAATAAGATTGCTACATACTGCACAAATGGAAGGCTGCAGTCTTGTTCAGTGTTTTCGCACTGGGGTTATGAATGAAATTATCGACGAGTCATTTTATCCCTTTTGGCTTCTGCTTCAACAATACAATACAGCTGCGATTTGCAGGACAGCTAAATATTGTAGATGTATTTATTATTATGAACAAATAACCATTTAGTTGTAATTCTGCTGTTCCAAACCACGTGAACCATTTAAAATTTACATCTATAATTTCCACATTACAAACACGAAACATATCATATAATTGTTCCACGTTGTCACGTAATAAAGAACGAAATAATCATATTACGTCAGACAATTAATATAAATTTTTGTTTTTATTTCTCTATACACAGTCATTTAAAACTGACAGTGCTACAGATAAAGTAACAAATAAACCCTGACGGTATTTATTTTTGCAAACGCTATTGTAAATAAACACTTCACAGTGTCACGTTCATTATTTTATATCCTCGCGCGGGGCGGCGAATAATAAACCACGGCACTCCAGTACCATCTCAGGACATAGATCAAACACTTTCAGAAATATGCTCCGCGAGTTTAACGATTAGTCATGGCTAGAGACCTGAAAAATTCGCGGATTCATTTCGGGACAAATTGGAATTCAGAAAACTGGTACGTTCATGTTACTTTTGCGATTGGTTGATGCGTTGTTTGACAACTCCTGGAGATGAATGAGCCAATAACAAACATGCAATAATCAGTAGGCCCAATCAACGCCTTGTACTACTACAACAAGCAACAAATGAACAGTTGATACCTGCATGAGTTTATATCAGATCATGAAGCATAGCCTACAGGTCATTTAACTCGCGACTTTTTCAAGTCTCTAGTCATGGCTTTTCAATCGCCCGAGACGGTAGCACACGTGTCTCGCCAGACTGAATGTTCTGTAATACCAACCTTAGAGTAACGTTTGCCTACAATAACTAGAACCAGTGATTTTTCGCGAGAAAAAAAAATCTGAACATATGGTAGATTTCAATACAGTAAACACAAACAGAAATGTTTATTTCACCATTGGTCGCTCTCTGCATGAGAAGCAGTTTCTTTTTTAATCGGACCAACTAGAATTCAACGACTTTGGCAGTGAACCAAAGTGATTCGCGTACTTACAGTTAACATGTTCTAAGACACGAAGTAGCCAATCGATAAAGGTAAACGAACATGCAAGGTTTTGAAGTATAACTTATCTCGAAATTTTTTCGCGAAATTTTACTACCTCTAACAATAGCATATTACAATATTTCTAAAATATCTACATATAGCCTGTGAGATTATGAAGGGGTATTTGGGGTCGCGTTCACTCCCTGGCGCTAAAGTCAAATACCCCTACTTCAACTAAGTGTTAAGTGGCCGGACGAATTCGTGTCTCGTCGCCGATTTCACATAGTGAGGAAGCGTTTGAAATGCACCCCAGCTGAAGTCACCGTAGCGACGAAGTTGTCATTCAGGCCAGAAAACGTATTTTCAAAATACACTGGGTCATATGGACCGATGTGGAGGAGTGGTCAGACCACTCGCCTCCCACCTAGGCGAACCGGGCTCGATTCCCAGTGGGATCGCCCCTGGATTTTCACATGTGGTAACCGTGCCGGACGGTGCCGCTGGTCGGCGTGTTTACTCGGGGGTCTCCGGTTTCGCCCACACTTGTGTTCCGGCACTACTCTATGCTCACCTCACTTCACCCTCATCGGCTCTCAAGACCTCAAGGTTAAGAGCCGCCCAAATGTCTTCACACACTACACTAGTCTGGAAATTCCTCCGCCCTTGAAAACACAACTCACGTGATTTAGATGAATAAATGGTTGATTGTGGCTTCACATTCCGTCGACCGCTAGGACAATACAGACAGAACCGTTGGCTCAAACAACCTAGGTCAGTGAAGGAAATGGCAACGGCCTGGGGTAAGCAACCATGCCTGCATTCGTCTGGAGCCATTTCGGAAAACCATTCCCATGAATGAAGGTGCACTTGTTTCTCTAGGTTTTAAAACGTTCTGATAATAACACCACAGTCAATCAATAATATTTCTCTATAATGAAATAATGATTTTTTATTAAAACCCAAATAAACATGATGGATTACGTATCATTTTATAAGGGTGTATCTAATTTAGACCGACAAAATTTCACCTGCTGGTTATTCACAAAAATATAAGGCGAAAACATGTAAATGACTTATGGTCTAAAGTGAATCCTAAGGGCGGTACANAATATTTCTCTATAATGAAATAATGATTTTTTATTAAAACCCAAATAAACATGATGGATTACGTATCATTTTATAAAGGTGTATCTAATTTAGACCGACAAAATTTCACCTTCTGGTTATTCACAAAAATATAAGGCGATAACATGTAAATGACTTATGGTCTAAAGTGAATCCTAAGGGCGGTACANTCTGGTTATTCACAAAAATATAAGGCGATAACATGTAAATGACTTATGGTCTAAAGTGAATCCTAAGGGCGGTACACATATTTGATGTTGGACCTAAAACACTTGTTTATTACAAATATTAGAGAAACGTGTTAAGATGGAACATTAAGTGTCTGGATATTGGGAAACGGATAAAAGATTCAATACATGTATGCCGCTCTCGTAAAATAAAGCAACGGAAATGATCACGATACCTACCCGTTACTTAAACATAATCTGCATGACGCAGTAGCATATTTGCGGGTTAAATGGTAGGTTATTAACCAGCATATCACAATTTACTTTACGTGTTTTTCAGACACTCGGTGTTCCATCTTCAGTGGTTGTAATACACTCGTGCTTCAGGTCCAACGTTAAAGGCATGTAAAACCCTTAGGATTCACTTAAGACCATAGGTCTCATCAGCGCCGTCCCTATGGAAAGAGTGGCCAGTTGCAAGAACTTTAGTGAGGCCCTTCACTTTCAGACTTGTCAATGCCCTCTTCCCACAACGCAGTCACCTTTCCCACAACGCAGTCACCTTTCCCACATCGCAGTCACCTTTCCCACAACATGCTCTGCTCTGGAGGTCCCGCGCCCCGCCCCTACAATTTTATTGATAAATCATCTCACATTTTAAAAATAAATATTTTTAAATACATGCATTTTATCGTGAAATACAGACAGAAGAAAAATTCACGGATTCATTTAGGCGCAAGCTATAATTAGGGCCAGTGACTTTTCGTGGAAAAATCGGAGCACACAGTAGACTTCAATACTATATACACACCTCAGGTGTTGTTATACCTCCATTGGCTGCTGGTGCCGTGTCCGTCTTTGACCAAGCCACTCAGGACTAAGTAACTCCGACACTGAACCATCGTGATTCGGACGCAAACGGTTAACACGGGCCAGAACATTTTTTTTAGCCAATCAAAGAAGTTGGACGACTCTACAGTGTTTTGGACTGTATCTTGTCTCGAAATATTTTCGCGAAATATCACTGCCCCTAGATATAATCCAAAAATTTGTAAATTATATAACGCCTTTAATTGGTCTACACGTAATTTAACACGTCCTAAGAAACGTTGAACCAATGATAAATACGCAGTAGAATACAGACTCAATCACCGTCATGACAACAGGCAACCAATGAGCGCGCCAGATCTTCATGTATGCACATACGAATGTGGAGCCATTGAACTCGTGAATTCTTCAGGTCTCAAGAAATATATTTCTGACGACCAAACGAATGTTAAATATTTAAATATTTTATATTAACTAAACCAATATCTCTTTTTTTTTTTTTACGAGCAAGAGGCACTCCTAGGTGTGAGGTCTGCCTATAGATGGCCCTGGGTTTTATATATGTTTCCGCCCTCCTTTTTTGTGATTAACCTGCAATCGAAATTTGTCGGTCTAATTTAAAGCCTAAGACTTCTCAGTTTTTATATGCTCGGGCCACAACTGTTTATCCACCAGCTGCTTCCATGGCAAAAACCTCTTTTGTTTATTCTACTTCGTTGCACGTGATAGTTACATTTCTTCTCGTTTATCACTGGCTAAAGAGTCGTAATTGGCGTGTCCAAAAATCTGTAGTTTAGTCACGAAAGGAACACACGAATACCTACACGTAGAGACCGCAAAAAATCGTAAGTTCAATGACCTGCAGGCTAGACTCTACAGTCTTATGTACAAATATGCCGACATAAAATGCGCATTGGTTGCTTGCTGTCACAGTGGAAGGCGACGATTGGACCAGCATTCTCCAGGAAGTGTCAAATACGGCGTGGCCCAATGGATTAAGTTATATAAACGCATGAGTTTTGGATTCTAGCTTGTCCTAAAATTAATCCGCGAATTCTTCAGGTCTCTACCTATACGTTCTTCAAGTTTCACATGCTCACGAAAGAATATGCGAAACTGTATTACCTCTACTCATCGGGGCTACTACCATTCTGAAATGCCTGCACTATTGCTGCTCTTGATTGAGTCTACCTAACCTTGTATTCTTATTATCGGCTTAGATTAGGGGTTCTCAACTTCTCATGCCCATTGTCGGAAACTCAGTGCCCAAACTACAGGCATAGTTCCTTGGACCCACAGTCACACTAAATACCGATACACTTATATCCGGAAACGTATTATTACATCAAATAATTGCGTTCAAAGTTGAGGAGAACAACACCTGACAATGCGTTTGAAAGGAAATGTTTTGCACAATGAGTTTGTACATTCTGTAGTATACAAAACTTTAATATAACAATTTTTATAACGTAATAGAAAAATTGGCTATTTTATAATGGCTGAGGCTGTGCACGAATAAAAACGTGACAACCTGTATGTTCCAGTTCAGATTCATTACCACTTGAACAACATTCGGAACCACAGAAGTGAACTGGAATATGCGAAAAGACTTTCCGCGGGACTTAAATATGTAAAGTAATTAAATTTTTAAATTCAAGTCAGGGTCCGTAACTAGACAATGATCGCCAAATGTTCCGAAACGAATATTAATTTCGCATATTTGACAGTAACACTTTATCGGCACATGAATAAAGTAAAAAGGCCAACGTCAATGCTTATTTTGCATATGATGGAAGGGTACAAACTGGGCAAAGAGTCATAGGCAGAGCTTTGAAATGTGCGCAACTAACTGCGAACAGCTTATGAGATAATATGTTAAGTAGGCAATGGTGACTACAATTTGTTTTGTAGTATATGTGTTTCGTTGTAATTTAACAAAATTACATTTGTAGCATACTCTTCTATAACAATTCCTACGTTATCTAACTAAACAATATCAGTATAGAAAAATAGTAAAATCTTAGTTTTTAAAAGCAATCTCGCTTTTGTTTCCTTTCGTGACACTGGACATGACATTTCATTGCAACATTTATAGCACTTGATATGATATTAAAACTTTGAGGAGCGCACCTAGAGTCATAGACGTGGAGGTTGTTTTGGTAGACACTCTTGGCACTGATCACACTGATGATCAATCTGCAGACACGACAGTTGATAAACGTATGTACATGGCAAATATAATTTACATACTGTACGCACATGCGTACATGCACGCACAGTAGGAATATATAAGAGAACGACACATTTAGGGAGTGAGAAAGTATACTGTATTTTAGGAAACAGTAATATTTGAAGTGATTTGCATACGGTAATAAGGAGAAGAAGAAGTCGCTGGTATAACTAATGAGACTGCTTCCCTCAACATGAGTGCAATTAGTTTTTTAATATGTTCTAATAGCTGAGTTGGTAGGAAGGACTTGACTTCTCTTTGAAAGCAATAACATTACAATTTAAAACAGAAACGTATGCAACAGTAGTGAGACAATTACAAATACACACGTGTGCCTTACCCGGCACTTGAACCCAGAAAATATCTTACAATAAACTAGCGTGCAATTCACTGCATTATGGAGTTCACTGCATTATGGAGTTCGGATTCGGAGAACAAACTTCGGATTTAATCAGTCTAATTTTTCGAATAATAGGGTTTAATAACCTAAAATATTTAGAGGGCCATCATTTTGAAAGTAAGTGTCTGAGCCACTTAAAAAAAAAGTAATTTTACATATTTTTGTGAATAGTTTGGTGAAAATGGATTGTTTCGTCCCTAATATATGGCATAAAAATTTGTTTTACTTATTTAATGATGATGTACAAAATTTCCAAAAAAAGGTTTATACTCCTAATGTATACTGTATATATACAAAATTTGGTTCAATTTGGTTCAATTTTTCAATATATGTGGCAAANTTTATACTCCTAATGTATACTGTATATATACAAAATTTGGTTCAATTTGGTTCAATTTTTCAATATATGTGGCAAACTTATCAAAATTATTTATGACGCCGCCATTTTGAACATATTTGTTTGACCCATTTAAATCATGAAAGTTTACATTGACTTATGTAGCATTTATGGTGTGCAGAATTTGGTACACATTAGTTGAAATGTTCCAGTGTAATATTTGGTGGGAATCTGTTGATTGGTCTACGAGATATGACATATAACCTCCATAATTTTCATATGGCGATCTTCATAAATGGAAGACTAAAAAGTAATGTAGTAGCACATTTTATGATTGTATACTGCCAGTATACAAAGTTAAGTCAAAATATATTGCACAGTTTCGTAGATATAGCATACAAAACTAAAATGATTGTTTAGCCGCTATTCTGAAAATAACAGTCTCATACTTAAAGAATGCATATATATTAATATGGCCTACCGCAGTGCAACAATTTCGCCTAATTTTGTAAGAATGGGTTGATTGTTTCCTGAGATGTGAGATAAAAACTTTATTTTTTATTGGTGGAGCTGTCTTACAAAAGCGAAATGAGGCCCTGCATAGACATATTTGGGGGTTATAATATGCACTACCAGGATACAAAGTTAAGTTGGAATTGGTTTCGTTGATAAACTATACTGAACTAAAATATTGATATAGCCACAATTTGAAAATAAGTGCCTGGCCTACTTAAACACACCAGTTTGCATCGCCTGCTGCAGTACCACTTTTTTTTTTTTAAATTTTCAGGAATCTGTGAATGGTTTCCCAAGATATTACATAAAACATTTATTTGTTCGCTTGGCAATGCGATGTCTCACAACATGGAGGAACAAATATGCTCCGTGTAGATACAGTTGATAATTGTAATATCTACTGCCAGTACACAAAGTTAAGTTGAAATTGATTGCATGGTTCCGACAATATAGCATTGTAAGTTAAAATAGCTAAACTGCCACCATGTTGTAAATACGTATCTGACATTCTAAAACATATCACTTAACATCATCTGCATCAGTACTAGCTGTTTTAGAAATTTGGTAGGAATCTGTTGATTTTTTTTACCGAGATTTGACATAATAACATTATTTTTGTATGGCACTGCTTTCAAAAATGGCCAACGAAAGTGGTTATGTGTTGGTATAAATGATGCATGTAACAAATAATTTCAGTGTACAAAATTTAGTCTAAATCGTTAAAATGATATGGCATATATATCAAATAAAACTGAAAAANCAAATAATTTCAGTGTACAAAATTTAGTCTAAATCGTTAAAATGATATGGCATATATATCAAATAAAACTGAAAAAATGTATGGCGCCATTTTGAAAAGAAGTACTTAATTAAGTTCAATAGTTTACGTTTACTTGGGCAATCATATNGAAAAATGTATGGCGCCATTTTGAAAAGAAGTACTTAATTAAGTTCAATAGTTTACGTTTACTTGGGCAATCATATAATTGCTTACCTGCCAAATTGGATGAGAATTGGTTTAATGGTTTTCGAGATATAATGTAAAATCTTTATTTCATTTTTTTTTTTTTTTTCGCAATGGCGGAACAACAACAATATCTATCTCAAACTTCAATGCTTACTTGATGCTCTGATAGTATACTAAATTTGGTTTAAATCGGTTGAATGGTTTTTACGAGACATGCCGTATTGCTCCAAATTTTAAAATGGCCGCCATTAGAGAGTCAGTGTTCCGCGTGATCAATAACTATAAAAGTGAGGTGTCCTTAATAAGTTTTATATGTACCAAGTTTCGTGAAATTTGGTAAGCACGTTCAAAAATTAAAAGGGGGGGGCAGGGGGGTGGTAAACACACGCGTGTACACACATACACAGACGCCAACGCATGCATACACACACAGACACACAGACAGGAAAGAGATCTCAAAAGCTTTTCCTTCCTTCGGAAAGTAGGCTGAAAAGTTATTGAAAAAAAAAACATGTGAAACGAGAAAAAGTGAGCACAAGCGCCCACTAGCGTATTTGTAAAAGGAGTGTGTGTTTATACATATGTACTTAAATTTTTATGAACAATTAATTAAGTTATGGTTATAAATGAAATATTACTTTACTTTTCTGCTGAAGTAACTAGTTACAAAGAATGATGTGCTTCGAAGTACGTGCAAAAGATGGTCGTATGTTCTGTGCATTAAACGAGATGTGACGGTTTCAGCCGACACATACAAATAGAACTTCATCTTTGTTTCCTCAGGAAGATGTTTGTTTTTCAAGCCATTGTCCACGAACCTCACGTAGAAACAGCAATCCAAGGCGAGGCGAACTTAGGCGAATTCTTGATGTGCGTAGGATGACACAGAGTACAGGAATAATTTTCTGCAAATGTTTTCTGTGACGTCCTCTTAGTACTGTTGACATCGAACTGCAACAGAACCTAATACATCTCTGAAAAGTTTTCTAAAGTATAACATATGCTACTAACTTATATCCAGACTAACACGTCACACATTTAGTTTTAGACACCGTAAAGTTCGTGTACAGTCTCGGACAAGCATGATACATTAACCTGTTGTTTTAAACCAAGAGAAAAATGTATGTGCAATACAATTATTTTTGTTTGAGCGTTACTTCGGACGCACACCTAACATATTACATTGTGGTAGGTTAGGGAAAGTCGTCTTATCAGAGGACCTCGCATGTCGGCCTTAGTTATGAAGGGCACGGGAGTAGCGGAGTAGTTTAAAACCCGGAAACCATTTTGAATGCTTTCTNCCCATCAGAGGAACTCGCATGTCGGCCTTAGTTATGAAGGGCACGGGAGTAGCGGAGTAGTTTAAAACCCGGAAACCATTTTGAAAGCTNCTTATCAGAGGACCTCGCATGTCGGCCTTAGTTATGAAGGGCACGGGAGTAGCGGAGTAGTTTAAAACCCGGAAACCATTTTGAAAGCTTTCTTACAAAAGAGCTTAATGAACATCGAACTAGCAGTATCAGAATTATTACAATGACTTACGTGCACAAACGTATACACGGTATTTTCTTTTCGATAACTGTGTTCCCGTCATGTGACTATTCCCGACAATTTTAAGTTTCTTTGCCGGGATTTGGNATGCTTTCTTACAAAAGAGCTTAATGAACATCGAACTAGCAGTATCAGAATTATTACAATGACTTACGTGCACAAACGTATACACAGTATTTTCTTTTCGATAACTGTGTTCCCGTCATGTGACTATTCCCGACAATTTTAAGTTTCTTTGCCGGGATTTGGGCAGTTCAAGGCACGGCACCTCGCGTTTCGCTTTCGATAAGGAAAATGTACACCGGTTTTCTGCGGAAAACGACAGTTTAATGTTGTTTTATGCAGGTCGAAAGATAATTATGGAAATCGACATGCGAGTTATAATGGGGAACAATAAAAACACTTGAATATAATTTTAATATCTAACTATGATTGGAAATGCACTGAATCTAGAAGCATTGGTACGATGTGTAATGTTTCACGTTACATAACACATGAAGTGGAAAACGTAATTGTCTCGAATTACGAAACAACGGTTAAATACAGCGCCACAAATGCTTGGCAGTTTTTATACTGTTTACGGCCACAAATAAATTTCTTATGGGACATAACTAAATGTTTCAATGATGTCACCCATGTATAGTTTCCATTTTTTTAATGTTTGCGTGGTTTCAGAAAGTGTTTTGTACAAATAGTGACGCACCCTTATGGTTTTGTTGCTTTTATTGGTTTCACTGAATTCTTTGTGTCTAAAGTAATTATTTTCGTTTTCCCTGGAGAACACAGCCAAACGTTATTTATCAAAACGTGACGGTAAAAGGTAAGACAGTTGTTATGGAGTGCAATAAAAGATTTGGTTGCTTAAGCAATGCAATGATATTTCGATTAAATAAAAATGTTTCAATACACTGAAACATAGGGATTTAGTGAGAATAAGAAGTTATTCGAAAGAAATTTTGGTTTCACTTGGATTTGGATAGACTTTAAATCATCTTGCTTCCGAACAAATATGTTCTGTAATTTTTCGACTATGGCGTGGGAATAATTATGTTACCATCATGTTTAAAATCATATTTTAGCTTATATTAATAGTGAATTCACACGTCATCCTTTATGACTGTTTAGTTTTTTGTGTAATGTACGAATTCAGTAATGCGATTCTCTCACGCAAAGAGACTACGTATTGAAGCTTGCCATGTCTACCGGCGGTAAACAAAGCGACCAGTGCAGAACTCAAGGCCATGTCCTAGTACGTACACAATGGTTAGATGGCGCAAGTCAAGTTGGCCATGCAGTGGTTGCAGTGTGCCTGTCCACGTGGAACCCTTGCAGGTCAACATGTCACGCTGCCGTTTTCATGGCGTCGAGTGCAGTGACGTTCAGTTATTCGCTACGATCTCTCGGACCCGTGCACAGTGTTTCATAGCTTAGTAATATCTCCGCCTCCAAACGCTATTTTCCGTTTCTGTTTCTGTCTCGAATATGCACTGTATATAAACTATATATTGCAGTTCGCTACGTGATATCATATGGACAATTTTACTTACGGCTTACACTTTCGAAAAATACCAATTAAGTTAATATGCAGCGAAATAATTCGTCTCGAAACGTACAGTTTTCAAAATTTCGTCTTCTCATGATTATCGGCTCTCAAGACCTCGATGTTAAGAGCCTCCCAAACCTCTTCTCTTACTCACTCTTCTTGTGATTAACCCAGAATTCGGAATTTAAAGATCACAACAGAATATTTTGTAATTTATAATTTAAATTATTATATTAACATGCACGTGTTTATTCTCCATGTACTCTTTCACCGGGGTTCCAGAATTGTTCTGCTTTTCGTTGAGTACATGATAAACAACGAATTTAGAGATGTAAATTAAACTCTAATGTTAAAGAAAAAACGTTTTTTTTTTTTAATTTTATCGACAGTTTCTGAACTCTATGAGGAACTAAATGTCTGTTTATTTTATGTTTTATAAAATTTTCTTGGTCAATATCATTGCAAATCTAATGTCCCAAAAACCATTATGCCTGCCACTGAACCATAATGACAAGATTATGAATAATCACCAGCTACTATCTCAGGACCACATTCGTGAATCCTTTATTTAACTCGCCAAAAGAGTAGTTAAATAAAATGGTTAAACAGCATATGTATGTTAGACAACTGTTTATTTTACATCTGACATACGTTGTGTAGCTGAATGGACGTAGATGTAAGACCGATATAGTTGGACCGGAAACAAATAGAAGAAACATAATTTATGTTCAAAAATAGTTTCACGACATACCTGTCACTCAAAGAAAGAAACGAAAGGCAAATGGATAACAGAATTTCCCTTCTGGCAACATTTCAACATTCTATGGAACAATTTTGTATCTTGGAGCTACAACAAAGACAAGAAATGAATTGACAAGTTGTAACGTCAAATCTGAATATAAACCCAATATTTCTCATGCTTTCTGCGTTGAAAATAAGTAGATAAGTAAAAATTTTAGAAATATCAGGAAGTCAACAGTAGTATACAAATTTGTGTTCTGGCACATATTCATAATGTTGAACGTTGAGCTAAAAAAATGGCCAGTATTGATGCTCGCTAAATCAATGTGGACGACGGCCATGTTAAATAGTTATAATCTTGGAAGGTGACTGTGATCGTGAGCTACAGACATTTTAAAAGCCGACGATAATATTTGTTTCATAAGTGCAGGATTTCAAAAACATAAAATTCGTATTTACCACTTTATAAAAAAATGTTTTTTCCATTCGAAAGTTATAACGTGTGGCCATCGTCAAGATGGATTGAGCGAGCAGAAATACTGGCCAACTAGCTCCAAGTTCAACCTCCTGAATTCTGCGCCAGAACTCTAAATACAGTCTCAGGCATAGTTCTTTAGTATTTCATTTTTTTTTACCTGGACATTAAATCTGTGCTCGCCGACAAGTCGTATAAACGTCAAATTTTTGGCAATGCAAAAATCTTTAAAATAAGAATATAAGGCTCAGTTCCAAGTTCATTTGCACCAGAAGCATTGAACATTTTCAAAATGCCACACATTACTGTAACAAAAATGTTTTGAGCACATTTCTAGGACCTTAACATTATTATGAATTGTTCGAGAAGAGTACTGATACACTACGACAAAGTTGCAAACAGAACATAAACTTACTGATATATTGTCATATTATATTGTCATATTTATAGGCGTGACACCAATCTGAAAAAAATTACTTTGTGATTGTCATTCAGTTTAAAATTAATATGAACTTGCTTCAAAATGTTATAGTTCATTACCCTGTCATGATACTTCATGCTCTGTCATTCCATACTACCATCTTGTTTTTAGAATTTTCCAGTTCATGATCTGTCATTCCATGCTAACAGTTTGTTTCAAGAATGTTCCAGCTCATGCTCTGTTATTCCACCTCAACATATTGTTTCTAAATGTGACATGGGTGCCAGCATTCGGATGGTTGGATGGTCATGGCATCTGGCAGAAGACCAGCATTGGCATCTGGTAGAGGACAAGAGGCGACCTTGACCTTTGACCTTGCCCTAATGTTACCCTCAAAGTGTCCTATTTCCCTTAAAAAAATTTCAATTCATAGAATTTCCCTTGAAATTTGGTGATTTTCCCTCAAAATCTGCAAAATTTCCTGCAATAAATTTTCTTCCCAAATTTTAATGAATCACTCAGTCTAAAAATAGCAAAACCTTGTTTAAATAATGTTCTAGTTCGTTGCCCTGTCATGATACATCATGCTCTGTCATTATACCTTGATACTTCATGCTATACCATTCCATGCCACCATCTCATTTCTTGAATTTCCCAGGTATTACCTCATGGGGTGTCATTCCAAGTCAACATCCGCCATTTTGTTTCGATAATGTTTTATTTCATGCTCTGTCATTTCATGTCAACACCAATAATCATATTTCAGGAATATTATAGTTCATCGCTCTCTCATGCTACTTAATACTTTCACTCCACCTTGTTACAAGCATATTCTACGACCTATGCTAAGTACGTTTATGCTGAACACACCCCTGCTAATTACACCAAGTACAGTATGTCTATCCGACACCCACAAACTTATAGGCATAGTTAACAGTAATTTCTGATCTTTCTAGTTGCCATATTAATATCATATATATCGCCAGTGACGTAGATCAGGGTGGTTAGGCAATTATGCCTTAAGCCATCTTATAAGCATAGTAAGCCACCATTTCCGAACAGTTTAACATGTATCCACCAAATTCATATCACAGGCATCACTCGTGACAACGATCAGGGTGGCAGGGCAATTATGCCATAAGCCCTCTTATAAACATAGTTGACCACCATTTCCCGACTGGGCCACCAGGACATAGGTGACAGTACAGATCAAAATGATGTATATATTATAAAATAACCATTGTATCAGGATGAGATAATACATGGTATGTATAAAAATAGAAGTGTATAGATGAATTTTTTCTAAGATTGTTATAGTCGTGGGAAGGGTATGTATATTTGAGAAATAATATTGTGTTGAAAATGATTAAAAGTTTTATGGCAATATGCGATTAATGACTGTATATGGAAAATAAATGTGCTTTTAAATGTTTTAGGCATGAGTACGAGAGGTACATGTTAAATATGGCCAGTATGTTAACTTATACAACAGTCATGTTGACATGGCACTGAAAATGCTAATTTTATAAATAAGAGGTTAACTTTTAAATCAGAGACAAAAGTGTATTGAACGAACTGTCTGTGGATTGGTAGTTTCAGAAATAATTTAANAGGTTAACTTTTAAATCAGAGACAAAAGTGTATTGAACGAACTGTCTGTGGATTGGTAGTTTCAGAAATAATTTAATAATAATTTAACAACCATCAATTATACAAAAAAAACTTTATAAATAAAATTTATGCATTTAAATAATAATGTTATTNAAATAATTTAACAACCATCAATTATACAAAAAAAACTTTATAAATAAAATTTATGCATTTAAATAATAATGTTATTCTCAGCAAGTCAAATAATCTCACAACTTTTACTTTGTTATGACCATGACGTTATAATGTACCTTAACGTTATCACGTTACCACGAGCTAAAGCGATATGAAAATAACATCATTCACAGAAACAGAAATATAATCATTATTTTTACTTTGCTATGACCATGAATTTGTACTACACCTTAACGGCATCACGTTACCAGGAGCTAAAGCGTTATGTAAATAACGTCATAAACATAAACACAAATTAAGTTTTTAACTTTTACTGACGAAAAGTTATTTTGTTGCCATTAGCTATAGCGTTATGAGAACAGCGTTATTCATGGCAAAAAAAAATATATTAATGAATTTTACTCAGTTATGTGTAAATTATATTACAGTGTACGAAACTTTATAGAGTTTTCACAAATTGTACAATTTCAGTACTGTATTTACCGAAATCATGAAACAAGCTAATTAGTTACTCCGTAAAATAACGTTGCTAAATATTCCTGCTAAGTTATCTACTATTGGTAAATAATATATGTGTGAATAAATAGAAATCAAATTTAGTTATACTATTTTTATTAAAACCTCCATCCCTCACAAACACGGATAAGCCCTTCTGGGGTATTGTAACAATATATATAGTATACACACATCTACTGTGGGTTTGGGATCGCAATTGCCTTAGCGGAGAGAGTGCCCGCCTTCTACCAAAACGAGCCGGGTTCAATTCCAGCCAGGGTTAGGTTCACTCCCTGATTATCGCATGTGGGAATTGTGAAGGACGATGCAGCTGGTCGGCGGGTTTTCTCGGTGATATCCAGTCTCTCCCGCCCTTGCATTCCCACGCTGCTCCGTATCCACCCTCGTTTCATCCTCATCGGCTCTCAAGACCTAGACGTTAAGAGCCGCCCAAAGATCTTCCCTCCCTCGGTCAAATGCCAAAGTTTTCTGTTGTATGAGGGCCTTTACCAGCTTCGCACGGGCTGTCGGTTTCCGCGCCTCCGGGCTGCGTGGTGAAGGCAACATCCGCAAGGAAACAGGTGCCCCTAGTGAGTATGCAACCGGCAATGCGACCCCCCAGGGGCATACAATTTCGCAGGCGAACGACAAAGCTGCGTTGGGTCACAGGCCAGCAGATTGTGACACCACAGGATGTAGGGCATTACATTCCTTCAGACGAAGTCAAAGACTGGCCCGGTGGTTGAGATACCGCCTTGGTCTGGGTGCTGTAGAGGTTGCGATTACGCCGAAATTCACCGGTCAATAAAATATTTTTGTAATTAATGNCTGTAGAGGTTGCGATTACGCCGAAATTCACCGGTCAATAAAATATTTTTGTAATTAATGAAAAAAAATTTTGTAGACAATGAAGTGAGAAGTAGTGTAATAGTAAATTATTTATGTTTCTAAAGACGGTTCATGGTAAAGTAAACACTTTTGAAACCAACCTTCGAAAAATATCATTGGCACTTCTCGCGTATATTTTAACAAGCACGCTAAATGGCATGGGCCCAATTAAGTTGGTATTGACGGAGGGAAAGTAGTTCCATGTCTTAACGTTAAATGAAGTGTTCTGTAAACATTTGCCAACATAACAATGCTTTATTTTTTCTTTGTTTTTTTAATGCGTATAAGTGTGGGGAATGTTAAAATTGTAAAATATTCACTTTTGTAATAATTTCATAGTTTACCTTGACTGAAGCATGAATAAAACGACGAAGCCCATGACAACGTTGATTGTGCATGTGACGGAAGGATACACAATGTGATTACAAGTATATCTTAAGCAGGGCTTTCAAAAGTGCTCAGTTTACCGTGAACAAANGAAAAAATTTTTTGTAGACAATGAAGTGAGAAGTAGTGTAATAGTAAATTATTTATGTTTCTAAAGACGGTTCATGTTAAAGTAAACACTTTTGAAACCAACCTTCGAAAAATATCACTGGCACTTCTCGCGTATATTTTAACAAGCACGCTAAATGGCATGGGCCCAATTAAGTTGGTATTGACGGAGGGAAAGTAGTTCCATGTCTTAACGTTAAATGAAGTGTTCTGTAAACATTTGCCAACATAACAATGCTTTATTTTTTCTTTGTTTTTTTTAATGCGTATAAGTGTGGGGAATGTTAAATTTGTAAAATATTCACTTTTGTAATAATTTCATAGTTTACCTTGACTGAAGCATGAATAAAACGACGAAGCCCATGACAACGTTGATTGTGCATGTGGCGGAAGGATACACAATGTGATTACAAGTATATCTTAAGCAGGGCTTTCAAAAGTGCTCAGTTTACCGTGAACAAANGCGGAAGGATACACAATGTGATTACAAGTATATCTTAAGCAGGGCTTTCAAAAGTGCTCAGTTTACCGTGAACAAACTATAACCATTTAGCACCATCAGCTAGTCATCCTATGTAAAATGGTCGTTGGGTCCGTGCAAATTTTAACTACTAGATGTGGTGAGAAATAAGAAACTAAGGAAACAAACTGCAGGCCTATGAGAGATTTAAACAAAAAAAATATTTACAGCTTAATTATTAGGTGGTTTACACTACTAAAAACTTTGATAGAATGCTGTAAACTTAATAATGAAGTAGTAGGCTCACGAAAATGCTGGACCCAGCAGTGATGTAACTGCTTAAATTTAGCCAGTAGAAACGCATTTTTACAGTGCGTTGCTTGAAATCCAATTGAAAATAGCTGTTTGTAATTATTTTTTCAGTTAATTTTGATCTATTTTTATCTGCGACTAGCTAATCTTAAAAGATTTGCGAACCAAAATTTATAGTTTTCGAATTTTTATACTGTAAAACTTAATAATCTGTAAGCGTTGGCAAGTTATAAGTACGCTAAGGTTTAAGTAAAGGAGCTATGCAAAATTCCTCAATTCTCTTGCTCAAGATTTCATGCGCTAATTTTTAACAGCACAAACCGCCCTGCCATCGGGATTCTAACCCAGCAAACCGCCTTACATCCCATCGCTGTTGGCGAGACGCAAATCCCTTCGCATGATTGCGAAAAAAAATGTTTTTTTTTTCAGAAACGAGTTAAATACGGCGAGCCAGATTTCCACCCCCCACAACCTCCCTTATTCTTATCGTGCCCCCGTCTGCCTCCGCGAAGCTGTATAATGCCTTTAAATCTCCCCCCTTCCCCTTTCCACGCCCGATCCGTTATAACCGAGCACCCATAAAGACACGCACGCATTCATGTCACCGAACCCCGTGGCGTGACTCAGTCGATCCATCTGTTACGGATTGATAAAGAATTTTTTTTCCTTTGAAAAATGGATATTTACTTTCGAGCACATATCATTCCGCGCATAGGCACGAGAGCGGGGGTGGAAAGAATTCATCCCAGCACGCTCACATTTTAAAAATATATATATATATATATATTCCTCCCCCTCTCTCCTCCCACCACCTTCTTTCGCCGCTCTTTTTTCTACACTTTATTTTTCTTTTTCACACCAGAACGAATGCATTCACTTTCAGGGGGTTGCAGCTGTGTATATGGCTGCGTGGAAGGGTGGAACAGTGGACGCGTCGGGGTGGGGGGGAGATGAAGGTTATTGGCCTATATTTTCTGCCAGGGTTCACACGAAACGTAGGGCGGAGCTTTTTCGCATATGCCATCGGGAAGTTGACGGGGAAAGAGAGAGTGGGAGGGAAAATAAAAAGGAAGAGGAGCATCAAGAATAAAATACCTTGCCAACGTTTTCCCCTGGAAATCCTCTATACTGCTTCAACCTCAGAGGATGCAAATTAAACAAGCAGATATGCGAGCACACGGATTCACTGGCCTGCTACGATGTTTTCACACATCACACGCGATTGTTTATATCGCCGGAAGAGAACAGGCACCGCGTGGATAATTTAAAACAATTTTGCAGTAAGTGAATTAAGTATTAAAAAAATCCTGGATTAATAAAATATCCCCTACAGAAGAATATTAACCATCCTCGAAAAAAAAATTGTTTGCAAATAGGAAAATATAAAACATTAATGAAATTCACTCATAATTCGAAGTTGGCTTCCCCATTATCATACACAAATAAATGATTCTCTTTTATGAACCGGTCATTGGAAAATTTGCTCTGTTTTATTCATATGGAATTAAAAAGTTTTACAAATATGCTTTGATGTAAATTTGTATGTTACTTGAGGATTATTTTTCAAATGTTATTTATTATTTTTATTATTATTTTATCAAAAAATAATAGGCTTATTTGCATCCACCCATTAAAAAATACGCTAGTCATATACCAGAAAATTTCCACCGAGTAAATGACAAAACCACAGAATAGCTAAGAATGCAGAAGTGAAAAGTCACATTGTACCGCAAACTCCGGCCGCACACGCCAGCAAAATGGCGCGACTGGCCAGGAACTTGCCGGAACGCCGTTCGCCAATCAGCGCCCGGCGCCGTCACTCGCCAGCCAGCGGCCCAGCCAATAGGGAATATTCCGCAGGCACGCAGCGGCCAGTCAAACACAAGGCCCGTTCCACAACCTTGTGTAGCCAATAGGCGAATGCGTACGCCCTCATAAAAGAAAACGCCAATACATTTTGCTTTTGTATACTTAACGTGTTCTTCGTCCTTGTGTTGATTCGCGGTTGGTGAAGGCCCTTCCTGGTGGCTCGGTGAGCCGAAGAGATCAGACTCTAGACTGTGAGTAACCTTCTTGATATATTCCTTCACAATGGACAGTGAAGAGAGATGGGAGAGGAGAATACATGCTGACCTAACTTCGACTATAGATAGGGGCAGTGATATTTCGCGAAAAGATTTCGAGACAAGATACAGTCCAAAGCACTGTAGGGTCGTCCAGTTTCTTTAATTGACTAAAAAATTTTATATCCCGTGTTAACCGTTTGCGCACGAATCACGAAGGTTCAGTGTCGGAGTTACTTAGTCCTGAATGGCTTGGTCAAAGACGGACACGGCACCAGCAGCCAATGGAGGTAAAACAACAGCTGAGGTGTGTATATAGTATTGAAGTCTACTGTGTGCTCCGATTTTTACGCGAAAAGTCACTGGCCCTATCTATAGTATATTCGCGGTTTCTTGACATTTTTCTTAATGAAACCTCCGAAAAATCGCTCCACGTATAGCGTGTTTGGTTGTTTCCTAAATATGCCATTTATCACAAACATTGTGTAATTATGTTAATATAAATTTATTTTTTTTGTTGAGGTACACATTTACTTATACTTTATCTATAAAGTATATTTCTTTTATAATAAATATGAACAAAACAGGGAGAAAATAGGTGTGTTGGTAATACCTAGTAAGAAATTGTACTTATACAAAATATAATTACACCGAGTGCGCACGAATGCGGTGCACTGTCCGATTTGATTTAGTTTTCTACACTCGGTTATTGTTTGTTTGCAAGAGGCGGAGGAATATCCCAAAAGTAGAACTTTAGCCGGACTTCAGAAACGTTGGAAGTAACCGTGAATGGACTATACTGGGGCAATGGTTTACGTACCGTACAATAAGTGTACTTTGCAACAAAATGACGTAATAATTTACACCCCGGATGATATTTTGAAAGAGCATTCAAAATTATCCTACACAAATTGAGATACAAATAGCACATACTTGAGGCACATCATCCGTGCTTCCTCCTTTAACCAGGCATACCTAATCAAAAATGGCGCAAAGTAACCTCATTGGGGAGGTACTTTGCACCGCTTGAATAAAGCGTGACTGAAAAGCTGCAAAGTTTAAAGGTGCAATGTATAACCAAAATAATTATACCTTTGCACACGTTGGGGCAAATACGTTTTATAATTTTAAATTTTAGAATTCACGTTTATTATTAATTATGTATTTTATTCCTTGAAACATAGGTTACACATTATCACAGCTTTGAACTAATATTTTATATAAAAAGTGCATTAAGCTATGCACATATCTCTAGTGATACATGAAGTGTGCATGAAAATTTTTACCAATCGGTTCATCCACACAAAAGATTTTTAAGGTACAAGGTGTAGGAGTACTCAGTCAGACATGTGACACCAATCCTACCAAGAAACCAGTCCGCCAACAAAAATGTCAAGGTGCATAAAGGTAAAGTTTATTCTGCTCGGGTTAGGAACAAAGCGTGATATCTTATGGGAGAGTTTGGCTCGGGGAAAATTTCCGCCGCTATGAGCCCAGTGTTCGAAAAGGCAACTTTTAGTTAAAATTATAAGCTAAGTGAACAATAAAAAAAAATTACTTAGTTACGAAGCTTATATATATTTGATTTATTATTATTACAATTATTTTGTTTTCAATGCAGAAAATAGAGAATATTTGGTGCATTGCCGAAACTAGCTCTTACCTAGTGTCGAAAGGTTTTGTTACCCTCACTTTTAACATTGATATTCCAAACCTGGAGTATACGTGACCTTGGTAAAGGTAAATAAAATGCTCATGATGGCTGCCCTGTCAACTTCTCCACGTCACACTGAAGCGCCGTGAAGTTCTTGGCATGGACGCCCCTTGAAGTTTGCTCGCGGGGCCATTATTTTACGCCATAAATTGGTCACCGCGCAGAANCCTCTCCTCCCTCAAAACGCCTTCCTATCTGCGCCAACTTTTCTTTCTTTCAGGGCTGCTCGCACAGTTTTATTGCGTTATGTACTTAACTATTAGCCATAACTTTTTCTTTGCCCCCTCTCCCCCTCGTCTCATCCTTCCCTCCTTAGTCCGCCCACTCTTCCCTCCCATCCTCTTATCCGCCTCATTGCCCATTCTCTCTCTTTCTCCGCGCCATTTTTATGCGATGCCATTTTTGATGCGGGACGTTTTCTCTCTACCCCCCTTACACATCCGATAGGTTTTTATTACGACCCTGTTACNATGCCATTTTTGATGCGGGACGTTTTCTCTCTACCCCCCTTACACATCCGATAGGTTTTTATTACGACCCTGTTACATACTGTTTCACATACATTTATTTTTTTTTTCCATTCGGCTTATGTTTAAGGACCGGGTTTTAAATCTGCAGCCTTTCACTCTGGCTCGCTCATTTCGCTACGCCGACGAGAGAGCCAAATCATATTTATTGCCCATTCGGCGGTTTTAACAGCGTCTGGATCCCGCATCGAAAAAAAAAAGTGCAAAATCTCGGGAAATAGCTTNATGCCATTTTTGATGCGGGACGTTTTCTCTCTACCCCCCTTACACATCCGATAGGTTTTTATTACGACCCTGTTACGTACTGTTTCACATACATTTATTTTTTTTTTCCATTCGGCTTATGTTTAAGGACCGGGTTTTAAATCTGCAGCCTTTCACTCTGGCTCGCTCATTTCGCTACGCCGACGAGAGAGCCAAATCATATTTACTGCCCATTCGGCGGTTTTAACAGCGTCTGGATCCCGCATCGAAAAAAAAAAGTGCAAAATCTCGGGAAATAGCTTTGATCTGTATTTATGACAACTCTCCGGCATTATCCTTGAAGACTGTATCATCCAAAGCTGAGTATAAAGTGTTTCTTACCCGACGGACTTTTTCTTNTTGATCTGTATTTATGACAACTCTCCGGCATTATCCTCGAAGACTGTATCATCCAAAGCTGAGTATAAAGTGTTTCTTACCCGACGGACTTTTTCTTCCAGGATGTGTCATTAAATACGTATGTCAACAGAAGCGTAGGCTCGCTTTAAGTAGAATTAGGTTTACGTAAATTTTCGTAAAATATTCAGGCCGTGTTCTAATTCGTTTAGAGTTTTGTTTTTTGTTGTTTGTATTTGGCATTTTCTATTGTTTAGTCGTAACACCACGACATTCAGCTGTCTAGCAAGCCTTCTTGCCTATTATTATGATGTTATTATTATGGTGTTATTATTATGGTGTTATTATTATTGTGTGATTATTATGGTGTTATTATGCTTGCAAAATTAAAAAGTCTACCAAGTCTTAAAATAAACAGTAATTATAACCGAAAGTGAGTTGATGGCAGTTTAAAATTTGAAATTAACAAAATAAATAAATACGATGTGAAACTGTTACTTAACAAACATTGTTTCATGATATAATACCTATTTCAATAATACTTCAGCAACTGGTTTTGTGAAATAATTATTGTGAGTACAATACATACCTGTTTATTCCAATAACCTCGCCTATATGTGTATTTAAACGTTTCTAAAAAGGCAAAACTAATATGGCGGTGGATTGGTTATTTTGTAATTTGTCAGCTGCGAAGTTGACAAAACGCAAAACGCAAATTACAAAAAATTCGTCATATATTTTGTAGGCAAAATGGGTCACGTGACCGTTTTGTTAACAAAAAAAAAAGTGCAATCGGAACACGGCCACAGTTTTCAGAGAGGCGAGTTGATGCACGTGAAAAAGCCTTGTAACATAAGCGTGAAACTTTTAACTGAATAACTTTCCCGTGATAAACAAGTCAAAATTAAAGGGCTTCCGTAATGAATAATTTTAAACGCCTCAAGGCCACGGCAGGTCGTTAGGAAACATTGGTAGACACCATAAACAAGCTTCGCGTCTTTCATTTATCCTCGCAAATTTAAGAGGTGACTGTACAGTTATAATACAGAAATCTGTTCATAAAAGGTACAGAAATGCTACTATAGTTTAAAACACTCTTTTTACAGAAGAATAAATATAGTCAACANATCTGTTCATAAAAGGTACAGAAATGCTACTATAGTTTAAAACACTCTTTTTACAGAAGAATAAATATAGTCAACAACGATTTTTGCTGACTTTTGCACTTTTCAATAACCCCATATACGATTCCTCAACCAACTTGATGAATTGGCGACAAAATATCGACTTCCACTTCTGTTCTGAAATAAGATTTACATTGGAATATGACATAGTTTTTTTAAGGCAATTAGAATAGACACAACTGATTACAATCACACCCGTATGACAACTAAGGCGGGGGCTTAATATATCTCTCTTATATGACTTGAATTGCTTTTCATTGGATCCTGGCGAACTTAGAGGCTATTTCTACCATGACTGATTATCTTNATCTGTTCATAAAAGGTACAGAAATGCTACTATAGTTTAAAACACTCTTTTTACAGAAGAATAAATATAGTCAACAGCGATTTTTGCTGACTTTTGCACTTTTCAATAACCCCATATACGATTCCTCAACCAACTTGATGAATTGGCGACAAAATATCGACTTCCACTTCTGTTCTGAAATAAGATTTACATTGGAATATTACATAGTTTTTTTAAGGCAATTAGAATAGACACAACTGATTACAATCACACCCGTATGACAACTAAGGCGGGGGCTTAATATATGTCTTATATGACTTGAATTGCTTTTCATTGGATCCTGGCGAACTTAGAGGCTATTTCTACCATGACTGATTATCTTNGTCTTATATGACTTGAATTGCTTTTCATTGGATCCTGGCGAACTTAGAGGCTATTTCTACCATGACTGATTATCTTCGTGAGTTTCAGCCTCAGATTCCTACTAATTCCTTTAAATTTCGTAATTTTAAATTGGTGGATTTTCTTGAAATCAGCACCTTGGTGCACTTCCTGTCTTGGAGCGGTTAAGTCTAATACAGGAGGCACTTGCGTTACAGGCTCAAGTTTTATAAACTCCGACGTTACTCTATAATGCACTGATAATGTTAATAATTTAATGCTGTTAAGTAATTAAAAAAGGTTTTAAATACCTGTTGACAATTCTTGTATATTATACTTTTGTCTGTATGTTATACTTTTGTCTGCTCAACATGAACCATCTGTCATGCTACACTTCTGAATTTGCACTCGTTTCATTTTCATAATAAATGTTTAAAAACATAACAATGTAGCTTCTAGTATTAATATGTTGTTCATACTTTAAATACTAACTACGCGCGTATACTTAAAACTCTTTCAAGGTAAAATTGCATTTATTTTTCAAGTGTGTTAACAGATTGGACCTGACAAACAGACAGTATCATTTCGGATAACTATGAAAAATTTATCTAAGAAGAAAACGCCAGTAACAAATTTGAAACAAAAAATGTGACTTGGAAATGGAACAATCGTCCAAGTCTGTGTCAGTGATTTCACTCGAAATTGTTTCGTAAGTGGGTGTACTTCAAAACACAAAGTACTTAAAGCACTTTCGTTTATGACAAGTACGACTTTCTCAGGACACCTTGTTTGTTTGCAGGGTGAAATCGCGTACCTTTGAAACAATTAGCGCTCCATTCTGAATGGTGGAAAACCACTGATTCGCAGTCAAGCGCTACTACTCTATAGTCACTCTTTATGTGCAACTCCACGTAATTTAAAAAAGAAAAACACTCGCGCTGCCCAGGTTTTGAACCCTCAGTAACCCCTTTTAGACCGTTACCATACCTGTAGAGCCACCAAGCCAATTCTTATATGCAAGCGGAAATTATGTATAGTGTGTATAAAATTGCTTAATTTAAAATATTTAGCTTTGTATGCCCTTTGTTTCCGCTTTCAATTCAGTTGGTGGCATTAGGATTGATAACATAATTAGTACTAATTAAATCACTCATTTCACCACATATAGTGCATCTTAAACCTTCAAACCAAGCGCTGTGATGATAACGTAAAAAATAAATTAAAGATGTGAAAACGAAACGAAGGCTGAATGATCATGTTACCTCGTACAGCAGTTAGTACCACACGCACCGCAATTAGCACCACACGCATCACAATTAGCACCACACGCACCACAATTAGCCCCACATGCACCACAATTAGCACCACACGCATCACAATTAGAACCACACGCATCACAATTAGCACCGCACGCATCACAATTAGCACCACACGCATCACAACTAGCACCACACGCACCACAATTAGCACCACACGCACTGCAATCAGCACCACATGCACCACAATCAGTACCGCAGTTAGCACCGCACGCACCGTGAAAATAGGGGTTAAATGAACAATCTATTCGTCATTGGGCAATGCAATTGATTGGTGTGAGTGTAGGGATAGTTCGTTATTTAAAGCTAATGATTTATTCGTACAGGTAGTTGGCAGACTGACCGACTTCAGCCAATGAAACATAGTATTGGGGGTGGAGCGAAGGCGACAGAGTTGTGGAGGCTTACCGACTAAAGAGTCACTAATAATTGGTGAGGTTCGGTCTGATGCTGGTCGTCTTGCCGGAAGTTCAGTCCCCCCTCCCCTCCCTAACGAACCTCGTACTTCCTGCGCGTAACACTTTAAATAATTTTTTATAATTTTTTTTTCAATTGTTGGAAATTTTTTTATTTTTTTTAGGAGGGGGTTTAAGGTTATACGAGGTCACGCACGAGCACAAGTTCAAAGATAAAGTTTAGATCAAGGTCACTCGGAACAAATACGATGGTGAGGTGATGTCACACCGTGGCGCCCGGTCGGTGCCTGGCACCTGTGCCAGGTGCCATTATGCCGGACTCATAATGTTTACACTTCTCTGGGGGTATCTATACAAGAATGTTCTGGTCGTTTCCCTAGCTTCTCTCAGCGCGACTCGCGGAGCGGGGAACCTTCTAGATCACGCCAGCGTGACTACTTAAGGTGGCCGCCTGGTTGAACGAGTTTTCCATATCTGAGGCCTAAAAGCGTGGGAGCGCTAGGGGCGACCGAGACATGCGCGTCAACTCTCGCATCGCCTCTACGCGCAAAGCACTGAACTGGCGTGCAGTCTTGCCGTCGATAACGCGTTTCTATGAGACGTTCCGTGGAGACCCCACCACTTTTTGACATAAAAATAAGGATTTGATGCACGTCCCAATTCCTTTTGTAATGTTTTGTACTGGAGTTTTCATACCTGAAAATTACCGTGAAAACAGCCGTTTGAACCGTTTCCACTATCACAAAAACATGCTTTAGAGAGAAATGGAGGAGCCAAAAAACGTATAGAGACGCGTAACGTTTCTTAAATGCTTTTCGTAAGCAGACCTCATTCAGACACGTTGGACGGTTTTTTAATAATAAGTTTTTTGATGGAGCTCTGCACGCCCTTTGGCGGCCTACCCAAGCGGCCACTTACTACCACGACGGGCTGCCTAGCCGACAGGAGCATTGTACGACCTAAGGCGTGCAAAGACAGCGAAGCTAGCGACGAGTGGCGACGAGAGTAACTAGAGGAAGTGAAATGCGCGGACTGCGACAAATCGGCAGAGTGAAGAGCGAGACCGACGGGCGGGACTACCGAACTGGATGCGCGAGTGACAGACACTTGGAACGACGGCAATACACACATTGAATATGTGATAATAATGAGTGTGAACTAAGTGAGAGTAACCTATACAGAGACAGTGATAAGGAATATAATGAAAATTGAAATTGACATTAAATATGGCGCTCACTGAGGATAACAAGAATTATAGGATGTTCACACTTAAGCGAGCACTTTGGAGGCCCTAGTAATTTTTTTTTGTTTCAGCCATTTTTTATCATTTGCCAACATTTTTAAATTAATATTGCCACGTAAGTAATAAACATTGTGTATATTCTACCGTTCTCGGAAGTTAACATCTAAAGCTAAAATAAAATATATTTATAGTTTTTTTTTAATGAGAGGCGTTTCAAATGTGATCACTTTACCGTTAATAGCCTATAGTAGGGGAGATTTATAGTTAAATACGTAAAAATGTATAGCAGTATAAATAATTTTAAAAAAATTGAATCTAGTTCTTTTATTTTTATTAGGACTTCCGTCCATCACGAACTCAAATACGCCCCAGGCATCTTTCAACATTATTTTACAAAGCCAAGGGCAGGCACAAATAAACTAAGAAGTTACTGATAACTAATGACTCTACTTTCCTCTACATGGGTGCAAATAAATTTCAGTAAAATTCTTGAAAGCTTAGATGGTAGGTAGGCATTGACGTCTCATTGGCAGCGATATCATTCGAGATGAAACCAGAAACGTGTGAAACAGTGCAAAGACAATTAAAATACCCGGGATTCGAATTCAGGAAACTCATAAAATTAAGCTAGCTGGCAATCAACTGCATCACGGAGATAGTATTTGGGGCATCAACTTCGGATGTAATCAGTCTAATGTTTTGAATGATACGGTTCAACATCCTTAAATATTTACTCGGCCATCATTTTGAAAATAAGCGTCTAAGCCACTAAAACACGCAAGTTTACATGGCCTATCTTAACGCTGCTTGTGTGAACAATTTGATGGCTTAAGAACCTCATTTTCTTAATGGAGTTATCTTATAAAATTGCTTAAAAAGAGGCCCTGTACACGATGTTCATAGAAGATAATGTCAGCATGAAAAGTTTGATTGAAATTGTTACATTGTTGAGCAGATATGCCGAGCATATAAAAATAATTATATGACCGCCATTTTTAAAATAATTGTCTGGACTTGTTTAAATCATGTAACTTTACATGACCTTCTGAAGGTGTACAAAATGTTGTGGAAATTAGTAGACTTATTCTGCAAATAAGACAAAATGTTCAGTTTACTCACCTGACACTACTTTGCAAAAATCTGCCAAAGGAGGATCTCTGTATGCATATCGGTTGATTTATCCTCAAGATATGGCATAAAACCTCAATTGATAATGTGACGATCTTCATAAATGGAGGGCATAATATATATATATATATATATATATATATATATATATATAAGCAAATTCGTTTATTGCCATAGATAAAATATTCAAAGTTGTATTTAAATATGTTCCATGGTTTCGTAGATATAGCAAACTATACATAAAAGTTTGTATATGCACCATTCAGAAAATAAGAGACATACATACATACCTAAAACATAAATTAATATAGCCTACCACAGTATAACTTCTTCGCCAAATTTGAAAGAAATAGGTTAAATGTTTCCTGCGATAAGGCATAAAAATTATGTTATTTCATGTAGGGCTCTCTAACAAAATGGAGGAAAAATTAGGCTTTGCATAGACAAGTTTGATGTATACAACTGATACTGTCAGTAAACAAAGTTAAGTTAAAATAGTTTTGCAGTTTCTTAGATAAAAAATTTGGCGCTAAAAAATTTATATGGCCGCCATTTTGAAAATATGTGTGTCTGACCCTTTCAAAATGTATTAGTTTNAATTTGGCGCTAAAAAATTTATATGGCCGCCATTTTGAAAATATGTGTGTCTGACCCTTTCAAAATGTATTAGTTTATATAGCCTGCCATAGTGATAATTCTTTGTCAGATTTGGTAGAAATCGGTTGTTTTTTTCGGAGATCACATAATTTAAATTTGTCAAGTGATACGATTTTATAAAATGGTGGAAAAAAGAGATTTTGTTTGTAAAAATTTTATTGTTGTAATATATACAGCCATTAAACAAAGTTCCGTTGGAATTTATTACATGGTTTCGACGATATAACATACAAAACTAAAATATCTGTATGGCCGCCATTTTCAAAATAAGTGTCAGATATACCTTAAACATGTCAGTTAACATAACCTACAGCATTACTTCTTGTTTGCCATATTTCGTAGGAATCGGAAAAATTGTTTCCCGAGATATGACATAAAAACCTTATTTATTCGTGTGGCACTATCTACAAAATGAAAGGTAAAGAATCTCCGTTTAGACAAACTTGATGTCTGTTATTTATACTACCAGCATACACAGTAAGGTTGGAATTTCTTAAATGTTGTCGAAGTTATAGCATACTATGCTCAATTTGCTAGATGGCCGCCATTTTTTAAATAAGTTTCTGTAATACTTGAAACATATTTGTACATGTCAACTATGGCAGTATTACTTGATTGCTAAATTTGGTAGGAAACTGTCAATTGTTTCCCGAGAAGTTACACAAAAATTTGATTAATTCATGCAGCACTATCTTATAAAATGGCAGACGAAAATGGTTGTTGTTTAGCTTATATGATGCTTTCAGTACATACTGTCAGCCTCCAAAATTTGGTTGAAATTAGCCAAATGGTGTGGTAGTTATACAAAATAATCCTAAAATATTTGAATGGTCGCCTTTTTGATGACCTAATAGAGTTAATTTATATATATTTACGTGGCCTATCATAGTATTACTTACCAAATATAAAGAAAATTAGTTGAGTAATATTTTAAGATATAATGTAAGATCTCAATTTTTTCCATGTGGCCATATATTTCAAAATAGAGGACCAATAACAATATTAACCTCTGCATTTAATGCCCACAACTTGCACTGTCTGCATACAAAATTTGGTTTAAATCGGTTGATTGGTTTCCGAGATATAACATATCGCTTTTACTTTTAAAATGGCTGCCATTTTGAAAGTAAATGCCCGGTGAAGTCGAAAATTATAAAAGTCAGCTGACCTTACTGATTTTGGTGAAATTCTGTTAAGGCGTTCAANAATGCCCGGTGAAGTCGAAAATTATAAAAGTCAGCTGACCTTACTGATTTTGGTGAAATTCTGTTAAGGCGTTCAACAATTGAAGGGGGAGGGAAGGGGACACGCATGCACAGACATACACAGACCCACGCAAAAACACAGACAGGAAAGTAACATCATAAGCCTTTCTTTTCTTCGGATTAAGGCTATATATATATATGCAATGATTTCTTTATTTTCAGCAAAATTTTTGAAATTCCAAAAAAATTTCCCTAAATGGTTTTANTATATATATATGCAATGATTTCTTTATTTTCAGCAAAATTTTTGAAATTCCAAAAAAATTTCCCTAAATGGTTTTATAGACGTTTTCTTTCAGTGAGAACTATGTCATATCTGAACGTAAGTTAGTTTTCGTTATTTACATATACGATTCTAAAATAGTAAAATTGTGACGTTGACATGTATCTATGCAGAAAATATGCGCTAAATATTTTTTATGCGAGGAAATAGTAATTATTGATAATATCTTAAAATTGAACAATGTGTGGTACAAATATAGCATATATTCGATTTACGGTTTCTCGACACTACACTTTTGAATCAAACCTTTGAAATAAAACTTTACATATTACGTGTCTGGTTTTTCCTTGATATGTAGTGTACCACAACCTTTTCACACTCCTATTACCTTATTTTTTCTTTTGGATTTAATTTTTAATTATATTTTAACGATAAATAAAAAATGTTTCAGGCGCGTTGGTAAAGCCTAGTAAGAAATAGTTATCGTGCAAAATATTATTCAACTGAGTGCGCACGAACGCGGTGTGCTGTCACTTTGGTGTAATTTTCTAGACTTAGTTAAGCTTTGTCTGCATGTGGCGGAGTAACAACCAGAAAGTATAACTTTAGCAGGGCTTCATAAAAGTTGGTAGTAATCGTGAACGGATTTATAACAAGTTTGTTTGCGGCCAACGTCCTTGGAACGTGTGTAAATAGAACGGTGCCATACGGAAACATGAATCGACGTCTTGCGGACGTTGCCATCGTGCCAGCGAGCATTCTCAGCGTGCACTCGCCCCTCGACGCGAACTGTTGCCTCTCCCGCGCATTCCGCGATTCCCCGGAGGGGATGGAAAAAGACGTAGGGTTGGGGGGGGGAGGAAGTAACGACCTAGTGTTTCCCGGGGAGACGACCGCATGCGGAAAACTGCCGCCAAGAGTGGATAACCGTGTTTTTTTTTTGTTCGTCGCCGGGCCGGGCGCGGTATAAAAACCTCGGCGCCTCCACTTTGCATGGTGCTGCCAACTGTCGGCTGGATGCTTGGGGAGCTACCCCCGCCTGGCGACACTTAAACTGAGGGAGAGACTCACCTCCTAGGCAGTTGAGGCGATGTCTTAAGCCTCGTCCACAATCCACTTGGCTTAAATAACATTACTAGTAGTTATAACATGTACGTTCAGGCACACCTGGCGTCCTGGCAGGGTGCCGGAGTGCCATGGCAGCCATCTTGGATTTCCTGTTTTCTCTTAAAAACCAATCAAATTTCCCACAAAAAATGTATTTTTCACTATACGGCTGGCATTTGCACAATTCCCACCGATGATTGCACAATGTGGCTAAATGACTTAATCTTGGCGACGAGGAGTTTAGTAGTCACCCTAACATTCATGCTCTGTCATTCCATGCCAGCACATTCCATCTTGTCTAAATAATGTTCGAGTTCATTTTACTGTTATGTAAATTCTCTCATTCCTTCCAGTCTCTTTCACCCATGCCCGTTCTCTCTCGCATTTTCTATCCCTTAGGGTTTTCTCATATTCCTTCTGGTCTCCTATATTTTCTCTCTCTTTCTTTTTACATCCTCCATTTTTTATTCCCGCACCCACCGCCGCCAGTCGTCTGCTGTAGGCGGCCATCTTTGATTCCCGCATCCACCACCAGAGCATACCAAGATAGCTTTAATTGCCGCACCTGCCACCAGACTGCCACTGTAGGAGGCCATCTTTGATTCTCAACCCCGCCACCAGAGTGTTTGAAGTTCTACACTTCGCGGCTAGGAACGCCGGTATTATCGCAGTCATTTTGAGTGTGTTGGTTCACTCGTCACTTATAGGGTTGCGCTGGCATCGGGGAGTATAGTTCAAACAGTGACCGACAGGTACACTAGGAATTTTTTTTAGTGGGTAGTCGTTTCGGAACTAAAAAAAACCTAGAGGCGTGCGGGATCGTCCTAGCACCAGTGGGGTCAGGAGGCGAGCGTCTTGCCCACAAGACCACTGCGACATCTAGGAAAGTATAATATTTAACTACGAATACATATATAGTTATTACCAACCCTAGCATTCAGACAGGCCCTTGACGTTATATACAGTATGAGTATAAAAGAATACTCCAACTTTCGAGGATTATATTATCAAAACCAAAAAAACCTATAACCTTGATTGACCAATAAAATGAACCTTGAAACTGTGTAGTTTGTTTACTATACATCCATAAATGTTCAATGTGACCACTAGAGCGGCCCGAACGAGATCTACGTGATAATAAAATTCGTTCCACACTCTTGTCAACATGTCCAGTGTTACGGTTTGGATGGCAACCGTAATTCTTGTTTTGAGGTCATCCATGTTAGCCGGCAATGGTGGACGAAGCACTTGATCCTTTATGTACCCCCATAGAAAAAAATAGCACGGGGAAAGATCCGGGCTTCTTGGGGGCCAGTGATGAAGAGCCTGGTCACCAACTGCTCCTCGACCAATCCAGCGTTGTGGTGACGTCTCGTTCAGGTATCCGGGAACAGCTAGGTGCCAATGGGGTGGCGCACCATCCTGCTGAAAAATAAAGTCCCCCGCCACCTCTTCTAACTTAGGAAACAACCACTCTGTAAGCGTGTCCAAATAAGGGATTCCCTCAAATTGAACATGTTTTGCGCTGTATCCAATGACACTGTTTTTAGACCTTTCTTTTTTCATGAGCCCCAAATTCATATTGTATGCAGCACCTCCGACGACGCGTAGCACGACATGGGCAATGGCACCCTTAAGCCCTTGTATAAGCACAGTCGGCAGCAATTTCCCATCTGCCGAAGCTACAGTCGCCAAATTCATATCACACACGCATCGTTCCCGACATCGAACGGGTGGCAGAGTCCCTTAGACCATAACCCCTCTATTATAAGAATAGTTGACAACCACTTCCCATCTGCTGAGATCATAGCCATCAAATTTAAATCATACGCATCGCTCGCAACATATAACAGAGAATCAGGGTCAATTATTCATTAAACCTACTTATAAACATAGTTGCCTGTCATTTCCTATCCGCGAAAGCCACGAGCTTCAAATCCATATCACTGGTAGCATTCCTGGATGGAATCAATGCGATAAGGATAATTAGGGCCCTAAAACCTGTCTGGACTATTTAAGTTCGGCTAACATGTAACAGTCAGCCATAAAAGTAAAGAAAATAAAGTCATGTATACATACAATTGCGATGTAAGTATGCCTTTGTTGTTAGTAGTTACAAACTGGAGTAGTGTAAGGGGCCTGAAATATCACACATACGTGCTGGCCAACGTGCACTCGTCAATCACCCACCACGCTCCTGGTCTGCTAACGCATGTCATATACACTGAAGAACCAAAAAAACTGGTACACCTGCCTAATATCGTGTAGGGCCCCCGCGAGCACGCATAAGTGCCGCAAGATGACGTGGCATGGACTCGACTAATGTCTGAAGGTATGTAGGAAGTAATTCAAACCTTGAATCCTCCAGGGCAGTCCAAAAATCCATAGGAGTGCGAGGCGGTGGAGATCTCTTCTGAACAGCACGTTGCAAGGCATCCCAGATATGCTCAATAATGTTCATATCTGGTGATTTAGGTTTCCAATGGAAGTGTCTAAAGTCAGAAGAGTGTTCCTGGAGCCACTCGGTAGCATCTCTCGACGTGTGGGGTGTCGCATTGTCCTGCTGTAATTGTCCATGTCCGTCGAAATGCACAATGGACATGAATGGGTGCAGGTGATCGGACAGGATTCTAACGTATCTGTCACCTGTCAGAGTCGTATCTAGACTTATCAGGGGTCCCATTTCACGCCAACTGCACACGCCCCATACCATGACAGAGCCTTCGCGAGCTTGAACAGTCCCCTGTTGACATGTAGGGTCCATGGTTTCAAGAGNCGCGAGTTTGAACAGTCCCCTGTTGACATGTAGGGTCCATGGTTTCAAGAGGATGTCTCCATACCCGTACATGTGAATCCGCCCGATACAATTGGATACGAGACTCGTTAGACCAGGTAACGTGTTCCCAGTCATCAACAGTCTAATGGCGATGTTGTCGGGCCCAGGCGAGCCGTAAAGCTTTGTGTCGTGCAGTCAACAACGATACATGAATGGGTATTTGGCTCCGAAAGCCCATATCAATGATGGTCCATTGAATAGTTCGCACGCTGGCACTTGCTGATGCCCCAGCATTAAAATCTGCACCGAGTTGAGAAAGCATTGCACGTCTGTCATGTTTAATGATTCTCGTCAGTCGTCGTTTTTCTTTTTCACAATCTTTTTCCGGCCGCAGCGATGTCGAAGATGTGATGTTTTACCGGATTCCCTATATTCAGTGTACACTCGTGAAATGGTCGTACGCGAACATCCTAATGTTATCGCTACCTCGGAGATGCTGTGTCCCATCTCTCGTGTGCCGACTATAACACCACGTTCAAACTCACTTAAATCTTGATAACCTGCCATTGTAGTAGCAGTAACCGATTTAGCAACTTTGCCAGACGCTTGTTGTCTTATATGGGCGTTGCCGACCGCATCGCGTTACTCTGATTTGTTCCATACCTCTTTTATTTGCATACGCACGCCTATACCAGTTTTTTTGGCTCTCCAGTGTATATATAAACATACACACAGACACATAAATAAACGTTAGCACCGGTAACACACAACAACCAACTATATGCAAAAAAAAAAAGTCAAGGTAAATACAAATGCGCCTTGAGCATGATCCAAATTGTCGCAGGTATCATATCAATACATATATAGCAACATAAACAAACACCATCAGACCAACACAAGGGCCGGGTCAGTCCGAGGCCTCGTTAGCATAGGCAATCCCTAACATTAAGTTATTCAACAGCCAATTCAGTCAATTTAACTGATTAACTACTGAAAAAACTTTAATAAAAAAGTTGGAATGCTCGAGGACATAAAAAGAGCATATGTTCACAAGGACCAGCATAAAAATAAATTCTACAATGTGCCAAGTGCAATACACATTACGTGACCTTTAAAGACGGCGTTCCTTTGCTTGCCAGTAAACAACATACACAAAAAGGGTAATTTTTCCTTCACTTGTTGATTTTGTGGTTCATCAACCAATTTCATTCGCTATTTTTCAGTTAAATTTTTATATTCTGGTTGATCAGTTTAACAAGTGTATTAAAAGAAATAACACAAAATTAATAAAAATCCGTATTTTTTTAATAATGGGTTTTGTCTTTTATAATAGCATTTTACGAAGTAACACGAACATTCAGGTTTTTCATTACGTTTTTGCGCCTATAATTTCGTTTTCACGGAAACATCACAGCGCTTGGTTTGTTGGTTTGAACTGCATCAAATGAGGCGTAATGTGTGTGTTTATACGCACCATTTGTATTAACAATCCTAATGTTACCAACTGAACTAAAAATGAAAGAAAAAACGTCGTACTACTTAATGCGACGTATTTTCTATAGAAATATTTAAATCAAACGTGTTCCTTCCTACAGTTGCCCATGTCTTCGTTACTCAGTTGGTCAGGCAAGGACGCAGATGCGTGATACTGTAGTTTCGAATTCTAGACACAACGATTTTTTTTAATTATTCTAAATTGCACGAAATAAACAGTGACTATCGGACGTGTGTTTATTTATTGTAATTATTTAACAAAATTAAATTTAAAAAATTATTTTTAGTTTGCCGCAGTGCAGTTGGCTGTCACTTATTCAATCGGTGAAATTGTTTCACTAAAACAACCAGTGGTTTTCCGCAGATTCTAAGTGGCGCCATTTTCACTGATCTCAGTAGTTTAATTTGACTGCGAATCAGTGATTTTTCTACTGATTCGAATCTAGAGTGTATATAGTGTTTATTAGTCTACTTTACACATGTAGGTAAGTAATTATGCTGTACTAAAAAATTGAGATAAAATAAACATGTTTATTACAAAAGTTTAAGCAAGTGGAATTTTCACAAGATGTGAAAACGACCGGTCGTGTGGTACCTTCGAAATAATGGAGCACGATTGAAGCTTTTATACAACAAATCTAGTGCACACAGTAGGTACGTCACTCAAAGACAGTTTTCAATCAGTTTGATGGTACAAGGACATGCACACAAGAATAACACCGCCGTTTAAAGAAAACGTGAGACTATTTCTTATAAAGTGATAGATGACATACCGTAGTATTTTTAGCGTGCATGTGCAGTGGGAATCGTTTGATAAGTTACTGAAATCCGAAATTTAAATTTAAATTGTAGGTAACCAGTTTTAACATGGTATACTAAAGAAATTGCCAGTTCTGGTTTCAACGCTCTCACTAAGAACAGCCTGCATGCAAGGCGGGTTCACAAAGGCTTCATTACTCCATAGGCATTGTTACAAGTGGCCTGGAGCCTGTCCGAATTTGTGAAGGAGGGGGAACTTGAAAAAAACAATCAAACAATAATACTAATTTATTAAAATGATATAAAATACACACAGCTACTATTTACAACATTAAATTGCCTATTCACTATTTCGCGTATTATTCTGTCAGGGAGCGCCATATTTAATACCAACCTTAATTCTAATTAAAGTCCTTATCACTGCCTTCATACTAGTTGCAGTCATTTAATCCTCACATATTTTTTACACATATACGATTAAAATGTCCGTTGCCGCACATTAACACAATTCCGGACGTCTGTCAATCACGCATCCAGTCCCACTTCCCCGCGGTCCAGACGGTCTGTCTCTCATTTTCTACTATCGATGCCTGCAGATTACCTTTGCTGGTCACTGCCTTCGCTTGTCGCTCCTATGGTATCTCAAACCCGATTACGAAACTGTTCAGTACCAGCAACAGAACATTATGTTGGGTTATTACTAAACTGATTGTTGTGGGGACAGTCCGAATATTGTTGAAGATGTTCCGTTGGAGGTACCATCTGTTTTGTAGCAGGGAAACAGTGCTCTGCTGTGTCAACCGTATGCACAGTAGTAAATATACAATCACAGGCAGGAATACAACAAACAGTTCTGTTGGTGTTACTATCTATGTTAATAATATTTAGACGGAACATTCAGCCCAACAATTGGCTGTCCCTACTCTAACAGTCGAGATGGTCGCTGAAACCATATTTTATTCCTAGGTGAACAGCTGCATTTCTGACCACCAGCTTCTAAAACGATTGTGCTCTCACAAACTAAAATCTGGGCCGTGTAAGACACGCAACATAACATTACATGTGAGCGACCTCTCCCATTTTTCTTTCGTATGGCTTACTCTAGTGCCAGTATCCCTTGTCAATCAGTTAAAAACTGGTATCAAACCAGTAGGTCATAATAGGATAGTTTTCCCATTCAGTACCTAGTACTGAGCCATATTATATAGTCAAACGTGTGGTTGCTCTAACCGCGTCTTTAAGGCCTCCGCGGGTCAAACTAGGCACGTCTCCGCCTGCGGCTCTCAATCGACAGATGTAGAAGTTCCTCAATGGACAGGGCACTCTGAAAGAAGGAGTACCCTGTCCGCAGTTTCCATTCAAGTAAGCACAACGCTTCTTCCACCTTCCGTCTGTCGTGCCACCGTAGCTAATGCCGAAGTGAGAATAGCCGGCTCCCCCTGTCTGGAAAGCTTGTTGTTCCGCTCGACCTCTTGATAGAGAACTTCTGCCTTCTGCTCAGTGCCATGTGAGAATGGTGTGTACATCAGCATCAATCCTCTTGCGCTCATCCAGCAAATTTTTTCTTCTCCGCTCCTCTCTCTGTCGCCATAGACTCTTTTCTCTCTCACCCAGCTACCCTATGGTCGACATCACGGAGTCCGGGAATATCATACCATCCCCGATCTATCACATTTCTGGATCAGATAAGAGGCGCACTTCCTCTGATCCCTGATCATTTTAGACGTACTAGCAAAGCCAGCGAATGCTACATTTACACTTCGGACAAACACAACAGGATTTGAGGAGCACAGCCACGCCAGCAAACACAGACGGCCAGCTCTGTCGTCATTCATATGTCCATCTTCTCCGCCCTATGCGTTCTCATGTCCATCTACGTCATCACTTACAGTGCCACTAGCCACCGTAGCCAAGACCGATGACTTTTCTATCCATCATCAGCGCTTTCCGATGTGTTCCTTACTGGACCACAGAACATCAAACTTATTCACCCTATTTTGCCTCAATGAGTAAGGCAAAGTGGACTTTAGGTGATATTCCCACTTCCCTGGCGCATGAACACGTATTTACTAAACGTGTTCGCAATGTGTTTTCATACGAGAAGAGACCACATTTCAGACTAGTTTGGAATGTAATTTTCGAGACACCTTGCTCGTTGCAAATATTCACATCTAAATTGTCCACCGCATGGCCAAAAAAAACCTCATATTCACGTTGCTGATGTTTGGAAACTACATATCTTCGTGTATCTCCACGAAACTTGCAGAGTTCCAAACACTGAAATTTGCTACAAATTTCCGCCAGTAAAATACACTATTAACTGCTTCAGGACTCATTATTGCACACAGCACCTCAATACTTGAGCATAGAGAATCTTGATTCTAGTATCTTAGTGGGATAAGATACACTAACGCCAAGTGTTCTCTGGCAACAAATATTTATGAATCTATTTTTTTTAAGTGCAGACCGAGCAATAACTTTGGCCACTCTGTACGTGCGGGGCAAAATGCTAGAAGCCAAGTTGGACCCTCTCTGATCTCCGTGTCTCTCCCGACGTCAGATGCCCATCCTACCTGGCGTTTGGCGCTGGTATCATCAGGGTACGTTGCGAAGAGCTGGGTGGTGGATATCCTGCGTNGGCCCATCCTACCTGGCGTTTGGCGCTGGTATCATCAGGGTACGTTGCGAAGAGCTGGGTGGTGGATATCCTGCGTACACCTGCCTTTCTTGGTGCTGTTCACATGAACAGGATGCCAGTGTAAGGGAAGATATCGATGTACGTATCTCAAAGAGAGTAAAGCATGTGGCTTCACGTTTGTGTCTATCCATCGTAGTGATGTTTTATTAGATTCCTGTTAACAAAATGTTGTGGAAAAATTTCAGCAATCCTATCGCATAAACAGCTCACACGCCTCCCCACTGCTGCAGCCGCAAACGCGAATAATGTTCAAATAGTTAATCTAAGCATTATTTTTATTTCAAAGANTTCTGCTCAGTGCCATGTGAGAATGGTGTGTACATCAGCATCAATCCTCTTGCGCTCATCCAGCAAATTTTTTCTTATCCGCTCCTCTCTCTGTCGCCATAGACTCTATCTCACCCAGCTACCCTATGGTCGACATCACGGAGTCCGGGAATATCATACCATCCCCGATCTATCACCTTTCTGGATCAGATGAGAGGCGCACTTCCTCTGATCCCTGATCATTTTAGACGTACTAGCAAAGCCAGCGAATGCTACATTTGCACTTCGGACAAACACAACAGGATTCGAGGAGCACAGCCACGCCAGCAAACACAGACGGCCAGCGCTGTCGTCATTCATATGTCCATCTTCTCCGCCCTATGCGTTCTCATGTCCATCTACGTCATCACTTACAGTGCCACTAGCCACCGTAGCCAAGACCGATGACTTTTCTATCCATCATCAGCGCTTTCCGATGTGTTCCTTACTGGACCACAGAACATCAAACTGATTCACCCTATTTTGCCTCAATGAGTAAGGCAAAGTGGACTTTAGGTGATATTCCCACTTCCCTGGCGCATGAACACGTATTTACTAAACGTGTTCGCAATGTGTTTTCATACGAGAAGAGACCACATTTCAGACTAGTTTGGAATGTAATTTTCGAGACACCTTGCTCGTTGCAAATATTCACATCTAAATTGTCCACCGCATGGCCAAAAAAAACCTCATATTCACGTTGCTGATGTTTGGAAACTACATATCTTCGTGTATCTCCACGAAACTTGCAGAGTTCCAAACACTGAAATTTGCTACAAATTTCCGCCAGTAAAATACACTATTAACTGCTTCAGGACTCATTATTGCACACAGCACCTCAATACTTGAGCATAGAGAATCTTGAGTCTAGTATCTTAGTGGGATAAGATACACAAACGCCAAGTGTTCTCTGGCAACAAATATTTATGAATCTATTTTTTTTAAGTGCAGACCGCGCAATAACTTTGGCCACTCTGTACGTGCGGGGCAAAATGCTAGAAGCCAAGTTGGACCCTCTCTGATCTCCGTGTCTCTCCCGACGTCAGAGGCCCATCCTACCTGGCGTTTGGCGCTGGTATCATCAGGGTACGTTGCGAAGAGCTGGGTGGTGGATATCCTGCGTACACCTGCCTTTCTTGGTGCTGTTCACATGAACAGGATGCCAGTGTAAGGGAAGATATCGATGTACGTATCTCAAAGAGAGTAAAGCATGTGGCTTCACGTTTGTGTCTATCCATCGTAGTGATGTTTTATTAGATTCCTGTTAACAAAATGTTGTGGAAAAATTTCAGCAATCCTATCGCATAAACAGCTCACACGCCTCCCCACTGCTGCAGCCGCAAACGCGAATAATGTTCAAATAGTTAATCTAAGCATTATTTTTATTTCAAAGATTTTTGGACCCCTATTGTACCAGATTGGACAAGAACCTACGCCATTCGGCATTATCATGTGACTATCTTGCACTGCGTTACTGCACTCACGTTTCAGTGGTCGCACTTGTAGCTTCCTTGATGATATGCCTCGAAATTGTAAAATATCTCGAGATGCGCAGGAGTCTTAAGGCCATTTCCCAAGATCAAATATTTTATTGGGTTCAACCAGCTGAATTCAACTTACTAATTACAGAAATTGTTCATAGGTACTTCAAAGGATTGCATTCGTAGAAGCAAAATTATTACTTTAAAGTTTCAATAAACTTTTCACACATCCAGCTGTATTTAATAAATATTGAAGTGGCAACTTAAACATTTTTTTTGCAAATATTCCAGTTTTAGGGATTATAGTTAATTTTAATATTATTTTTCAGGCATCTACATACATACTATGCACCGCCCAAAAATAAATTGTAAAAATCAAAATTAACATTTTTTTTTTCTAAAATTGTATATTCACTTTTCATGAAACAAATCTGTGGAAATATTTCTACAACTCAAATGCGCATTAATTACTGTATTAAGACACTACGCTTTATAATGATAAGGTTTTAATAATTCGGAGTGCAAATTAAAAAAAATTGAATTCAAGAAAATATAGAACATGTTCCAAACGAAAATCTTTAAAGGAACTTGAGTCATTAAATGGCTTGAAAGACAAAATGGCTACGATTATGACGGCCTCGTGACGTCACTCGGCATTCACGGAATTATTCCAATCTTCCAACATTTTTCTTGGTTGTTCCATCAGCCATTCTCAAGACAACCTCTTACACGGACTTCTAACTTTGGACGATTGCTTTGAAAGCACAGTGTCGCCAACTAAATCTTTGGTCGCTGCAAACAAACTCTTTATCGCATATAGCCAAACGTATAATTTGGTTGTCAAATTCTAACGATATGTTTGCTTACACTAAATATATGTTTAACGTACTGAAACAACAAAATATTTATTTCACCCAAACAGAATTGTTTTAAATAAATTATTTGGCTTTGTGAATAAATGCCATTCGTTTGTCGGAACGGAGGCTTGGCTGCACCAACAAAATATCGTTTAGCAGAAGCAAACCCCATTCAAACAAATATATTTGGTGTTGAATTCAATAAATTCGAAGTGGAACTTTGACCATAAGAAATTACCTTTAGAGTTGGCGTCGAGTAACACGTCTACGAATCCTACGTCATGCCAGGGGTTGGATTCAAGCCATCCCCCGCGAGGACTCTGGCCCTCGATCAAGACCCCATCCGATGCTGTGGCGTCTCGGCGTGCGAGGAATGGAGGCGTTATAAAGCGAGCGCGTCCCCGAAATAAAACCACAAGTAGGGGCAGCCACCCCTTACCACTTTTTTATTAATTAATTTTATCTGGAGAGCGCTCCCGAGGGGTTGAGTGCTGCCAAGGGGGGGAGGGGGTAGGAATACGCGGGCGCGCACACGTTCTCCGAAAATTGATGGTCCGGTAAGAGGATGGACGTCGGAGCTTGTGGCGATAAGATTGGCCGGCGGTGGGGGGGTTGTCCGTGATGGGCTTGCCGATGACAGGGGTCAGCTGTCGGGCACGGGGGGAGGGGGTGACGGTGGTGCAACAGCTGGACTGCAAGGGGAGAGAAAAGAAGCCGCTAGAACAAAAAAAAAAGCGAAGTCGCAAGGGAGAAGTGAGGGAAAAACTATACGCACGTATGTGTTATCGATAACGTCTGCGCGGACTGCCGGGCGCCTGCAGAGCTAGGAGACGAACAACGCCTCGTCTGCCGCCGTAGTGTCATGTTGAGGCTCCTTCAGACGATACGGGCTTCGCTCGTCCGGTGTCGGACGGACGAAACTGGACGTACAGCAGCAGATTTCTGTTCACTGTGAACTGAGCACTTTTGAAAGCCCTGCTTTAGATCTACTTCTATACACATTGTACATTCTTCCGCTAAATGTAACATTAGCATTGCCATGGGCCCGGTCAAGTGAAACTAAGAAATTGCTACGAAAGTAAATATTACACAAATGTATTAATTCTTGCACTTATATGCATTAAAATAACCTGAAAGCAAAATAATAATAATTTCACCTTACCTAACACTTATAATTCAACTTTAGAGACCAGAACTATTTTATCTCGGTCGTTACCAACTTTACCAGTCTCATGCCGGTCGGTGTGGCCGTTATAACAGATGCAGGTGAGGGCAGTGACATTTTTAGAAGGTTGATTTCAGAAGTGTTCACTTTACCGTGAACAGTGCATAATACACTTTTCCACGCTGTCCGGGATGGGAACATGGGCAGTGCGCATTGCTGCAGACGAGACTACTGTGCCTTTATTAACGTGCGCTGGTTGTGACCCTACGTAACAGTGATCGTTCGCTGTTACTTCCAACATTTCTCGAGCCCTGCTCGAGTTCTACTTCCAGGGTATTCCTCCGCCTCTTGCGAACAACGCCGAGACATGTCTAGGAAATTGCATCAAAGAGACGAAGCACTGTATTTATGTGCGTTTCACTTTAGTAATGTGTTGCGTGAGAACTGGTTCTTTCTAGGCATTACCAACAAACTTATTTTCTCTCTATTTTAATTCGCATTAATTGTAAATTGAATACTATAATTTTTAAATAAAATATTAGGTTTAAACTCAAATTTAAACGGAAATAAGCTTCTTTGTATTATCACAAAAATAGAAAGCTTCTGTTTCATAACATATTTAGAAGACAACAAAACGCGTCATAAAAGCGTTGATTTTTCAAAGGTTTCNTAGAAAGCTTCTGTTTCATAACATATTTAGAAGACAACAAAACGCGTCATAAAAGCGTTGATTTTTCAAAGGTTTCATTCAAAAAAATTGTGAAGATACTGCGAATAGACCAAATAGACGTTTGCATTATTTTTTATTTTGACAGTGCCTTTGTGCGCGATTGTAAANGAAGATACTGCGAATAGACCAAATAGACGTTTGCATTATTTTTTATTTTGACAGTGCCTTTGTGCGCGATTGTAAAAAAATTTTTATTCGTATACGAAATTAAAAGGTTGAAGCATACATACGAGAAAAAAAAAACTGAAGAATGCCCACTTAACCTAACNTATTCGTATACGAAATTAAAAGGTTGAAGCATACATACGAGAAAAAAAAAACTGAAGAATGCCCACTTAACCTAACAATTTTTAAGACTTACTTGGTTTCATCTTTGAGTTCATCATGACCGCGGCCGTATCCAGGGTGAAGACGCAGAAACTTTGCGAGTTCATTCGACGGCTGGGCTAAAGTAGACATTCTCTGAACAGGCGGGCCAATTTTTATGGCGCCTTCGTGAAGAGCACGTCATCGTGTTTACGAGGTTGTACGTGATTCGCGCCGTCTCTTGTTACAAAACAAATGTCTGTGCGCTGTAAGGAAATGGTTCGTCCAATCACGTGGCGTCATAAGACGCCGAAACGCCAGACGTTTCGTAGCAAAACAATATATATATATATATATATATATATATATACAATTTAAAGTGCAAGCCATGTGCAAGGTTAGTTCTATTCAGGTTAGGAACAAAACGAGAGTTTTTGTGGGAGAGTTTGGCATAGGGATAATAATAATGGCGTGTGGGGAGTGCACCCAGAGCAAGGCAACACCCTCCGAGTGACGGTCTTTCCAGCTGGGANTAATAATGGCGTGTGGGGAGTGCACCCAGAGCAAGGCAACACCCTCCGAGTGACGGTCTTTCCAGCTGGGACCCGTTGGTTGCCGTCATCCCCGGGCATGACAGAGGTGAGACCCTAGATTGGAGCGGCGCTGGAATGCAAGGGCGGGGAGGGCGAGAAGGCCCGCCGGCAAGCGGCATCGTCCAGCACGATTCCCACATGCGAGGATCCGGGAGTGGACCCGCCGGGGATCGNAAGGCCCGCCGGCAAGCGGCATCGTCCAGCACGATTCCCACATGCGAGGATCCGGGAGTGGACCCGCCGGGGATCGGGCCCGGATCGCCGTGGTGGGAGGCGAGCGCCCTGGCCACTACGCCACCGCTGCCCCTGGCATAGGGAAAATTACCACCACAAGATAGGCTGGTCTTCCAAATAGCTCGCTTTTAAGCTAGCGGTAAATGGATAAATTATATTTATTTGTGTATAAAAGTTAGTGTTTGTATTTAATTGTGTCATATACTTGCCCTAGCCAAAATTTCAAGAATTAACTTTCGTAATAACTATTATCCACGAACTCCAATAGTGTTTAAAAAAGAGCAAACATTGGGAACACAGTAGTGTTTGGCATTGAGCGTTCATAAGCAAGTTTATTTCAACGGAATAAAATTACGAATTTTAAGTGCGAAACNCAGTAGTGTTTGGCATTGAGCGTTCATAAGCAAGTTTATTTCAACGGAATAAAATTACGAATTTTAAGTGCGAAACAAATACGGCTGTTATTAAAAGAAACTCTTTACTTTTGTGCTTTGCCTTAAGTAAATTGCGCAGGTAAAATCTTAAAATAATATTTTTTTAAAACTATTTTACTATTTTATTTCGATTCAGATNTTAAGTAAATTGCGCAGGTAAAATCTTAAAATAATATTTTTTTAAAACTATTTTACTATTTTATTTCGATTCAGATTTCATATTTAACTAAAGCAATTGTGTAAGCCAATGTTTTTTTTTCTGTATGCAGTTTCACGACAGAATGTTAAACAACACGTGGGAACATTTCGTTATATTTCTACTCTAGTGCGAAGAAAGAAAGTTTATTCTTTACGTGGGTTCTAACACATTGAAAATCAGGTTTTACACAATTATATTTATTTTATGAAAATAGCAATAATCCCATTTACAAAACCGAAATATCCGGTTCACATCCGACACCAGTACATTCTGGTGGTGGAAAATCTAGTTACCAAACTTAAAACATTGAGCTTCCCAATTTGAGTAGAATTAACCTTAGCCATTTGTTAACTCGTACCGAGTACGCGGCGGAGAACACCAGCAAAAGAGATCATGCTCTCTGTTATTCTTCCTGCTTTTTCCGGATCTGAGCGAGACGAGGTGGAGTTTAGTCCGAGTATCTACTAGGTGCGTTGTGCGGAGCGGAGTAGGTGACAACCTTCGTAGACCGACATTCCTTCGCGCTGCTCAGGCCTGTCTCAACTGGCCCAGAGAGCGCTCTGTCGTTCTCTCGCTCTCTTTGTGACGTCAGAGAGAACGTTCTCTGGTCGTCTCCATTCGCCGGAGAGACCGCGAAAGACCGTGACCATATAGAGGNCGGAGAGAGAGCACGAAGTTTTATACTCGCTGGCGCTCTCTCGCACTCTCTGACCACGCACCACATTTGTTTACATTTTTTTAGTGTTTGAATAAGGTTATAGTAGATTTCTAGCCATAAACCACGTCGTATTTTATCCGTAAATGAATTATTTAAACTGTTTCAGTCAACGAAATAACATACGTAACACGTATTTATAAAAATTAATGGTGTTATCTGACAGCCTNATTTAAACTGTTTCAGTCAACGAAATAACATACGTAACACGTATTTATAAAAATTAATGGTGTTATCTGACAGCCTATTTTTTTTTGTCACTTTAAAAATATATAAACGAAAAAAAAACTGTATATTATGCGCTATAAGTTAGTCCAGTAGTGGCTTAATTATTTGTAAAAAAAATTTAGTGTGTTATATAAACTACATTTAACAGCGATGACCGTTATTTTAGCTTAACATGAATGATTTCGTGCTTTTTGACTTCGGTTGCCGGTGAGACGTCGGAGAGAAGCGAGAGAGTGGTTGTCTCAGTTTCGCAGAGCGAGGGCGCGAGAGAGCGCGAAGCAGTGCTCTCGCCAGGTCGTGCGAAGAGTACTCTTTCAATAGAGACACGGCCTCAGATACGCAGGGCTCCAACGTCACGATAGGTAGCCGTGGACGCAAGCATCGTATCACCTTTCCCTTGCTCTCAGGAGGTTTGGCCGGCCCGGACATATCTTCTGTGCATTCGTTGTTTGTTAGTTTACGCCTATCTCAGCAAATACATGTCCTGGGAATGCGACTTTTTGCCAGAAAAGATTATATATATATGTATATATTCTAACCCATACCGTTTTGTTTATAATAATAATAATGGCGTGTGGGGAGTGCACCCAGGGCAAGGCGACACCCTCCGAGTGACGGTCTTTCCAGCTGGGACCCGTAGGTGACCGTCATCCCCGGGCATGACAGAAATGAAACCCTAGAATGGAGCGGCGCTGGAATGCAAGGGCGGGGGAAGCGGGAGTACCCCGAGAAAACCCGCCGGCAAGCGGCATCGTCCAGCACGATTCCCACATGCGGGGATCCGGGAGTGAACCCGCTGGGGACGGAGCCCGGATCGCCGTGGTGGGAGGCGAGCGCCCTGGCCGCTACGCCACCGCTGCCTCCATTGTAACTATAATATTGAGTTTATTGTAAAAGGAAAAAATCGTGGGAACGGTTAATAATCGCATTATTACAGCTTCCCTGTTAAGTTTTCCTTAATGAGTAGGGGAGAAACAAAGCTGTTGAGTAGTAGTTTAACGTGCGGGCTTCCGTCGCGGGGTAGTAAAATCCCACCGTTACAGATCTCGTTCGCACAGGAAAGCGTAACACCGGAAGCGCTGCTCGCAGGTTCGGCGCCTTATGCGTAGGGGTGACAGTCGCGCTGGTCGCACGTGTTGTCGTCGCCCTTATCGCCGTGTCTCTAAAGGCGGAAATAGGAATCTCGAGGCTATGTACTCTCGACGTCGGTATGTCTTGAGAGCCGACGAAGGTGAAGCAAGGAGAGTTCGCGCCGCGGGCGGCTTCGCGCCAATAGTAACCAACTAACGTCAAGGCCGCGTTGTCGCTTCCAACCGAGCCATGCGTTTAACTTACTCCTCGCCTCTGCACGAGCCAATTGCCATTCACTCGGATGTACACGAGACGGTGAACTTAATCAGCTTGTTACATATTAATGCGAATTTTCCATCTCTCTCTCTCTCTCTCTCTCTCCTCTCAAAAGCACGACATTCTCTGGCAGAGACAGTCTTTTCCCGATACCTTCGCATTTTTTAAAATCAAACCTTTAAAAAATTATTTATTTTACAAAATGTTTATTTTATTCGTAAAAAGAAAATAATACATTGAAACAGTTTTATACTTCTTTTAATATAAAGCTACCTAATTTTTTTGGCTAGAGAAAATTTCAGTTATACCAAGTCAATAATTTATCATATTTATTTCGTAGTGAATATCCATTAAAAATAAAGGGAAATGGTAATTATTAGTAAGAAATATTTCTTACGTAAATCATTAATAATTTGAGTTTTGGTGCTTGTTTCTTAAGTAAACATTTATTACAGACGTACCGTACTAACCTTTTCAGGTGAAACTGGTGTAAACACAATCTATTGCTATACATATATATATATACATATATATAAACGTTTATTTTTTATTGGCTGTCCATCTCACAAATGTGGTATTTCGGTTAGCTTTTTTTTTATGCTTACGTATGTTTTGTGTATGACTTTAGTAGGTCCTCAGAAATGTGGTAGTAACCATGAAAGGTCTATACCTCCACCCTTAAAGTGCACCAAATACTAGAATTTTTATACTAAAGCGTAAATATCTAGTTCTTACACAAGGCCTTTACTTGAACCCAGTCAGCCATATTATTTTAATCCAGAATTCGCAAGAAAAATCTAGGATATTACGTACTTCTCTAGAGTATTTAATTTTTCTCCGCTTAAGACTGTCACGTAATGGCGAGAAAATATATTAATGAATGCTGGCGCCATTTTTGCAGAATTAAACCAGTAGCATAAGTTATCGTCTGGGATTTCTTTGAACTCCGACAATGTCTGTCAACTCGTACGCGAAATAAGTGAGCTCTGTACAAGCAGGATTGTTCTAAACTGTGGGATGAGTTATTGACACCTGCATTGAATATAGCCCAAAGGCGACTTACGTGTAAAAAATAAATGCTAATCGTGAAAGTGGAATTTTACCGAACTAGTTAGTCCTAGGGAATAGGTTACTAATGCCATCTGATAAGAATTTTGCATTTGGAGTCTTTGGTTTCTGTGTGATGAAGGAAAGGCTTTGCAATTTATTATACAGTGTATGTGAAATTTTTTTCAGCTGTAATAAGAGATGAAAGTTCAGTAGTGGTTTATTTAACGCTGTTTATTTGTAGAGATTACAACATGTAAAAGAGCTAGTGTGTTATAGACATCAACGAATATGGGTCTATATGGTGTTCACGGTAAAGTGTGCACTTTTGAGGCCCTAGTTACTTTTTCCTTTCAGCCATATTTTATCCTTCGATCACCTTTTTAAATAAATATTCCCATGTAAGTAGTAAACAAAGTGTGTATATTCCACTGCACTCGGAAGTAAAGCCTATATCACCGTCTTAGGCTGTATCATTTGCATCTAAATTTGGAGAAACTTCATCAACGGGTAGTTGCAAGCGTCGCTATTGAGAAGAGTTGATTGCCTCCATTTGCAGCTCTATTTCGACACGAGACAAACATTTTTCGAAGAGATCCCCTGGTACAGCATTTAGCTGTCATCAGTTTTCTTTTCAGGTGAGGTGAGCTGAAAACACGCGAAACGCGAGAGTTGTACAGCGTGAAAAATGTTTTGTTGAATAAAAACAAATTTTGTTTGACGCAACAGAATTAACTGTTTGTTTAGGGGCAAAGTAAAATTTTGTCGTTGAAACCAAATGATTTTGTTGTTCTTATTTTGTTGTCCCAGACTAAGATTCTGTTGGTGCAACTAAAGATATGTTTGGTTCTACAGGCATTAAATAGTTCGATTTAAATTTTAAAAACTATATCACAAGCCCGGCTGAGATTCGACGTAAATAGGTAAATGAACGTTTTTAAATACGTACATTTAAAATGTTGGACTACGTGCGCAAACAAATATTTAAAGTGTTTACTTTTAAGTTTCCTGTTTAGCATGATATATCAGTATTTTTATACCATTATTCAGCATTAATAAATGCACTAACGAACAATCTTACAATCCTAATAATTGTCACAAAATATACAAACTAACTCTCACACTGTATTTTCGAACGAAGGCGATCAAATGAGTGGCCAAGCAAATATATATATATATATATATATATATATATATATATATATATATCAACTAAACATTTTGTTGGCAGTCTAATTTATTTTGACCCATAACAGAGGTTTCGTCAATTCAAGCGTATATTTTGTTAGATGAACAAAACTTGTTTGTTGCTTTTCAGTTTTTGTTTACTCAGTAAAATATTTGTTTGGGGTAACCGAATATATTTTTGGCCCTATACAAACCAATATTTGGTTGGCTGGAACAAACCTTTCACTCAATGTACTTTCTCTGCCCATTGACAAATGCGAGGCTCAGCCACCTGTGTTTTTTTGGTCGTACCTTGGGTTTTAAGCCCGGAGACAGTAAAGAAGATAGATAGAGAGAGACTGAGAGAAAGGTTTGTTTGTACCAACAAACTATTTGTTTGTATACAGCCAAACAAATAAGTAGTTCCTCAAACAAAATATTTCGTTGGCCATACAACATATGGTATTCAACATAACAGATTTTGTTTACCTAACCAAATATACACTTCTACTGACCAAACCGTTTAGTTGGACAAACAAAATCTGCCTGACAACCAAAAATTTGTTTGAATAAACTGTATGCATTTGTTTGGCCGTATACAAACAAATGTATTGTTGACTCAAAACAAACGTTTCTCTCAGTGTACCCTTAACGGAGAACGGCAGAAGTTGATGTTGGCGTACTTCTTGCGATACAGTCTGTCCACGCAGAGTGTCGTTTGCCCAACCTCCACGAGGAATTTGTGAAATTAAAAAAATTATACCGAGCCGCCAACATGCCTACCTGGGAAGACTGAAGTCTATGACAAGACATAGTCTACAGGAAGAACAGTGAATATGACTTACGTGCTGGATATTAAATACATTGGTAGGATGGAGTTGATGCACTGAAAAAAATCACCAAAGAAGTGACAACAGAACCGTTTTGTACCTTGTTTCAGGGTAACTGCAGCCAAACTTTGGTACCGGCATCAGAATGATCTGTTAGTTTATTACAGTTCGGTTTGTTGGGGGAACTATCCAAATATTGCTTAAGTTGTTCTGTAATAACTGTTACGCACTGCTCCAGGTACAATCACGAACACGGCCACAGCAGTCTGCTGTTGCCAGTAATGTCTGCCTTAACAGTATTTACACTGAAGAGCCAAAAAAAACTGGTATACCTGCCTAATATCGTGTAGGGTCCCTCCGAGCACGCAGAAGTGCCGCTAGATGACGTGGCATGGACTCGACTAATGTCTGAAGGTATGCAAGAGGCAAGTCACACCATGAATCCTGCAGGGCAGTCCACAAATACAATCTGCGCCAATTTGAGAAAGGGTTGCACATCTGTCACGTTTAATGATTCTCGTCAGTCGTCGTTTGTCCCGTTCGTTCACGATCTTAATCCGGCCGCAGCGATGTCGAAGATGTGATGTTTTACCGGATTCCCGATATTCACGGTACACTCGTGAAATGCTAGTACGCGAACATCCAAATATTATCGCTACCTCGGAGATGCTATGTCCCATCTCTCGTGCGCCGACTATAACACCGCGTTCAAACTCACTTAAATCTTGATAACCTGCCATTGTAGCAGCAGTAACCGATCTAGCTGCCGACCGCATCGCGTTACTCTGATTGGTTCCATACCTCTGTTATTTGCATACGTACGCCTATACCAGTTTTTTTGGCTCTTCAGCGTAGATGTAACAACAAACCACTTGATTGCTAACTCTATATGAACAGTTTTTACGGCTACAAAAATTTTGTTTCGACAACCGTATTTTTTCTATTGTGTGGCTATCTTAATTTGAAGGTGATGTACAATACAAAAGTATTGAAACAATTATCAGACCCCAGTCTTCTGATTCGGCGGTATCTAACCTCTTACAAGTCTCGATACAGGGACACGAGCTACGCAGTGCACAGATGTTGCGATAAAGGTTTTCCCTGTGATAAATAAATACGATTACTACCCTACGCCAAACACGTGACCACTGTGCTATATGAATCACCATTCGGCTAAAACGCTACTTTGAAACCGACTTGCAGGAATATTGGTAATTACTCGAACTCATGTACACGTACACATAACGTACTGATACACTCTAAATCAATCAATAAAATCATTTTACTGAATCTTCAGTTAACGAGTTATTATCTACTGGCGAATCAGTGATATACACTGAGGTTTTTACTTTCAGGCCAGTGCAATTTACTAGGAATCAGTAGAAATCACTGTTTACTCAGTGAATACCGGCAAATAAAACTATGAGTGAAATTTTACTGATTCAATCGGAGCAGTTTACAACAGATGTAAAGTCAAATTCACTGATTTTGAAGCAGTTTAAACTTTTTTCGATTTTATAGGGCACGAGCGGCTGCTTCGCCAGCGGTAGTTTCTCCCACGAAGTCATCGTCAGTACTCCGTTGAGGGAAGGGGGAGTCACCACGCTGGCGTCGATATCGCTAACGGTAATGACGTCACTCCTACCTGCTGGGAGAGTCAATGACGTGGGAGCCATTGCGCGAATTTGTGATCATCACCTCCCTCGGCGCGACCTTCTGGGCCAGGGCATCTCAGCTATATAAGCCGCGGCGTACCTATGTGCCTGCAGTCTTGAATGGCCATTCATGCCGGGTGTGTGGGTTCATCGGGTGGCAGTGCAGTGACCAGCGAGTGCAGTGTACGTCTTCCTACAGAGGAGAGGCTGGGGCTGACCAGTGGGACTGTAAGATGTTGGGACTTATATCGTGGTATACAGACATTTGAAGTGATGTATGGCAGTTGTTATGATTTTGATACTTTTTTGATATTTATCCTTAACGGGGAGATAGGGGTTTAACAAGTTATTGATAATAGTTATGTAATGAACACTCTATAAAATAGGTTTATTTAACATTAAGGTTGTACAATATTATTTCAATATAAATGTGATTGAATATGAACGGGGGGAGCTATGCAAAAATACTGAAATATAAAATGATATTATTTTATAAAGATTTAACCAACCACGTTCTGAGTAAAGCCTAATTGGAGAGTCCCCACCGTGTTCATTATTCCGGAGGCTGATTAAGATGGCGCAAGTCGACGGCCGGAGACATCAATCCTCAGTGGTCTTCTCGTTCCAATGGCCCGACGACAAAAGACACACACAGCCCACGGACTACACTGCCCTATATCGGCTGCCTTGTCCCCGTTTACTGGCCGGTGGAGGGAGTTCTGTGGTTTGCGATTTCATAACTAATTTCAGCGATCACGGCCCGTGTCCTGGATAAATAAGTGAAGGTGTGATCAGGCAGGCCGCTCAGCTAAGGGCCTGACCACAACTCGTAACACAGTGGACATTATGGTATATTTGAAATTAATGAGTGAAGTTTAAGTGATTGTAGGTAGAATAATGACAACGATTATGGATTTTAATTATAATTAAGATTGTCATAATAATCGCGCCCACTGGTAAGAATAGTTAAGTTTTGACAGTAGGGATTTGCATTTATATTTTGTAAATAACAGCTGTGTGTAATTTTATAGGGATAGGCAATTGTATTTTGTAAATAACAGCTGTATGTAATTTTATAGGGATTGGCAATTGTATTTTGTAAATAACAGCTGTATGTAATTATTTACAACTGTAAATTAATCAAGGAACTTACATTTAGTACCTTTATTCTAATAAAACCTCCGTCCCTCCCAATCGTGGATACGCCCTGGGAAATTGTTTACAGTACAATAACATGCGTAGAATAAATTAAAGTCACATATCTATCTAGTTGGCTAGCAATAGAAATGCCCGGTAGCATAATCTCCTCGATCACTATACCTCATGTCGCTAACATCGGCTCTCAAGACCTCGATGTTAAGAGCCGCCCGAATATCTCCATTCCCACTCTCTCCGCTGGGCTTCAGTCTTTGGAATTACATGAAGGACCAAGTTTACGAAACTCCAAAGCGACTCTAAGAGGGTGCCGTATTAGTGTAAGTCACAGAAGTTGCACAAATACTAAGTTATAGCTTCCAGGTATCGCCCAAAGAGTTCAACAGATCCCAAAAATCTTTGTGTTAAGAAATACCTGGCCGCCACTGTAAAGACTAATCACATCATCAGCCCGCAGTCGGTAGGTTTTCACCAGTGTCAAAATCAATCGTCCTGGCAGGAATGAATTCCTGAAATGTCGCAGCGCTGCAGGCTTAATAACAACCAACGAATCGTATCTGGGTTAAAACACTCGCGAAGCGTTTCCGGCAGTAAGCATAATGAGCAAATACCATCACTTTGAATCCGTGGGCCACCTTCCAGTCTATGTAACATTTCGCGTACATCTTGTAATCACTCGTTTAAGTTGCCGCTCCGGGATTTGAGATCGATCTTCCCTGACCTCCAGTTGCTGCGACTAATCTCCCATCGCCTCTGGATACACGACGATATGGTATTGGCAACAAAACATCGACGAGTTTGAAGTACTCCCAAGTCATCGTCTATGCGGGGATATCATCCCGCCTTAAAGCCGAAGCTTCTTAGTCCCGTTACAATTCTGCACATATGCCGTGGATGGGTTTGGGACAATCACACTCTCAGCCTGTTGTCCACCAAAACGTGACTTCACGTTTTACCGCCAAAGGAAGACTTACCATCCAAAAAAAATGTTGGAATCGCTCTCGTGCCCGCTCTTATTGACATCAACTCTGAATACATTACCCGGATGTTCTCCACCTCAGGAATGGGAACAGAAAATGGAAAAGCAGATCCGTGGAAGGAGAATCGGAGAAGGTAGGAGGGTGGGTTTGTAGAAACTTGCTTACAAATCGCATTGCCGTGTTGCCCAGCCTACGCTTATCGGGACCATGCAGACGTAGTG
>NQII01000062.1:233010-310677 GCA_002778355.1 Clitarchus hookeri | reverse complement strand
GGTACACCTGCCTAATATCATGTAGGGCCCCCGCGAGCACGCAGAAGTGCCGCAAGACGACGTGGCATGGACTCGACTAATGTCTGAAGGTATGCAGGAGGCAATTCACACCATGAATCCTGCAGGCCAGTCCACAAATCCAATCTGCGCCAAATTGAGAAAGGGTTACACGTCTGTCACGTTTGATGATTCTCGTCAGTCGTCATTTGTCCCGTTCTTTCACGATCTTTTTCCGGCCGCAGCGATGTCGAAGATGTGATGTTTTACCGGATTCCCGATATTCACGGTACACTCGTGAAATGCTAGTACGCGAACATCCAAATGTTATCGCTACCTTGGAGATGCTATGTCCCATCTCTCGTGCGCCGATTATAACACCGCGTTCAAACTCACTTAAATCTTGATAACCTGCCATTGTAGCAGCAGTAACCGATCTAGCGGCCGACCGCATCGCGTTACTCTGATTGGTTCCATACCTCTGTTATTTGCATACACACGCCTTTTTTTTTTTTTTTTCTCTTCAGTGTATTTGTGCTGTTTGCTTATAAATTTCTTCTTTATTTCCAGAAGGAAATGTTGGAAAATTACGTTCCAAGAATGACGAGTTCTGACTGGCCAGCAGCAAATTACTGCGACTGCTCGACTTTCATTCTGGAAGGGCCTTATCGTTGAAGGACAAAAGCAATAGTTTCATGGTTACCTCCCTGTACTCTGGCGTGCTCAACCTCGCCTGCACCCCGGTCAGGCCCACGCACAAGGAGGAACTGATAAAGAAGTTCGTCTGGAATAACTACTTGGAACGATCGACAAAGGGAACAAACGCAGACCAAGAACAGGTTGGCTGTAAGAGATCAAAGAACGTCTGGAAGAAGACTCGCAGTGAGAGAGTCAGCCCCCACAGTGATCTTTAAAAGAACGGAGAAGAAAGATCAGTGGATGAGTGGTCTCGTGCCTTTCTCGTATTTTTTACAGGGAGGGGGGGGGGAGGTCCGCGTGGGGCGCTCACCGGAAGCAATATGTACGCCTGGCGCACTCTGCAAATCTAAACGATAAATATAACTTTCTTTGGACCGTACCTAGCCGCTAGAGTCATCCAGGGTTTCACCATCCTCCTGTTTTTTTCTTGCCAATGTGCTTCCCATCGGCACGGACCACCTCGGGCCAGTGGGGGATCCTCCTGGCCCTTGGTGCCCCGTGTCCATTTCCATCACCAGGCTCATTTTTTCAGTCATCTCTCTCACTGGGCATAGCTATTCTCATTTTAGGAAAAAGATTTATCCACCACCATAGCGAATATTTAAACCACTGCCATCTGACTTCCAGGCGCCGGGGTAGGTTGGCGATGTTCCGGGCACAAGCTCCCTCGGAGCCGTGCCTCCAACCTCTAGAGTTGTGAGGTTAGCCCGTGATACTCCTTCCTTTTCTTCACGGGTTCTCAATTTTGAGTGGGATAACACCCCCAACCCCAAAATGGTCCAATGCCATACACTTGAATTTCTTCACTTTGAAATTCAGTCCTCGGGCCCCCTGGCTGCAAAGGAGTCGACCGGCCCGCCACCTAGCACCGCCGTCATGATTACCCATGATTCAAGTTTAGCATCGGCACATATAAACAGCGCTAAGAAAAGCGAGTCCGCAGATAAGAAACTTAATTAATACCTTCCTTCCTGGACCTCGCCCTCACGATGTCTCGCGATTTAAACGACAACTTCTGGCATTTATTATCCACATAACCAATGTAAACATTATTATATCCACCACTGAGTCCACTCCTGGGCTTGTTGGTGATTATTTAAAAGTCCTGAAATATTCAAAATAACTAGTTTATTTCAATTTTAAATAAGAAACCAGGCGGGAGTTTGCTACTCCCGCCTTCCAACCACCCCCCTCCCCCCTCAGGCAGGGGTGGTTGGAGAACATTACAAACCTGTCCACTGGGGTAACCTGTTGGGGAACAGTGACCGAGGCGGGAAACCGCTGTAAGTACAGATTGGATATGGGTGACAGAGGGCGGAGGGGCCTGCCTTTCCTAACCATCTGCCGGAAATACGTGAAACCCCCTGTTGGGGGGTCGAGGGCCCTCACAAGGGCCTGTTCTACCCCCGCTCTGAGCTTCGGCTGTGATGAACTACTGGCGGCGAGTCCACAGACGACTTAGATGGCTAATCTGTGGAGGTTGTCTCCCAAGCCGCTCCGCGCAACGAACCCAACAAACGACGATACGCTGGACTTGGGCGTCTCTCTTGGGTTCGGCGACTGTCACGAAATATTAGGGATGGGAAGGGGAGGTAGTGCAAACTTGGCTCCTGACATTCGGCACCGCATATGTGCGTGGTAAAAGTTAACACAAAGTTTGCACCTTAAATTAAACAATATTATTAAATCTACATGATTCTAAAGAAGAATCATATTTTTAATCTAATGACTAGAGACCCTGCCACTTCGCATAATAAAATGGTCCCAGTGTAGCTGGACTCTATAGTACTGTACACACTCGTGCAGAGGCCACACGTTCATTGGCTGCCGCTGCAGGCCGGACTCTCCCCTGTCCTGTTACACCCGGCCACGCAGGATGAAGCCACCAGAGTACTCGATACTTACTATTGCTTCCGAGTCATACAGTGCGTGTAGGATGAGCGGGTATCCAATGACACTGAGTGGCACACTGTTAGACTAGCACACGTCAGTCTTACAAATACTTGCATGCAGTTCGCATTGCTACGGAATTATAAGGCGAAATGATATGGGATCTATACGTCACTGGCTCCGAGTTTATTTTTCATATACTTTTAATCCACGCGATGGTGTACCGAGGTCCTTACTAGGACTAAATTTTATTTTTATATTAAAAGCTAACGCCACTTGATAAAATATCAATCTGAAATTGACACGATACAGAGTGATTCTAAAATCATAGGACAAACTTTGAGGGGTGGTAGAGCTCACTAAAACAAACAATTATTGTATAGGAATATATGGGCGGGAGTGACACGTTGAGGCACAAACACAAAAATAACACATGAAATGCAACACATTGTTTATTTACGACGTCGCCTCTAAATGCCTTTTTACAGCAATGTTTATAATAATTGCTCAAATTTGCTACCACCGACAGTAATGCAAGCTTGGTAGCGTCGGTGGAGTGATTGGCGAACAGATTCAAATACGCCAGGTATTTCACGCACGCCACCATTGTCAGCCAATCACGCCATATGTGGAGGTCGCCAAGCATGCGTGACTGTTGTTGGTAGATGCATTTCCAGCAACTGTTTTAACGTTTTCTGTACGGAATCACTCGTTAAGTATGCTGCTAATGAACATTTTATGTTTCCGTTAATGTGTTATGTTTTTGTGTTTGTGCCTCAACGCGGCACTTCCGCCCATATATTCCTATACAATAATTGTTTGTTTCAGTGAGCTCTACCACCCCTCAATGTCTGTCCCATGATTTTAGAATCATCCTATATATTCGGATACGTGCGTATAACCAGAGAACAGCTCAGAATACAGAAGTGAGCCGCAAAATCCAGCCGTACATTCCAGCAAAATGACAGCACTGGCTAGCAACATGTAGCCCTGTTCGTGCCAGCAGGCAGCCCAGCCAGTACGGGACCTTACAGAGCACGCAGTGGCAAATCAGATTCAAGGCCCGTACCAGAACCTCTCTTTGGCCAATCAGTGAATGCGTACGCTCACGTAGAAGGAACCACCAAGCCAGTTCTCCTCTACACATTTACCTATTCTGTGCCATTGGCCTACAACACCACTCACATCGGCTATCATTAGAGACCTGACAAATTCGCGAGTTCAATGACCTGTAGGCTATGCTTCATGATCTTATATAAACTCATGCAGGTATCAACTGTTCATTTGTTGCTTGTTGTAGNATGACCTGTAGGCTATGCTTCATGATCTTATATAAACTCATGCAGGTATCAACTGTTCATTTGTTGCTTGTTGTAGTAGTACAAGGCGTTGGTTGGGCCTACTGCTTATTACATGTTTGTTATTGGCTCATTCATCTCCAGGAGGTGTCAAACAACGCGTCGACCAATTGCAAAAGTAACATGAACGTACCAGTTTGTGAATTCCAACTTGTCCCGAAATGAATCCACGAATTTTTCAGGTCCCTAGCTATCATAGATGGTTCGTGGTAAAGTGAGCAGTTTTGAAATCAACCCGTGCTTGCAAACATTTTAACAGCCACACGGACTGGCGTTGAGCCCGGTAAAGTTGATGACGGAAAGGAAGTAGTTCCATACCTTAACATTCACTCTAAGACTGAAGCAGTGAAAATCAAAGCAAATCAGTGAAAACGGTGAGAATTGGGCGACTGATAACTAATTAATGTAATGACTGAATTTCAATGATTTATTTNAGGAGGTGTCAAACAACGCGTCGACCAATTGCAAAAGTAACATGAACGTACCAGTTTGTGAATTCCAACTTGTCCCAAAATGAATCCACGAATTTTTCAGGTCCCTAGCTATCATAGATGGTTCGTGGTAAAGTGAGCAGTTTTGAAATCAACCCGTGCTTGCAAACATTTTAACAGCCACACGGACTGGCGTTGAGCCCGGTAAAGTTGATGACGACGGAAAGGAAGTAGTTCCATACCTTAACATTCACTCTAAGACTGAAGCAGTGAAAATCAAACCAAATCAGTGAAAACGGTGAGAATTGGGCGACTGATAACTAATTAATGTAATGACTGAATTTCAATGATTTATTTGTGATTCCCGCCGAATGTCGAAGATTCCAATGCCATAAGACAGTCAGTTGTTCCCAGTCCATTTCCTTGATTTTCCAGTCGACAGCATCTATCAACTGACTTTCAGTGAATGTTATTTCACTTATTGATATCACTGATTCATGTTTAGGGTGATGAATAAAACATGTTAGTTGAAGTTTGTGAATATCGAAANTCAAACATGTTAGTTGAAGTTTGTGAATATCGAAATAATCTATTTTTCCTTCTGCATTTTTATTGCATACAAGTGTAAAAATTAGCAAATTTGTAAAACATTTACTTTTTTATATAATTTTAATGTTTCACTTGACCGATAAATGAATGAAATGGCTGGGCCCAAGGCAATATTTATTTTACGTAATGTGGCGGTTTCTGCTGACACGTGCAAGTAGGAATCCGTCTCTGTTTGCCAAGGAAGATGTTCGATTTTCAAGGAATAGGAGACCTCCCGTTAGCGTCATCAAAGAGTATCATAGAACCTAGTCNCCAAGGAAGATGTTCGATTTTCAAGGAATAGGAGACCTCCCGTTAGCGTCATCAAAGAGTATCATAGAACCTAGTCTAGGTTTGCAAAGTTAAAGAAAACGTAGCTACAAAATTATATTTTCCCCTTTTTCTGGAATACGAGATATCAATTCCCATATTGGGATTTAAAAAATCTATTTAAAAGTCATAAAATCCCATGATTTTAATTTCCCCACAAATACATTTCAATTTATATACAGTTTGTTTTATACAAAATAATTAAAAATTAAGAATGCATATCTTTTAATAAAAATGCAGAGCGCTCCCTACCCCCCCNCCCTGGCCTGTCTCTCCGGACAGGGAATAACCCAAGCCTTTTATACAAATTTGTAGTCGTCTTCTGGAACAATTTCCGACGATCACGGAGCGGAAACGCCTCCTGGTGGTGTCATGGCTGACTGGCATCACATTGTCATGATGACGCACAGAGGGGGAGGGGAGGGGCAACATGCGAAGCGTCAAAGCAGCCCACCAGCGCCACGCGCCATTTTCCGTCCAGCACTCATGCAGACAACAGCAGCGAGATGGTCAGTTGAGCGGGCCCATCGCACCAAAGGTAAGCTATGTCCACGACTCTCATATAGAAACAGCAATCCAAGGCGAAGTGACCTTAGGCGAATTTTTGATGTGCAGTATGGGTGGTAGACCCCACAATGTGCATACAAGTATATCTTAAGGAGGGATTTCAAAAGTGCTCAGTTTACCGTGTTTTGCAATGATGTGACGTTTGTTAACACTCGTTTATTTACTTTCAAATCCACCCTTTCATAAAAATAAATAAATAACATCTTGTTTCATTTGATTGCATAGCGATTGCAATTCAACTTGGTTAAAAGTATAAAAGTACTGAACTCTTATTGAGGTAAGAGGTGCGCTAAATTCAGACGAAGTCATGTGGTATTGATAGTTCGGTTGAAAGAAAACCAGTTCAATGTTGGAATACGGATACTGATTAGAATACGAATATTGATTACTGCGGAGTTGGCATGCGCACTCTGTTCCACATTCACTCTGCGGCACAAACTAGTCATAACCTAAAGCATTATCATTGTTTACAAATAAGTTACCCACACGAAAGATAACTGGGCGCTGAGCATCGCATTGTATATTGCTGATCATAGACAGGTTGTTTGAAAAAAAAAATAAATAGGCTGTCGCTTCTGACAGGATGAATAATATAGTATGTTCAAGGTTTCTTCACACTTTTTGAATCAAACTTTTGGAAAATCACTCCATTTATGACGTGTTTGGTTGTTTCCTAAATAAGCCGTGTATCTCAAGCGTTTGTATACTTGTGTTAACATAAAAGCAGGTACCTAATTTTTGGTTAAATTGTACTTTTACTTCTGTTTTATCTTTAAATTGTAGTAATTAATTCATATGTTATACGAATAAAAACGAAGAGAAAATAGACGTGTTGCAGCGTCTAGAGAAAAATATTTCTCTTACAAAATATTATTGAAGTGAGTGCGCACGAATTCGGTACACTGTCTCTTTGTTGTAGTTTTCCAGACCTAGTTTAGCTTTGTTTGCACGGGGCGGGAAAATAGCCTGCAAGTAGAACTTTAGCAGGGCTGCAGAAAAGTTGGAAGTAAACGTGAATGGACAATACTACTCATCTAGTAATCAGCACCCATATTTTTTTTAACAATCCGTTTCATACCGCGAATATTTACCAAGTCCCCAACTCCTTGTTATCTCTCTCTCTCTCCCTCTCTCTCTCCCTCTCTCTGTCTATGTCTCTCTCTGGGTCTCTCTCTCTCCCTTTGTCACTCTCTGGCCCTCTCTCCCTCTGTCACCCTCTGGCTCTCTCTCCCTCTATCTCTAACTCTCTCTCTCCCTCTCTCTCTCTGGCTCTCTCCCTCTCTCTCCTTCTCTCTCTGGCTCTCTCTCCGTCTCTCTCTCTCACACCCTCACACACAATCACACTTACTCACACAAACATACATACACATGCAACATCCATATCGGTCACCGAATGCCTTGACAAGAATATCTCCAAATTAGTCTATGGTGCCATCTCAACGGCGATAGGTTTTTTCTTTGATTTTTTGTTTATGGTAATGAAGTTATTGTTGTACTCGACAGGTAGGTACCAGTTTTAATGATCGTTATTTCATGTTATGGTATCTTCATTGTAGAAGCGTATACGAATAGAGTGATCATTATGAATAACTTGTTTCCGCAAATGAAATATAAATTTTGCTTACAATACGATACACAAATATCCGAAGAACCGTGTATTTTCCGCGTGAAACTAAACACCACATCACAATTATTTAATCAATAAAACGCAAACATAACTAGTTTTTTTTAAATCAAGGGGTCCGTCTACCTGACTCATTGACTACGTTCCGGAGTGTTTGAAATCCGGTTTTTTTTTTACGAAACAAATAAACGTCCACCCAAAGTGCTGGTCTGCGAAAAGAACACGCGCTTCAGATTACGCCAGTGGGTTACTTTCAAGACATCTCCTGCATCAGAAAAACCACTTCGGAGCTGAAAATGGATTTTTCAAAGAGCTGTATTTCANGGTTACTTTCAAGACATCTCCTGCATCAGAAAAACCACTTCGGAGCTGAAAATGGATTTTTCAAAGAGCTGTATTTCAAAATATTCTGATCGCATACATGCACAAGTACTCGAGGTGGTCCTTAAGTGAACCTTGCTACTTACCTTCTAACAATAAAAGATAGCGTGTTCCCTGAAAGTGCCAAAGGTATACTTCATTNGGTAAGCTATGTCCACGACTCTCATATAGAAACAGCAATCCAAGGCGAAGTGACCTTAGGCGAATTTTTGATGTGCGAAGGCCTTCGCAGTATGGGTGGTAGACCACACAATGTGCATACAAGTATATCTTAAGGAGGGATTTCAAAAGTGCTCAGTTTACCGTGTTTTGCAATGATGTGACGTTTGTTAACACTCGTGTATTTACTTTCAAATCCACCCTTTCATAAAAATAAATAAATAACATCTTGTTTCATTTGATTGCATAGCGATTGCAATTCAACTTGGTTAAAAGTATAAAAGTACTGAACTCTTATTGAGGTAAGAGGTGCGCTAAATTCAGACGAAGTCATGTGGTATTGATAGTTCGGTTGAAAGAAAACCAGTTCAATGTTGGAATACGGATACTGATTAGAATACGAATATTGATTACTGCGGAGTTGGCATGCGCACTCTGTTCCACATTCACTCTGCGGCACAAACTAGTCATAACCTAAAGCATTATCATTGTTTACAAATAAGTTACCCGAAAGATAACTGGGCGCTGAGCTTCGCATTGTATATTGCTGATCATAGACAGGTTGTTTGAAAAAAAAAATAGGCTGTCGCTTCTGACAGGATGAATAATATAGTATGTTCGCGGTTCCTTCACACTTTTTGAATCAAACTTTTGGAAAATCACTCCATGTACGACGTGTTTGGTTGTTTTCTAAATAAGCCGCGTATCTCAAGAGTTTGTATACTTGTGTTAACATAAAAGCAGGTACCTAATTTTTGGTTAAATTGTACTTTTACTTCTGTTTTATCTTTAAATTGTAGTAATTAATTCATATGTTATACGAATAAAAACGAAGAGAAAATAGACGTGTTGCAGCGTCTAGAGAAAAATATTTCTCTTACAAAATATTATTGAAGTGAGTGCGCACGAATTCGGTACACTGTCTCTTTGTTGTAGTTTTCCAGACCTAGTTAAGCTTTGTTTGCACGGGGCGGGAAAATAGCCTGCAAGTAGAACTTTAGCAGGGCTGCAGAAAAGTTGGAAGTAAACGTGAATGGACAATACTACTCATCTAGTAATCAGCACCCATATTTTTTTTAACAATCCGTTTCATACCGCGAATATTTACCAAGTCCCCAACTCCTTGTTATCTCTCTCTCTCTCCCTCTCTCTCTCCCTCTCTCTGTCTATGTCTCTCTCTGGCTCTCTCTCTCTCCCTTTGTCACTCTCTGGCCCTCTCTCCCTTTGTCACCCTCTGGCTCTCTCTCCCTCTATCTCTAACTCTCTCTCTCCCTCTCTCTCTCTCTCTCTGGCTCTCTCCCTCTATCTCCTTCTCTCTCTGGCTCTCTCTCAGTCTCTCTCTCTCACACCCTCACACACAATCACACTTACTCACACAAACATACATACACATGCAACATCCATATCGGTCACCGAATGCCTTGACACGAATATCTCCAAATTAGTATATGGTGCCATCTCAACGGCGATAGGTTTTTTCTTTGATTTTTTGTTTATGGTAATGAAGTTATTGTTGTACTCGACAGGTAGGTACCAGTTTTAATGATCGTTATTTCATGTTATGGTATCTTCATTGTAGAAGCGTATACGAATAGAGTGATCATTATGAATAACTCGTTTCCGCAAATGAAATATAAATGTTGCTTACAATACGATACACAAATATCCGAAGAACCGTGTATATTCCGCGTGAAACTAAACACCACATCACAATTATTTAATCAATAAAACGCAAACATAACTAGTTTTTTTTAAATCAAGGGGTCCGTCTACCTGACTCATTGACTACGTTCCGGAGTGTTTGAAATCCGGTTTTTTTTTACGAAACAAATAAACGTCCACCCAAAGTGCTGGTCTGCGAAAAGAACACGCGCTTCAGATTACGCCAGTGGATTACTTTCAAGACATCTCCTGCATCAGAAACACCACTTCGGAGCTGAAAATGGATTTTTCANGATTACTTTCAAGACATCTCCTGCATCAGAAACACCACTTCGGAGCTGAAAATGGATTTTTCAAAGAGCTGTATTTCGAAATATTCTGATCGCATACATGCACAAGTACTCGAGGTGGTCCTCAAGTGAACCTTGCTACTTACCTTCTAACAATAAAAGATAGCGTGTTCCCTGAAAGTGCCAAAGGTATACTTCATTNCAAGTGAACCTTGCTACTTACCTTCTAACAATAAAAGATAGCGTGTTCCCTGAAAGTGCCAAAGGTATACTTCATTTCATATAAGTTGGCCAGATTCTGACAGTCAGTGAGTGGCAACTTATCTTATTCGAAACAAACAACGTGCCATTTACAAAATCCTGTATCAGCTGATGCACGAACGAACCAAAGTTAATGTTGCGTTGGCTATTCTGAGTGCACTACCGACGCCCATTAGACCAGCCGAAAATACGCACGATAAGAAAGACTTCCTAGGTTAATTAATACGTTTTATTTTACGTGGACATAAAACAGCTGTTTTTAGTGTTAGAAAATAAACTTCGTGCTAAAGTACAAATGTATAGGTGTTCAAAATTAAAGGCACTTTAAAATTATCCGTATCCAAGTGAAACGCAATTTCAAATCCTTTTTTCACGTCTTTTCCCCCCTCTCCAACCTCGCTTTCATTACGTGCTTGATATTAATTCCAAAAGCATACAGAAATATTGCATAATATTNTCCCCCCTCTCCAACCTCGCTTTCATTACGTGCTTGATATTAATTCCAAAAGCATACAGAAATATTGCATAATATTTTTTAATTATTTTTTCAAATAATTTAACGGAATATATCTCAAATTCGTGCCGTTTCAAGCCAGTAATAGAAGAACAGTCAACTTAAAAAGTAAGCTATCTATTGAGCAAAATAAGAAGCTCAGACTTCGCTCCGGACAGGATGTGCGAGCTTTCTATCGGAAGTTCCTGAAGCATTACCAGCCACAAAAAAAAAGTGTTCCGCGTGTGACATATATAAATTTAATACCAATAGTTTTATTTTTCGCGAGCTCTGCATAATTTTTAAAGTAACTTAAATTTCGTGTACAGCATTTACGAACGACCCTACACACGCCCTCCAAACTCAGTTTCGAGGCCTCTCTAGCCGCCTGCCGCGCCACCCAAGTAGTTCACCAATTGCTGCACGAAGGAGCACCTCCTGGATGCGCTGACTCGTCGCGTCAAAGCCTTCACTTGACGCACCAGTTGATGGCGAATGGATACATAAACGAAAAGTAAACATTGGCACAGCGATCGGCAACTGTCCAGAATGTGGCCTTCATATATGAGGTGGACTATACACACAGCACAACACTTCCCGCAAGTGGAGAGCCTTGCGCATAGCGGCGTTGGTGCACTTGAAGCAGGTGTCGAACACGCCCTTATCGCTACCGCTCTTATCGGTGGTAAACAGCTCCAGCAGGGGGTTTTTTTTCTTGGTCTGTATTATTTTTTCTCTAGTAGCGTCGTAATGATTTCTATTCACGGTTAAGTGAGCACTTTTTTAAGCCCTTCCATCGGGCAATCACAACAAATAAATATTTTTTATTGCAGCCTCAGATGTTAACTTTTTAGAGTGGTGAAATGTATACCCTGTGTTTATTAGTCACTTGGCAATGTTTGCATTAAGAAGTGGTGGAACTATAGAAATTGGCTGAAAGGAAAAATTTAGCAGGGCCTTAAAAAGTGCTCACTTTACCATGAATAGCCTATACCAAAATTTTATTACCATTANAAGGAAAAATTTAGCAGGGCCTTAAAAAGTGCTCACTTTACCATGAATAGCCTATACCAAAATTTTATTACCATTAATAGTAATTAATTATTATTCATTTTATGTACAAACCATTTAATATTTAATCGAATTGATAGAAAACTGGGGCAGCACCGATTTAAGAATCCATATGTTTATTACATAGCTTGGTGTAGGAATCGTAAACGATGAAGGCCTCCTAATTTCCGCATGATCGACATGTGGATATTTAGTTAACAATCAATTTCCTTCTCAAAAACTGCTTGGAAAAATTAAAAATTATAACCTCATCACAAATTTGATTACTTTTATCCTCATCGGGGATTATAGATAATTTATATGACAGCAAAAAACTAATATATACATTCAACCAAAAAAAAACTACTTTTTTTTTAACAGAACTCAAAGCCTTATTTGATAATACAAACTGATGAAAGAGTAAATAATAAAGCCAGGGGGGAGGGGGTTAAATAATGAAGAATCACTACTGAAAACAGTTTTATTCCATAATCGCAAATTCATACTAATTTCAAGATTAAGCTGAAATCTATACAGTTGTGTAGAGTTTACTTGGCTTAATAGTGTACAATTGACACAAAAGAGATCGCAGGAATATTATTCTGTAGAGACACTTTAAAAGGTACTATTTGAATTACTGCAGTGTCCATAGTATTTAGGAAAAACAGCCGATTACAAGACATTGCGTTTCCGAACCATACAATCCAAAAATAATAATAACAAATTATTCACAAATTTGTTGAAATAGCCCACATTTAAGTTAAATTTTCAATTTAGTCAAAACTGAAATAGCTTTAGAATCCCTTATCAAAAACTTGATTTATAAGAATGATACCTATTTACTTTAATAAATGTATCGTAATTAGCAAACAAAAAAATCACACAAGCTTATCTATGCTAACTTAACAGTTACCCTAATTTCTTCTGCTCTAATCCAGTAAAGAATTATCTATAATTTTATCCTCCATGGCTGTGGCGATAGTACCAAACAACCCTGCTGTAGCCGCGATGCATTCACACATTTGTAACATTATAAATCCGACCTAAGGCATCTAGGGCTTGATCTCCAGAGGGCCCACAGACCTGTGAAAGGGCTCATGCTGCTATGGTGTCATTTAAAGGCCCACCAGTAAAAAAAAACAGATTCTACTTTATATAAATTTGGAGGAAAACATATAGAAGGCTATTTAATATATTTTACCATAAATATATAACATTTTTCATCTTTGAAAATTCTTTATTTAGTTAATTAATGTCAGTGAAAGTATCTAATAATCAAGAATAAAGAAAGGAAGTAACATTGGTACAGTGCTGCAGGTTCTGCTAAATAATCTCTAGCTAGTTGAGTAAATATTTGTCTCTTTATTTATGCTCCATGCTTTTTGGGATGTTTGAAGTATTTATTTTTCATGTAACCAAAAGTGAATTTCATAACTGAAAATAACACAAATGATAATTGTTATTATTGTTGTAGGCCTATTAAATACACATTCTTCATTCTGACGTGAGCCGCGTACTTCTCACTTCACCCGTTCGTCCCNTTATGCTCCATACTTTTTGGGATGTTTGAAGTATTTATTTTTCATGTAACCAAAAGTGAATTTCATAACTGAAAATAACACAAATGATAATTGTTATTATTGTTGTAGGCCTATTAAATACACATTCTTCATTCTGACGCGAGCCGCGTACTTCTCATTTGACCCGTTCGTCCCGCTACACATGCGCAGCTATGACCTGCCCTCTACTGAAGGAATCGGCCCAAACATGGTGATTAAACTTCCACGACACCTGCCTCACCGCGGTATGCGAGGAGTGCACCCATCTGCACATTGTCCGTGGTATTGCCAGAGTCAGATGACCGTCCATAGAAATATCCTCAAAAGGGAACTTTTGAGAGCACAATAATTCGGGCCGAGCACTATCAACAAATAACCCTCTCCCCCTGCCCGAAAAAATTAAATAGCTACCGGGGGAATCAATGCAGCGAGGAGACTAGAACAGTTCCAGAGTTCAATCAGCCCTTTTCGAGCACCCCCTCGACACGAGTGACATCCCCAAGTATGCATGTGTTGGAAGTGTGGGTGTGGCAACAAGCTAAGCATATTTTTACGAGTGTGCTACTAATTGCCATTACTACTAGAAGATCCTCAATACACCGTTTTTATGATTTTACAGCTCTTCAGGTCTGGCTACCCACATGCCTCCTGGGGTGAAAGTAGACTCCGCCAGCTCGAGCCATCCAATGCCACCCTACTATACTCAAATTTGAGCATACAGTTTTTTTGTATAATTTCTTTTGCTCAGTATTAGTTATGTTTCAAACCAAATGGATAAAGCAATGGACTGAGAAAAACAGCTCCGAAGCATTTTCAAAATATGTTGCAAAATGAATGTAATGCCAATACATTTTTCTTTTTTCTGTAATTCATGTATTTCAATAAATTATTACTTGTTCATACGTTTTATAATATAGGGTTATGATGTACCAGTGATATTGTTTATTTTCGTCTCCCCTGCGCTTTTGAGCTGAGCTCTTGGCGGGCTCTGCCATTTTCTTCAGTTAGTTGCTAGCGCTCACCAGGGTTGTCACGCATCACATGCTTCTGGGCCTCCGCCATGTTTTACCAATTACCGTGTAGTTACAATAGTCATTTATTTTAAATGAACGAAAACATAACTCTTTTCACCCACAGACAGCACCACCCCAAAGTTCTGCCAGCACAAAAGTGCCAGAATCGTGTCAGTCACAAAAGTCATTTCATTGGCCCTACGCTAAATTATTCTGTTCTGGATTCCAGAGTGCAATAGCCATTGGGATAATGTAACTGCCTTTCAAGAGGGTTCATCGCAGTGATTAAAATCTACCTTGAAATTGGTGTTTTATTTCACTGCCTACAATTTCCCAGCCATGTAATTTTAGGTCCTCTGACCACTCAAATACTGGGGGCATAAGTTCTATGGCATGTGAGATGGCCATAACAATCTCACCTGGAAATTAGAGGCAGATGAAGAGGCCTACATCCTCATTAGACAGGCATAAAAGAGTATTCCTACAACAATATGACATTATCATGGCCACGTGGTGAGTACAGGAGCAGCCACATGGGCGAATGGCCCGCCCCTAGAGAAGATAGTCTGCTCAAACAAGCTGGCATTCTTATAATACAAATTCCACAAAAACAAACCTTCTTAAAGTTGACACCGCAAATTATATATACCTGTTACCCACTTCTGGTCCCATGACCACCCGTTAAATGGCACCCCTCTGTGCAGCAGTTGCTCCCTAACAATCCCCTTTTCTGATTTTTCTACTTTAAAAACCTAACCACAGTCCTGTATGCCTAACCTGGAGATGTACCCATTCTTGTTGCAAGTGCATTTTCTTTTACGTGTAAAATTTCTGTACCATTATCAAATTCAAGTTCCTGGCAATTTTTCCTTTAAAACCTTTCCTTTCCATACCAGAAAAGGGTCATGCCAGCAGGAACTAAGCAGAAGTTGGCATCAGCATAGGAAAATTCACTAACAATATGGCGATCATCAGCCAGCCACACTATTGTTAAGCTATGCGGCGAAGAAGCTGGCAACTGGATCTTCCACCCAAATTCTGTGGAGCGACAAAAACTCTTCTCTCACCCATCCAGGCGATACAGGTTGGTGGCAGCTAACGACATTAGTGGCATGCATGTGTAATTTTCATCGCCCCCCCTCCAACAACAAATGCAGTAGGAAGATATTATCAGGGATGCAGCGACACCGCCCCTTCAACACCCTCCAGCCAGGGTGGATTATCGATCGGGAGTAAAAAGCGAGTGCACCTGCACGTACCCCTCCAGCCGCTCGGGCCAGTTTACCCCTCCCACCTGGACGCAGGGGAGACTGCCGCGCACCGGCGAAGTTCATTAACCTCGGCCACCAGCTGACTGCCGCATCGCCTCGCGCTTCCGAGCTGGTGTCCACCGTGTGTACGACACTGTGAAAATAGTATTCGTTTTCAACTACAAGACTGTGCAGTGCAAACAGTGTGGTGTACCTAAGTGCCTGGGACTTTTCGCACTTAACAAAAGACAATGTCGTTGCCACCTACAACAACAAAAACTCATCAATGCAGTCTCTTTTTATACAGCTGACAGGCCATACGCCACCGACCACATTCGTTCTGCCTCCCATCTACATACTGGGAGCCAACTGTCGTCTAAAGAGTGTGCGATGTAGGAAGCGGAAATGAACTCTTACCAGTGTGACTGGTGCTTTGCCAGAAACAGTGAAATTATTGAACACAGAGATTGTGCAGAAGAACTTCAGCCCTCGGATGCCACGATGCCACCTACACAGAGAGATAACATTATAAATACACTGCCTGCTACAATAGCTGACATCTGGACCCCTGCCTCGAGCATTGCTGTGATGCAGGGCAGAACAGATCTGGCTAAGCCACTCCATCTACCAGTGGTTGCAAGCACTATCGTACCGATGCTATGTGCCGGGATGCCTCATCCACCGCAGACAAACTACTTTGAGACGCCACCAACTCTGCCTCTGTCGGCAGTGTCAAGAGAAGCATCTGCCATCGCATGGGTGCCACCTCCGTGCGTCCAGATGCCCTGTGCTGAACCCACCTCTGAAGCTCCTGCAACATGTGTCTGCCTCCCGCCTTGGCACATCAGGAAGGCTGCGACACACCGCTTGCGCCGCTGTAAGCTGTTCTCCAAGCATGCTGTGCGGGATGTGTCTCTGTCACCGGCCAAGTGAGCTCGTGCTAGCAGTAATAAATGACACAAGCACCAAGACACTGCTCGCTGCCACTGCCGAAACCAGTTTGCTCAACACCCCAACTGCAAGCAGTCTGCACTTCATCAATATAAACAGAGTGATGCCTACGTGAACCTGCAGTATTTACAGTTCCTGCCATGACAGCATGTAAAGTTGCACTCTACTAGCCACACTTGTGCCTGTGAAAAACTGTACTGTGACAAAGAACACTGCTACGAACAGAGCTGCAAACACATCCACAAATATTTTGTGTTGAGGCCAGTGAATTTCTGAATGCATTTTAGGGTATCACTGCTACCCAAGTGAACAGTTGCATCATTCTTTTCGCATCACGACCTCGGAACTGTCCAAGCACTGCACGTGGTTGATACTTCACATGCACTGCAACATCTATGGCTCATTTAATTAATTCTGGCCAGTGAAATGTGGCTGTAAGACTGCATTGCGATCCAGCTCGCCCAAGGTGTAGCCAAGTTATTCGCGGTTCTGCTTAACCCGAGTGGCCTTGTGTTACCACTGAGACACACACCAGATGCTCCACCCTCTCCAGCACAAGCCAACATCACAACATCACCACGGCCGCCACCCAGCAGGAGCAGGTCGATGGGCCGTTAATTATCCCCCTGTGGCGCACGGAGGACCAGCAAGAATATCTGCCCCCTCCCCAGTACATGTTATCACTTGGCCATGCACAAGGGAAGGCAGACTGCATGCCCTCCTCTACTGCAGGCGCCTCATAAATCATCGCCATTAGGAAGTCTGTGCAAGACTTCAAGTGAACCAGCACTGTGACAAGTGTTTACTACAGTTCACCATTACATCACCAACTCTGCCTCACCTCTCTTCTACATTCTCACCTCTCTTTTCTCTCGGTCGGCCCGAACCTGGTGATTACACCTCCACGAATCCTGCCTCGCGGTGTATGCGAGGAGTGCACCCATCTGCACAAATTCTGTGTTACTGCCTGAATCAGTTTACCATCCCAAATTAATGACCTCACGAGGCAACATTTGAGGTCATACTTATTTGAGCCGACCACTAGAATCATATAACCCCCTCCCCCATGTCGCACAGTTAAGTTGACACCAGGAAAATGAATTCAGTGAGTGGGAGACACCAGATACTGAGTTCCAGTAACCTCCTTCATGTGCCCCTCTACATGTGTTTAATCCCCATATCCTAGAGTGTGCATATGTGGGTAGTGTACGTGTTGCAACAAGTTAGGCATATTTTTACCAGTGTTACCACTTGCCGTTACTACTAGAAGATCCTGAACACAGTTTTTATTGTTTTACAGCATTTCATGCATGGCTACCCACATCCCCCATGGCGTGAAAGTGGACTACGCCAGCTAGAGCCACCCAATGCCACCCTACAATACTCAAATTTGTGCAATTGTTTTTAATATATATATATATTTTCAGTATTAGTTATGCTTCAAACCAAATAGATAAAGCAACGGGCTGAGAAAGAAAGCAATGCAGCATTTTCAAAATATGTTGCAAGATAAATGTAATTACAATACATATTTCTTTTTTCTGTAATCAATGTATTTCAATCAATTAATAAGTTATCATATGTTGTGTAATAAAGGGTTATGATATGTCAGTTGATGTCGTCGAGGTGACCCAGGGCTGGTTGAGTGTAGAATTGCCCGGAGCCATAACTCAACTGAGAGTTAATGATGTATGTCTTTCGGTCGATGGCCCAGGGGGCCCTGGATGCCTCTGTCAGTTTGAAGATGCAGTTTTCACACACTTGATATTACCCAATTTACACNTGGCCCAGGGGGCCCTGGATGCCTCTGTCAGTTTGAAGATGCAGTTTTCACACACTTGATATTACCCAATTTACACACGTTGTTCTTGTGGTGAGACTGTAGGCAATCTCGTACGCCTGAAATATATTACAAAATTGTGGGTGGTACTATAAGTGATGTAGCACCCTATGTGTCCCAGAAGACAATGAATCAACACTCACTGAATTTTGTAAAGCTGTTTACTCACGCACTTGATTACATTTTCAAGAAGTGGACATATGATTAATAAAATTAACGGACCCAGTACTTACGGCCTGCCGGTGACCTTAAAGTGAAAATGACATAGGTCAGCATGATGGTTATGCGGATACTCGGTAGCGGTAAGCTCTCTGGTGAGAGTGCAGGTGGTTCTCCCCTCGGTATAGAAAAGAAAGAAATCAAATGTTCCGGTTAATTAAGTTTCTATTGTATTGAAGTGATATCAGCCTAAATAATGGTTCCGAGGGGGCTCGCGGAACGGACAACCACGCCGCCGGTCTGGCTCGAGTGCTGAGACGAACCGAACAAGGGGCGTCGGCTTCCGTCACAAGTGGCGTCGGCTTCCATCACAAGTGGCGAGAACTGACATCAAACGCCGAATGGTAAAACATTACATAAGCACTATGTAACATTATTGCAATAGTGAAAAATTATATAAATTAAATGAAAAATATTGCTGACACCCCCATTGATTAATAAATGTCTGTTAAGGCTGATGTTGTGAAGTTGATAGAGTATGTTAACCCACTAAATGAAATGTTACAATTACGAAGACCTTTATAGGCAATCTCCCTTCATGAAAACGTAATCACTCTCTTATAAATAGACATTGAATACACTACTATGCCGTCTTGTGAAAAGTGTCTGTATTTCATTTCCTGTGACGTGTTTGTATTTCACAGGCTACAGTGTTGCCAGGTAACTGTTTCCTGAAGGGATAGACGAGTCCACCTGGGCAAAGGGGTGTGGATTGCCATGCTCGAATACAGAAAAACACACACCTAACTGTAGCTTTAATGAGATGAAGTTGTGTGTTAGGTATAGAAAAATGCTGCGCACTATTGGTTACACTTTGAGGTACTTAGCAATTCAGCTTCGGTTTACAGGCGAGTTGACATCACCTGGTGGTGTGATACATCATACATCATGGCACGAGCTGCTACGACGTAATTACCAATGGTCAGGGCACCCAATGGCTGTGGCTTTAAGGTAAACAAAGTTTTCATCACCTTCTAATTTATTACAAAACTTACCTCCTGTAATAAATAAAGTACCACGATGTCTAGAGGCACGTAGTACCTGTTGGCAAGAATGTGCAAGTTCCATTTTCATCAACCTGCACTATGCACTCCTGGCCTGATTTGGTTGGTGCGGCCGGGTGCAGCTGGTACAGTTGATGTGACCATGGTGGTCAGAATGGGCACAAGTAGTTCGTGGACATGTGGTTCATATCGAACATCCCCACCTATGGTGACCACTTCACCACGCAGTTCCCCATGTGTCCCATCATGCTGNCATGTGGTTCATATCGAACATCCCCACCTATGGTGACCACTTCACCACGCAGTTCCCCATGTGTCCCATCATGCTGTCAGGCGCAACAGACGTTGGGTGGCTTCAGCTAACGGCATGGCCTCAGTGCATAAAGCCAGCATATCTGGGAGCTGATGCTGGTTACTTCTGGGGGTCAGGGTACTGACCCCGGTGAGGCTGACATCCCATGAGATGCATGTGTGGGCTAAGGGTGCCCCCATTACATGTGATGCATGCTGGGCAGGTCAGGCAGTGCGGCCACTTGGAGCGGCAGATACGGGTGATGGACACCTCCTCCTCTGACTCTTCTTTGCTGCTGTTGCTGCTGCAGTGTGGATGTCAGTGTGATGTGGGTATTGGCGAGGGGGAAGGAGAGGGGCCCCGTGAATGGCTGTGACACGCCATTACCCTCTCCCCATCGCTTTGGCCAAAGTCCTCCAGTGTGAGGTCCCCCGCTGGTGGCCCTGCTGAAATCAACACGGTGGAACCATCGAGAGAGCTGTCCTGGGAGATCTGTCCTGGGGGGAGCTCTGTCCCACAGGGGTCTCTGGCGACTCGCCATCGGTGGCATCCCTGGTGACCAGCGCCGTGCCTCTGGATGTCACGGTGACCCTTCCAGGCCTGCAGTGGTATGTGCGGTGTAGGTGGTTGTGCTTGGCGGTGGTGATCCTCCCTTAGGTGCTTCTTCCTCCTCCACATCCCTTGTGGGCTTCGAGATGCAGGGCATTGTGGCGGAGAAGAGGCGCTGAAGANCATGTGGTTCATATCGAACATCCCCACCTATGGTGACCACTTCACCACGCAGTTCCCCATGTGTCCCATCATGCTGACAGGCGCAACAGACGTTGGGTGGCTTCAGCTAACGGCATGGCCTCAGTGCATAAAGCCAGCATACCTGGGAGCTGATGCTGGTTACTTCTGGGGGTCAGGGTACTGACCCCGGTGAGGCTGACATCCCATGAGATGCATGTGTGGGCTAAGGGTGCCCCCATTACATGTTATGCATGCTGGGCAGGTCAGGCAGTGCGGCCACTTGGAGCGGCAGATATGGGTGATGGACCCCTCCTCCTCTGACTCTTCTTTGCTGCTGTTGCTGCTGCAGTGTGGATGCCAGTGTGATGTGGGTATTGGCGAGGGGGAAGGAGAGGGGCCCCGTGAATGGCTGTGACACACCATTACCCTCTCCCCATCGCTTTGGCCAAAGTCCTCCAGTGTGAGGTCCCCCGCTGGTGGCCCTGCTGAAATCAACATGGTGGAACCATCGAGAGAGCTGTCCTGGGAGAGCTGTCCTGGGGGGAGCTCTGTCCCACAGGGGTCTCTGGCGACTCGCCATCGGTGGCATCCCTGGTGACCAGCGCCGTGCCTCTGGATGTCACGGTGACCCTTCCAGGCCTGCAGTGGTATGTGCGGTGTTGGTGGTTGTGCTTGGTGGTGGTGATCCTCCCTTAGGTGCTTCTTCCTCCTCCACATCCCTTGTGGGCTTCGAGATGCAGGGCATTGTGGCGGAGAAGAGGCGCTGAAGAATTTTCTAATCGTTGCCAGGATTTCGTATCCCAACTTCGCCTCTGGCAGCTATTGGTGTGCTGGTTTCCTAGTGCTCGATGTCCTACTTGTCAGAAGTCATGAGGCTTGGCATCCCCACTGCCAATTGAAGATGGTTGTCGCGGTGGACGGCAGCCCTCCTCCTGTTACTCAGCCCGATGAGGTTTGTAGTGTATCCTAGCATCTTCACCACTTAATTTGGTCCGCTCCACTTCTGAGAGAACTCGGCGCAGTAGTTCTTCGCACCGCCAGATAATTTGTGCTGACTGATGTAGAACAGTTGGCAAGGTGCCAACCGTCGTGGTGCTCGTGTGGTGGCAGGCATCCATTTTTCAATGAAGNCCTGATGTAGAACAGTTGGCAAGGTGCCAACCGTCGTGGTGCTCGTGTGGTGGCAGGCATCCATTTTTCAATGAAGCTGTCTTGGTTTCCACTAGCTGCTACTAACTCTGCCCCCCTGTGCTCTTATCTGGATGTCCCATCTTCTGGTTTGTCCTCACCCTCTGTATGGTGTGCGGCGAGTTCTCCGGGTAGCATGACCTCGCGACCCTGCAGGATCGCNCTGGTTTGTCCTCACCCTCTGTATGGTGTGCGGCGAGTTCTCCGGGTAGCATGACCTCGCGACCCTGCAGGATCGCTGCTGGAGTCAGCCCTGTTGCGATGTTCACCCGTCGCCTTATTGTGAATAGTGCAGCAGGTAAATGGTCGCCCCAGCTGGTATGGTCCTTCCGCACTCTCAGGCATAACTAGGTTTTGAGGTCTTGATTCCTTCTCTCTGTGGGGTTTGACCTAATTTGGTATATTGGTGTCGTATGGTTGCTTAACCCTCACCGAGTGCACAGCTCTTGCCAGAACCTTCCAGTGAACTTTGTACCATTATCTGTGAGCAGTGTTTTTGAATAACCCCAGCGTGGCTAGAACTCAGTTTCCAGTGCCCATGCAATGGTGCATGCCCGTGTGCTGTTGACTGGGTAGGCTTCGATCCATCTAGAAAATCCACCACTCACGACTAGGATGAACCTCTTCCCTCTGGAAGTACGGGGTAAAAGACCATCACATTGGAAATGTGTTTGGAAATGCGGGTGGAAATGCCAGTGGAAATGCGGGTGGAGATTCCTGGCCGTCTGCGTTCCCCCAGGATGGTCAACAAAATAGCTACTATGGGCGTACCTTAGCATAAGTTCACATTCCCCTTTTGTCACATAGTGGCACCAGGTCGCATAGGGATGCTGCCGATGGGTCTCGATGTGTGTGTCCCTGATGCACCACCACTCACCATCTCCTTGAATGATTTCTGCCTTCTTTGCCTGCGTTTGTGAACATTGATATTGGGTGTTGATGACCAAGGTCTTGAGTTCATCGATCCGGGGTTCCGTATTCGGTGTGATCACTATAATGTTGCAGGTTAACTGCCCTTTGCCTGTTTTCGTTGCAGTGTTGGCAGTAAGAAGTAGCCCACTCGTCCCTGTCGACTGCTACCTCGGTGCCTGCTGCTCTGGATAGTTCATCGGCCATGTTGCACAACGAAGTCGTACGATTGTAAAAAAAATGCCCACCGGACGAATTTGGTCCTGGTTTTCTTCATGGAGTGAAGCCACAGCACGCACCTGTGGTTGTTTCGTAAGGCAAAGCGCTGATACTCAAGGTATGCCCTGTAATGCTTCACCACCCTAACCTTTACCAAACTTTCTCTCTCGTTAAAATCTCATAGGCCCTCAGTCGGACCAAACTTGGTGCTGCCATATTAGATGATTTGGTGCTCATTGTTGTCACCTAACTGGAATAGCATGGTGCCTAGCCCCTTCTCACTGGCATCTGTTTGTAGGGATAGATGCCTACTGGGGCCATGATGTGCGAGTGTTGTACACTGTCAGAATCTGCTCTTCAGTTTCTGAAAGCAGTTTTCGTGTTTACTGTTCCACTGGAACTTACAGTTTGGGGACAACATGTATATTAGGGGCGCCGTTGTCGTTGCGAAGTCCCTAATGTTTTACCTCAGCCAGTTTGCCAACCAAAAGAACTTCCTGAACAGTTTGCGTGTCTTGGGTGCCTCATATTAGTCTATGAGCGACAGCTTTTCCGGTGTTGGCCTACTGCTGAGTTCGTCCTCTAGGTGACCAAGGACCTGAATGCATGGTTTTCGTTTGTGGCACTTCCTGTTTGCACACATTAACTTGTTTATCGCTAGGAGCTCTAGTACCAATTACAGATGTATCACATGGTCTTCCCAGTTCTCCGACCAGATGATCACATCGTCCATGAATGCGATGGTAAAATCCTCTACATACCTGTCGAGCATTTGAACCATCATCGCTTGGAAGGTGGCGGATGCGCATTTTAGCCTGAATGGCATGACACATAACTGGAAGTGTCGCCCTTCAGGGGCGGTGAACACTGTCTTGTGGTGGTAATCTGGCTTAATTGGGACCTGGCAGTAGCCGCTGCGCAAGTCCAGTGATGTCATAACCTTCACCTTTCCTAACGTGTGTAATGCGTCCTTCACACTAGCGGTGGGGTGCACTATGTGTAACCAAATTATGGGGGTGAAAGTCCACACAGAAGCACCATGTTCCATATTTCTTCGGTGCTAACATGATTATGCTTTTGTATTTGCTGCTTGTGGACTCTATGATGCCTTCGTATATAAAACCTATCATTATTCTGTTCTTTGATGATGGCACAATAGTGTGGTTGGTAGCTGCATAGTCCTGCGAAAAGTGGGCGGTCGTGTTCAAATGGCATTGCATCTTTGCCAATAGTTGTCCACCTTAGGGGATCTGCGTCTGCAAACACGCCCCGTATTTACTGAAGGATTATCTGTACTACTGTTCCTTTTGGCCTAAATGGATCCTGTGGGCCACTGGCCCTACTATTGTCTTTTGCTCTGTGAGCCAGGGTATACCAAGTATGGTGTCTTCCCGCAGTTTCACCGACACTAGAGATGTAGTTGTTGTATCCACATCCCTAATTCTGGCAGTGACTGTCACTTCTCCGAGGGTTTGCCCTGTATGTTGGTGTGTGGCTAAATGTGCCATTTGTTATGCAGGCCTTATCGATCCCTCGTCTACGAACTCCACTCTCACTACATTATGTGATGACGCTGTATCAACTAGCGCTAACCACTGGATGTTATTCAGGGTGACTGGTATCCTTATCATTCTGTGTGTGCCCTTTGTTATTTGCATTAACATAATTTGTTGTGGAGTGGGTTTGTTTTGTTGACTTGCCAGTGTTGCATGCTCTTATTTGGCAAGGGGCAGTGAGNCATAATTTGTTGTGGAGTGGGTTTGTTTTGTTGACTTGCCAGTGTTGCATGCTCTTATTTGGCAAGGGGCAGTGAGTGTCCAGCTTCGCCTACCCCATCAGCTCGTTTCCCGCCGGTGGTTTCCTGCCATTGTTTATCTCCTACAATTTCTTTCAGCTGGTAGGGCATTTGCTATGCCAGTGATATTGTTAGCCTGGACAAAACCTGCATTGAAAAAGGGGGCGTTCCCTCCTAATTGCTCCCATCTCCATGACTTCAGCTGCCCTGTTTGGGCAAGCTGNCTGCATTGAAAAAGGGGGCGTTCCCTCCTAATTGCTCCCATCTCCATGACTTCAGCTGCCCTGTTTGGGCAAGCTGTTACAGGTGTAGCAAGTCGGCTATTCCCCATGTCATTGTGAGTAGTTCGGCTCTCCCTTTCGTGCTGCGTCCAGCTGATGGTTGTGCATTCCCGTTCCCTAAAGTGTAGTCACGGGGGCATGGTTGGTATGACCAGTCGTGTTCCCTGTGGTGCACTTTCTGTTCGTGATTGGCCTGGTCTAGCAAGGTTGTGGATATTATGAGTTGCACCACACTTCTCTGTATAAGGGGTGCCAGGGTCAATTTAAATTCTGCTTTTAAAGTTGATGCCAGCACTTCTAAAATGTCTCTGTCTCGCATCTGTGGGTGAGAATGCCTGATGTTATTGACCTTATGGGTGGAAAATGAAGTTAGCAGTTCAAAATCTCCCTGTGCTTCTAATACAGCACGGCTCTGAGCCTGTAATAATGAGAAAGTGTTGGCGAAATNAGCAGTTCAAAATCTCCCTGTGCTTCTAATACAGCACGGCTCTGAGCCTGTAATAATGAGAAAGTGTTGGCGAAATTATTCTGAAATACATTTTGGAATTTGGTCCATCGCATATCATAGTGGTCAATGGACCACCACCATGTGTGTGCTTCATCTGAAAATTGGCCACTCTGGTTCACAAACACCATACCTGCCCAATCGTCCTGTACAGTCACTTAGGAACGCCTGCAGGTCCTCGTTGCTGTTTCCCACGAAGATAGGCAGCGAATGGAATCGGGCTGGTTTTGTGCCCGTCGTTGTTATTGGTGTCGCAACTGATGGTGCTGATGTCCTGGCCACCTAATGTTATAGAGGCCACGCGAAGCTGGGGATGGTGTGTGGCACTAATGGCTTTCTACATGGTGGTGCTGCTCCATCCACGCCCGTTGAATACGATAGCATGCTGAGTTGTCTGCTGGTATTTTCATTGAGAAAGCCTTGCTTGATGATGGGGAATTAGTTGAACTGTTTGGAATGTATACGATGGATTTATGGATATAATTGGTTGTGTAATATAGATGAACATTATTATAATTGTTTTAATATTAAGTTTTAATATTATGATATAATATTTTAATGTGTACATGTTATAATGGAATTTAATTTTATAGATGTTTTTAATAAATGTAAAATNATTATGATATAATATTTTAATGTGTACATGTTATAATGGAATTTAATTTTATAGATGTTTTTAATAAATGTAAAATTACATGCTTAAATTATAATGGATATAATTATTGATGGTATACTACATATATATATGAAATTGTTGTTGAATTGTATATTTTAGATAATTTAGTAAAAATACCTAGGGAGGGAGTTAGGGTCGAAGTGANGAAATTGTTGTTGAATTGTATATTTTAGATAATTTAGTAAAAATACCTAGGGAGGGAGTTAGGGTCGAAGTGACAGCCTCCCTGTGGCTCCCCGTGTAAACTGGTAATACCAGGCTAATAGTCACTGCTCCCTCCCTTGGAGATTCCCTAGCTTCTCAAGTATTTTAACTCAGTAATGCGTTTTATAAAAATGACTGGAATTTGAAGATTATTAGTTCAATAAAAATAGATACTTGAATATCAGTAAATAAGAGAACCGATCCCTTGGTGGTGTTAGTGGTTTTTGTATTATAAGAGAAATTAATAAAAAAATTATATCTGATAACTAATTATTATTAATAAAATGATAGAGAAGGGAATCCCAGCAAGGCCTTGAGGCCAAGAGGGAATCGTAATTAAATACTGTCTGTCTGCCCTCAGTGAGGGGGCATGGCACTGTCACTCGCGGTACATTCGCGCAAAGTTCGCACCAGAAACGTCCCGAAATGTGGTTTNAGTGAGGGGGCATGGCACTGTCACTCGCGGTACATTCGCGCAAAGTTCGCACCAGAAACGTCCCGAAATGTGGTTTACCACATCCGGTTTGGTTATTAGCACTGTTTGTTTACATTGATCGCACATAATTCGGCCGTGGTATGTGGTTATGCGTTCTATTCCTGTGAGGCACTCGGTATGGTAATTTTTGTTGCAAATTCCGAACAGTATTGTCCCGTTTCCAAGTCCTACACATAATATTTCCTCATCGCATCTTCGGTTAAGAAATTTAGTTGTTCTGTTTCCTGTGTATTTTCCCATACTCATTCTGTTTGCTGGGTATTTTCCAAAAATGGTTCTGTTTGCTGAACGAGTGTACACTGGCATGCNTTTCCCATACTCATTCTGTTTGCTGGGTATTTTCCAAAAATGGTTCTGTTTGCTGAACGAGTGTACACTGGCATGCCCATCTGTTCACGAGGCCGATGTTGCCTTGGACCGCTCGTTGTATGTTGCACTCGTTGCACAATGGTACTCATTTGCTTTCAGAGATACTGTTCCAGGCATTCTCAATCCATTCCCTATTGTTCCTTTTAANTTGCACAATGGTACTCATTTGCTTTCAGAGATACTGTTCCAGGCATTCTCAATCCATTCCCTATTGTTCCTTTTAATGTCTTCCGCGAGTCGCCTCTCATTTGTTACTTCCCGACAGTGACATTTTGAATCCTGGAATGGATTCAGTTCTGTTACTGGATGCGTGCTCTTCAGGCATAAAGTTTGTAATTTTCCGTTGCTAGTGCTCCAATTCTATTTATAAGCACCCAGCGCCGTTTCGGCCATGTGTCTTGTCGCGGTTGTCATGGTGACAGGTGTTGTTTATGCCGCAGTTGCCAGCCCGACTCTCTACACGCCCATGCGGGGGGGAGGGGGGTGGTGAACAACCTGTTACCTCTGGAAAAAGGAGGAGGGGGTTGATGTCCGCTATACACGTGCGCGCCCGGGCGGTGCATCACTACGACTCCCTGCTTAGGAATGAGGGTGGGGGTGGTGTCCGCTTCCTGCCCAGCAATGGCGGCGCTGGAGGATGCGTGATTTGTTTGGTGTGCTAAAATGGTGGTTTGCTACAAAACTGAATTTTCACTTTTCCTAAAAAAAATTATTTTAATTAAAATTTGTAGNGTGCTAAAATGGTGGTTTGCTACAAAACTGAATTTTCACTTTTCCTAAAAAAAATTATTTTAATTAAAATTTGTAGTTGAAGGCTGCTTAGCACTGTTCCCTTCTTGCCAGTTATTTCCTGTGGTGCATACTGACTGTACATGTTACGTTATAATGTTTCGTATTTATATAAATATTGATAGCAAGTCTTGCATACTTTGTGAAATTATCATGTGATCACTTATTAACACAATTATTACGTAAATTTTTGTGGTGATGGCTTTCAACGAATTTCCTTTTTATGCAAATGTACATATCACTGTTATAAATCCCTTAGAACATTTTAAAAATTACGTGACGTGCTGAGCACGAACAAATTTGAACTCTGAATATACGACTTTTGCTTATTAATGTTTTACATGATTCGTAAAACATGCATGGTGGACTGCAAAATTGATTTTTCCCATATTCTTTGCTCATTTTTAGTGATGAATACATGTATATATTTAAAGTCTCTGAAAAGTTTTACATTTTATGCATCATGTAAAATATAAACAACACACTCCTGATTTGACCTTGGAATTGCAGCATGGGTTGTTTGTCAAAACAACAGTGTGTGTACAGCTAGATGTTATTGTTCGGTGTTCTAGCACGTGTTGCGCGATGTACACAGAGACACTTAGATATTCTTTAAGAGTTGAAGATGTTACAGTTACACTACATAACGCTCTTAAATGTAGTTTGTTGTTACTTGCTTGAAAACGACTTGGCGTGGAAATGTGATTTTTCATGCAGTTTATGAGCTGGCTAAGATATACTTTCAAGTGTTCTTCTCTGCGCAAGAGGGACCTATAGCACACTGAACAAGCCACGTGTTGCATGAGCACGGGAACATTAATTTTGATTTGACGGTGATTCTGTTTTGTGACAATGTGATTTAGCTACACTTGTACTCATGCTTTGTTCTTCCTTCTGCTCTTAGTTGGGAAAGCCATCTTTGACATAGCAAAATAATGGTTTGGTGAAATGTTGCTCCTTAGTTGGAAAAGCTATCTTTGACGTGGTCGAGGTTACCCGGGGATATTGAGTGTAGAATTGCCCATCTCCATAATACAGCAGAGAGTTGGTTATGTGGGTTGTTCGGTCGATGGCCCAGGGGGCCCTGGATATCTCCATCAGTTTGTTGATGATGTTGTCATGTACCTACTGTCGCACTATTTATACCTAATGACGAGACTGTAGGCAGTCTTGTACGCCTGAAATATACTATTAAATTGTGNCACTATTTATACCTAATGACGAGACTGTAGGCAGTCTTGTACGCCTGAAATATACTATTAAATTGTGGGTGATGCTACAAAGGCTGTAGTAACCTACAATGATTTAACACAGTTAACTTGGTAAAGCAGTTTATTCACTGTTCTGACCACAGGCGAATAATACATTAAAATAAACCAATCACTTATGGCCAGCTGGTGACCTTAGAGTGAAATAAATGTTCCATTAGGTTGATAAGCGATTGTNAAATAAACCAATCACTTATGGCCAGCTGGTGACCTTAGAGTGAAATAAATGTTCCATTAGGTTGATAAGCGATTGTGTTAAACTGCCCAGTGAGAGGGAGGTGGCTCTCCCCTCGGTGCAGTTAATAAAGATAACAAATGTTCCAGTTAAATAATTTTAATTTTGTAGTGAAGTGATTACAGCCTAAATGATGGTACCAAGGTGGCTCACAGAGAGGGCGACTAATGCAGCCGGTCTGCCTCGAGTACTGAGACGAACTGGTAGAATGACCTCGGTTTGGATCATGAGTGACCAGAACCGAAATCAAATGGCGAATAATGAAACATAACATGAATACTCTGTGATATGATTGTAATGCTGAAAAATTGTATAAATTAAATTTAACACATTGGTAAAACCCCCGTTCATTAACAAATGTCTGTTATGCTTCGGTTGTGAAGTTGACAATGTGTGTCACAACACTATATTATATGTTACAATGATGGAGGCCTTTACAGGCAATCTCCCTTTTAGAAATCATAATTACCCTTATATGTATAAACATTAATACATTATTATGTTTTCTCATAAAAAGTGTTTGTATTTCACTTTATATGACATGTTTGTATTTCACTGGCTACAGTGTTGCCAGGTGACTGTCTCCTGAAGGGATGGACGAGTCCACCTGGGCAAAAGGGTGAGTAATGCCATTTTGATTACTATTAATACAATACAACACACCCCTGGCTGTAGCTGTGAATGCGGTGATGGAGTTTAATGTGTTTGTAAAAATGCTGCACACTACTGGGTGACATGTTGAGGCACTTATCACTTCAGCTTCAGCCTACAGGTCAGTTTGATGCTACTTGTTGGTGTGTCACATCGTATTCCGCTGCGNGCACTTATCACTTCAGCTTCAGCCTACAGGTCAGTTTGATGCTACTTGTTGGTGTGTCACATCGTATTCCGCTGCGTAAGCTGCTACGATGCAACGACCAATTACCAGTGAGCCCAACGACTGTGGCTTTACGGTAAACACAGTTTCAGATCGCCTACTTATTTATTAAAAGAGTTACCTCTCGTAATAAATGAGTAGGGCGGTCTCTAGATTTGCACAATGCTTGTTAACAAGAAGGTGCAAGTTCTGTTCTTTTAAACCTGCACTATGCACTCTTGGCCTGATATAGTTGGTGCGGCCTGGTGTATCTGGTATAGTTGTTGTGACTGCGGCAGTCAGAATGGGCGCAAGGAGCTCGTGGATGTATGGTTCACGTCAACTTAACGGCAATAGGTTAACATAATTTACTGAAACTTTTATTTAGTTNGCACTTATCACTTCAGCTTCAGCCTACAGGTCAGTTTGATGCTACTTGTTGGTGTGTCACATCGTATTCCGCTGCGCAAGCTGCTACGATGCAACGACCAATTGCCAGTGAGCCCAACGACTGTGGCTTTACGGTAAACACAGTTTCAGATCGCCTACTTATTTATTAAAAGAGTTACCTCTCGTAATAAATGAGTAGGGCGGTCTCTAGAGTTGCATAACGCTTGTTAACAAGAAGGTGCAAGTTCTGTTCTTTTAAACCTGCACTATGCACTCTTGGCCTGATATAGTTGGTGCGGCCTGGTGTATCTGGTATAGTTGTTGTGACTGCGGCAGTCAGAATGGGCGCAATGAGCTCGTGGATGTATGGTTCACGTCAACTTAACGGCAATAGGTTAACGTAATTTACTGAAACTTTTATTTAGTTTACCAACAGTCTTCCTTGTGTTTGCAGCACTCCTCCATCAGCTCAATTTACTGATCCTGTATATTTTATTACTATTGTAATTTTTCACACCATTCTTGGCCTTTTTGTACAGTAATGGTCGCATGTAGGCCCTGTGAGTCAGGTCCGCTTTAATTTACATTGTATACATTTAACTGTGTAAACTATTCAGCAATGCAATTTACTTGAGTTAACCGAAATTTGGAGGTCTCAGTCAGTGTTGTATTTTGGATCCTGGCCCTATCCAGGAAGTCATCAATGTGGAGGCATCCTTCATTTATAAGGTGAAAGGTATGGCATGCCGGGGTGCCAGAATACTCCAGCTATATATTACATTTTCCTGTAAATTGGTACAGTATGTGTCAGGTGATACAGCCACGTGGTCGTTCGGCCCACGATCCTGAGAACTCTAACTTCATGCTCACACAGGAAGCTGGCGCCCATTTTATTAGAAATATGAATTTTGTGTAATATTCTGACTTTTCTTGACATAGTCGCTGGACGAGGTCCGCATTACTATCCCCGACCATTCAGGTAACGTTAACTCGGCACACATTTTTTGTAGAGAAATTTAAGATCAAATAGTTAAAAGCCAAAGAAAGATACACCAGTTGTGTGCATGCTCAAAGATGCCCTTGTGAGCATTTCAGTGCTTAATTATGTTTATTTGAAAATTCACATATTTTTCACCAGGGTTATTTCACACTCACTTCATGCCATCCACATTTAAATTGTATTTGTTCATGTTCAGTGTAATATTATGTATTTATTTAATCATATTTTATGCTAAGGTCCATGTCCATTTTGTTGTGCAAGTGTTTTAGTTCAATTGTAAGCAGTGCTGAACGTGCCACTTGCCTTCATTGTCTGTGCCTTGCTAGCTCACCAGTTTCAGTCGCTGTTGCTTGTCTCAAGGGATCGGCATGCACCGCATTCCACACCGCAGCAGGCCTCCAACATCAACACCAACAGTAGCACCACCACTGTTCAGGCAAATAAAAATCCCCATATTCCCTGCGGCCCCGAAGTTGTTGGACCACAATCTTGACGTAGGCCTGCGTGGCCTGGCACAGCCACTGTCATCACATCATCGGTCCACAGTCGCTGTACCAGTGCAGCCCGCGGAACACGCACATCGTGCATCCCGATGCGTGTCCGCATCGTTCACTTCGTAACACGTCATTACTCGATACCAAGTGATCCAACCGAGTGACTGTGGTGTCGTTAGAGAGATCTGTATAATTAGGATAGGAATAAAGTGTTAGAATGTGTAGTAAATAGCATTAGAATGTTTTGCCCACCAGCAAATGTTCGTGAAATTCGCCCTTATGGGATTGCGAAGTAACAACAGAATAAATACATGTCACGTGCATATTTAAGGAGGTGTAGAGTAGCAAGGGTAGGGTATTTAAAGTGTTTTATATAATTTTTCGAGTGCAATTGTGAGTCTAATCAAGCCAATTAGTGACGTGTAAAATAATTATTCTTTCTTTCAACCTGACAGATCCGGTCGTAGAGTGCCCCAAAACTTAACAGACCTAAAATTCCCATGTGCTCTGCAAGGCAATGCATAATCATGTTTTGTATATAAATTAGTGCTAAATTAAGAACTCTTAACTCTCTGCACGATTAAGAAAACTCACTCAGAATGTTTCAGTATTTTATATGAGTATGTTTCAAGTTCTATGTTAATGAGGTCAGTTAATTGAATTACCTCGCGGAGTGGAGCGAGCTCTCGGCAAGGACACTGCTCGCCTGCACAATCTCCGACAGTCTGATTCTACGGACCTTATGTGCTGCACATTCATCGCATCGTGGGGGACTTTCATACTTTGTTCTGAATACTTAACGGCAACAGGTTAACTTAATTTACTATAACTTTTATTTAGTTTACCTACAGTCTTCTTGTGTTTGCAGCACCCCTCCACCAGCTCAATTTACCAACCCTGGAGGTTTAATTACTGTTGTAAGCTTTTGCACCCTTCTTGGCCCTTTTTTTGTACAGTAACGGTTGCTGGTAGGCCTTGTGAGTCAGATCCACTTTAATTTGTATTGTATACATTTAACTGTGTAAACTATTCAGCAATACAATTTTCTTGAGTAAACTGTAACTTGTGAGTTCTCATTTAGTGTTGTATTTCGGGTCCGAGCCTATCCAAAAATGCATCGATGCCTCAAGAAGGCATCCTTCATTTATAAGGTAAAATGTAATACTAAGGCTTGCTAGGGAGCCTGAATACCCCGGCTATATATTGCATTTTCATGTAAATTTGTTTGTACCATGTGTGTCAGGCGATAGTCACGTGGTAATTTGGCCCACGATCCTGAGAACTGTGACTTCGAGCTCCCCCAGTGAGCTGGCGCCCATTTAATTCGAAATATGAATATAGTGTAATATTCTTACTTTTTGTAACATAGTCGCCGGACTACGTCCGAATTACTATCCCCGACCACTCAGGTAAAGTTAAATGGCACCCGCTCAACCAAGTGACCGAAAGTGCGCCCCCACCCTTAATCAGTGTGAACTCTGCACTAAACATGTTAGGAGATGCCAAGATTTTATCTTCCCTTGACCTGAGAAGCGGCTATTGTCAAGTACCAGTATGGCATGTAGACCGCCACAAGACCACATTCACCACCCCGATGGTCGCCATTTTCAATTTTGCGCCATGCCTTTTGGGCTGAAATATGCCCCCTTCCACCTTCCAGAGCACGATGGTCTGCATAATGGATGGACTGATAGGGGAGTGTACGATCGCATACCAAGACCACATTGTGATCCGGTCAAAATCATGGGAAGCACACCTACAACACCTATCCCTCGTCTTCTAGCGACTGGCTATCAATGTGTTTATGTGTGCCAATGGAAAATGTCATATAGAGAAAACATGTCTTCAATACCTGGGCAACATGGTCGATGCCAACGGTATCCAACCCAACCACAAACAATTGAGGCTAATTCAAGACTATCCTGCACCCAACATGCGCACTGCGAAACTTTTTCGGGCTTATAAACTGGTTATGGCGGTACAAATAAGACTTCGCCACAATAACAGCCCCACTCACCGCCCTGTTGTCAACAGAACAGTGTTTCCAATGGAATGACGATACCCAAAACCTGTTCGAAGATATAAAACACATATTTTAACAGTGTGACAAACTGTCCTGTTTAGACCCCCAGAGGCATTTATATATGAAAACACATGCCAGTCAAGAGGGGCTTGGCACCATTGTATTTCAATATGATGATGACTGGGAATGCATAGACATAAACAATAGTAGCGCGAAGTTTGCCCTACGCGAATGCAACTACAGTGTGAATGAGAAGGAATGCTTTGCTATAATATGGGCACTAAAACACTACCGCCAGCACCTAGAGTAGCATCGATTCATATTGAGGACCGACAATCGGTGTTAAATGTGGATGCATAACATGCACACTGTCCACAGCAAACTCACGTGGTGGTCCATGTTATTACAGGCCTATGATTTTGTAATGGAACACATTCCAGGCGAAGAAAACCAACTAGCCGGTGCCCTTTCCCGTGCGCCCTGTACAACCAAAATAGCATGTGATAATGATGAGTGGGAAGTCCTATTCCAGCCAGACAGTCTGCCGGTTGCCCGGCTACAGTACGTCACATTAGGCACGAGTAATGCCACCCAAGACCTAACAAGTGATGCGGTATACAAACGAGTACTCGCCGCACAACAGTTGCAAATGTCGCGGAGCACTGGGCGCAGTGTGCCAGAGAACAGTTGGTCAACTGGTGCGTGGTCGATAACTGCCTGGAGACCCAGCCCTGAAGGGGAAGAGGGGAACTGGCGAGCTTACATCCTGGAGGAAGGACGAACGTTCGTCCTGGAACACTCGCACACTAACCGCCTGGTGGGAAACCCAGGAGCCACACAAACCAAGAGGAACATACTAGCCCACTATTTCTGGCCAGGGTTCACTTGAAAAGTGCGGGAATTTGTACGTGTCTATAAAACATGTAACCACCTGGAAATGCACAACACCGATGGCATTACTCAACAGCAACCCTGCTTACCAGAGAAACCCTTCATGACCATCGCCTTGGACCTGATGGGACCATGTCCCCGAGCCCCAAAAGGAAGAGATTTTTATTTGGTGGTGATGAATTTGTGCACTAAGTGGTGTAAGGTTAATTCCCTACCAAGTTCGTGCCTCAAAAACGTAGCGAGAGCATTGCAGAATGATTTCTTCGCTCGCTGAGGTTACCCAAAGGTAGTCATCTCCGACAATGGACTGCAGTTCAGGGGAAAGTGATGGCAGGAACTCTGCACCAAATGGCAGGCAGTACACCACACAATGGTGGTGTACAACTCCCGCGCATATCCCACAGAACGAAGGAACCAAGGATTCAAGGCGCAATACCGGATTCGTATGGGGGATGACCACACTACCTGGGCCAACCATGTCCCACAGATACTGTTCTGCCTGAGAAACCGACATAACAAAGCCACTGGACACTCGCCTGCAGAATTACTATATGGACATGGTCTGGCACGACCCGGAGAATATGAATACCCACAACCGACCACGAATTCAGGTTCCTCAGAAACTGAAACATGAGAAGGACACCACCGGCAGAAGTTCAAACGGGCCAGGGAACGACAGGAACGGTACATCCAACAGTGGTTGCCAGAAACCACATGGCCCCGAAAAAGCTGCAAATTGCAAAAACATGTCTACATGTGAGAACAACAGCAGAGTTGATCCCACACAGTAGTGCGAAGGATTGGGAAGACCGACTACATCATCCAGATGGGTGCGCGAAGGCAAGTTAAATTCCATCGTGACGAGCTAACGGATACGCCGGAGGCGCCGACACCGGACACCACCAACACTGGACACCGCGGAGCTCCAAGGTAACACCAGCCAGAGGCAACCGATCGAAGTAGTCCCGGCCGATACATTATGGCAATCACCGGCATCAGGCACGTGCGGACTACCAGGTCCACCAACACCGACGCCCTCAAGGACATCTAGGTTGTCAGTTGGCATGGCAAAAAAAAAAAATGTTCAGTTCAACACACTATATTTACTGCATGCATGTATATCAACACTTAGCATGTGTACTTGGCAATTCGAACAGAGTAGCTCAACTTTCAACCTTTTTACATATGTGTGCATGCGTCACGTACGTGAAGCGGAGGATGTGAATCCACCCGAGAGTGCTGGAGAGTTGTTAATTTCGAAAGCCAGTAACATTGCAATAAATAGTACATTTATATAGCTTTTTATAAATAATTATAAATAATTTGATTTGGCTAGTTTATAATATGTTTACATTTTATAACAAATGGATAATTCGATGTGTTTGAAATTCCTAGTTGATGTAGCAGCATCGAGGGGTTTTTATAAAAAAAGGGAAATCGTCTTAGAACTATTTACATGGGAAATGTCAATATTTTGAAATCGTCCCACAGATCTCACTAACAAAACAGGAAATACCATCGGCTGCATGAGATNTGGGAAATGTCAATATTTTGAAATCGTCCCACAGATCTCACTAACAAAACAGGAAATACCATCGGCTGCATGAGATTCGTCAATGTGCGCCACCTCTCGTAAAAATGCTGTGTCGATGTCTGCTTCATCTCTGGCAACGAACCGTGGACAACCTTGGAGACTACTTTGAAAGAGGTTAAACATCTTGTACACGCACGATACGTAACCATTCAAATGAGTGTATACAGTTTGTACGGGAATATATCAATTAAACTGTGATTTCAAGCAGCCATGTTTGTCTTTGTTCCTTACCGGACATTCCTGCATCCATATGCCATGTGGTGTCCCCTTTCAAACGTACTTGTACAATTTCGCATGTACATAGTAAATTTCGTGTTGGATCATTTTCGGGAGATGAAGAATAGTTACCATGACTTCTAAATCGGCCCTCATACTTCGCGCCCCCTCCCGGCGATTTGAACTCTACCAGCAAGGCGCCGAACTTGATCCTGGAGAATGTTCCAGTTACATTTTATAACAAATTGCAGAGCAATCATTCATTTACTTAATTAAAACAAACTCATGGACATGCAAATATCTCGAGAAGACAGCCCTTGCAATGATTTTATAATAACTTTTCTTTATATTAATACCCAGTGCAGCTTCCAGAAATACGTGAATTAATATTATAATGTTTATATTGCGTTGTGTTGATGTGTTAGAAATATTTATAGATTTGTAAGCATTGTAATGTTGTTTTGATTCTGTCACAGCAAGGTACATTGGATTATAGAATAATCTGGAATGTTATGGGCGCGCGGCCGCCTTCCTTAAAGACGTCTGTGCATGGCGGAGTGTGTCACACGACAACACGCCAGTCGGGAGACCGGTGGGGAGCTTCACTCCCTCACCGATAACACCTACAAGTAAACTTACTAAGATAGCAACAGTGACTTGCAGCTATAAATACGAGCCCGGAGCCCAACTCAAACACAAACACGGCATTCCGCCGCCGGCTATATGATTTGACCTAAGTCTGTCGGGCTGCAACTAGATTTGCAAACCCACTTAACGAGTTATGGGAACTTCGGTTCCTGGTCTCGTAACTATGAGAACATCGGTTCCTGGTCTCGTGACTATGGGAACTTCAGTTGGTCTCGTAACTATGGGAAATTCTGTCCCTGATCTCGTGACTGTGGGAACTTCGGTTCCTGATCTCGTGATTATGGGAACTTCGGTTCCTGATCTCGTGACTGTGGGAACTTCGGTCCTGGTCTATTGACTATGGGGACTTTGGTTCCTGATCTCGTGACTATGGGAACTTCGGTTGGTCTCGTAACTATGGGGAATTCTGTTCCTGATCTCGTGACTATGGGAACTTCGGTTCCTGATCTCGTGACTATGGGAACTTCGGTTCCTGATCTCGTGACTATGAGAACTTAGGTTCCTGATCTCGTGACTATGGGAACTTCGGTTCCTGGTTTCGTGACTATGAAAACTTCGGTTCCTGGTATCGACTATGGGAACTTAGGTTCCTGGTCTCGTGACTATGTGAACTTCGGTTCCTGATCTCTTGACTATGGGAACTTCGTTTATTGGTCTCGTGACTATGAGAACTTCAGTTCCTGATCTCGTGACTATGGAAACTTCGGTTCCTGATCTCGTGACTATGGGAACTTCGGTTCCTGGTTTCGTGACTATGAAAACTTCGGTTCCTGGTATCGACTATGGGAACTTAGGTTCCTGGTCTCGTGACTATGTGAACTTCGGTTCCTGATCTCTTGACTATGGGAACTTCGTTTATTGGTCTCGTGACTATGAGAACTTCAGTTCCTGATCTCGTGACTATGGAAACTTCGGTTCCTGATCTCGTGACTATGGGAACTTTGGTTCCTGATCTCGTGACTATGGGAACTTCGGTTCCTGATCTCGTGACTATGGAAACTTCGGTCCCTGGTCTCGTGACAGCGCAGCCTTCTAGGGGTTTATGGGAGATCGGCGGGGGCAGTAAGTCAGTCGTCATTCGGCACCCGCCGCGTCGCGATCCTGGTGCATTCACGTCTTTTGTACTAATCTAACGCATTGGGCTTGCCTGGGACAAGCTGTAAACGTCAGTTTATAATAGTCCACAACCTCCAGATAAACTTCCAGATCTCATACGAGTTGCTCAGATGGAATGGGATCTTCATCTGGAAGATGACATAAACACATTGATTACAAACATACCACTGCGTGTTAGGGGCCTGTTCAATGCACACGTAGGCCATACACAGTACTAAGCTGCAGTGGGAAGAAAGGAACCCTCCTTAGTCAGAGACACCATTAAGTTACGTTTGTTGTTCTTCCGTGTTTATTTGTCTGTGAAATTGGAGAAAATGTATATTTGTTAGAAACATTTTGAATTTAATCTTTTATATCTGTACCGTTAGTAACATCTACTTGCTATACTTCCCTNTATATTTGTTAGAAACATTTTGAATTTAATCTTTTATATCTGTACCGTTAGTAACATCTACTTGCTATACTTCCCTTGTATACTCCATACGTTTGTGCATTCTGTTCGTATATTCCAAACTTTCTGTGGGTGATTTATTTAAGGACCTTGCCTATACCTGAAAATGTTTACCGCGTTTGAGGTTGAGAAGCGTTGGGCCGGTAAGGGCGATAATGCCACGCGCATCAAGTGCACCATCGCCCCTAAGCGCAAGGCTCTGAACTGGCGTGCTGTGTTCTCGTCCTGCTGCATGTACCTATACGGTGTTCACGGTAAAGTGAGCACTTTTGAGATCGTAGTTATTTTTTCCTTTCAGGCATAATTTATCCTTTAACCACCTTTTAAAATAAGTGTGTATATTCCACCGCAGTCTAAAGTNTTTTTTCCTTTCAGGCATAATTTATCCTTTAACCACCTTTTAAAATAAGTGTGTATATTCCACCGCAGTCTAAAGTCAACGTCTAAGGCTAAAATAAAGTATATTTATTGACTATTTTTCCAAATGAGAGGGCTTTCAAAAGTTCTCACTTTAACGTGAATAGCCTATATCGCTGCCCCTAGTAATGACTAGGGGCAATGATATTTCGCGAAAAGATTTCGAGACAAGATACAGTCCAAAGCACTATAGGGTCGTCCAGATTCTTTGATTTGCTAAAACATGTTCTGGCCCATGTTAACAGTTCGCGCACGAATCACGAAGGTTCAGTGTCGGAGTTACTTAGTCCTGAGTGGCTTGGTCAAAGACGGATACGGCACTAGCAGCCAATGGAGGTATAACAACAGCTGAGGTGTATATATAGCATTGAAGTCTACTGTGTGCTCCAATTTTTACGCGAAAAGTCACTGGCTCTAATCATTACTTTAGAGAACAAACAAAAGCTATGTTTGTGGCAAGCCTACTGTGCAGTGGTTCACATATAAGCAAATTTTTCTTTGCAGCTACAAATAATTTGCTGCAGCAAAGAAGGCATTTTTACAGTGTTGGCTGGAGGGAAAGTTGATTTACAATGTCACTGGAAATATTATAAATCAAGGTATGTTGTAGTTGTTAATTTTCCTAGCAAAACATCAGGTTAGGAACATGGTACGTGTTTATTTTGTTTTCTCTTCAATAATGTCCAAACGAAATTCAAATACACATTTTGGCAACCAAGCCATTTTAAAAACGTACAAGATATTAGTTATAAATTACATCACTTATATAAGGCTCTCTAATAGAACATATAAACATTTCCAAAGTTTTTAATTTATATTAATAGTAATTACTAAAATTACTTCCTGGCCACGTGAGAGACCAAATAAATATTAATATTAAGTACAGGGTTATTTTGGAGTTTACGAACAAACTTAGTGAGATTATTANGTGAGAGACCAAATAAATATTAATATTAAGTACAGGGTTATTTTGGAGTTTACGAACAAACTTAGTGAGATTATTAGTTATGGAAAATAAGATATAGAACATAACACCACTTGTGAACTAGGGGGTGCCGTGTGTGTTTATCGATTTTTATGATGCAATACTCATTATTATATTAAAGTAACACAAGTCATTTACTTCGNAGTGCCGTGTGTGTTTATCGATTTTTATGATGCAATACTCATTATTATATTAAAGTAACACAAGTCATTTACTTCGTGTAACGCTCTCATGCGAACGGTTCTCGAGAATTGTGGGGCCGGTGGCTGAGTGGTTAGACTGCTCGCATCCCACCAATGCGAACAGGGTTCAATCCCCGGTCGGGCCCCTCCCAGATTTTCGTAAGTGGGAATCGTGCCGGACGATGCCGCTGGTCAGCGGGTTTTCTCGGAGATCTCCCGTTTCCTCCACCCTTGCATTCCTATGCCGCTACATTCTCACCTCACTTCACCCACATCAGCTCTCAAGACCTCGTTGTTAAGAGCCGCCCAAATTACTCAGCTCAACTCGACTCAACTCATGAATCGTGCAATGTATGAAAGAATTCCTTACGTTGCCTGCCAGGTATGCAACCTGCACTCCAGGTCTTATTTCCTAATGACGGGCTATTATTACTACCCGCCAAATACTCACAGATGGCAGATATAAAATCAGAATAACACTAATGACGAATTCGCATGCTTCATCTCACATAGAGTTTCTGAGATATTTTGCAAATAATTTATTTTAATTCCCAATTCTCAATACCGTGTCTCTCTTAATAATTACGTTAAGTATTAGGCCGTATTATTTTTTCTACCTCAATTTAATCTCACAAGGACAATTCTGTATAGGCGACAACTTTTCTCTGTGCATTAATAAAACTACGAAAAAAACAAACCGACATGCTAAAAGTCGTGAGATAGCAGAACGTGAAGGCAATAGTCGGGGGCGTCGCCGTACGGTTACGTCTAGGAAGTGACCAGACCTGCATCAGTTGAGCTCTGACATCGCGCGAGTGAGTGTGTGCTGGTTATGGCATTGCGTTGCAGCCCTTCGTGGACTTCACGTACCCCCTCATGACGACGGGACATTCCAGCAGGTTTCTGTACCGCGTCGTCGACGGAAGTTGTCCTGAACTGGTTCGAGGAGCCTTCCGGAGAGTTTCGACGACCGCTGTGGCCACCTCGTTCTCCCGATATGAACCCCGCCGAGCATTTGTTGAACGTGGTGGGGAGGTCCACTCGCTCCACAAGATCCTGCGCCTACAAAGAGCAAGAAGCTGATCCAGACGGCCTGGGTCGAAATCTCTGTAGAGATGTCTCGTCCACTCCTGGAACCGATGCTATGACGAGTTGCTGCAGTTCGCCCGGCTACACGAGGGCCTGCACGATACTCAACCCATATCCAGTGACTTCGACATGTCACTGGATGTGACGAGGTGAGGGTGGTTTTGATTCCTAATGCAAAATTTTCCATAACGAGTTCTCAGTACGTTATGAATATAACTGGTGTATGAGTAGTGTAGACCTTAATTGGCGTGGAAGGTGAGACACTGAGCTGGGAGGTTTTAACATGATGAAAGTGACATTAATTTGAGTAGCTATTATATTCGAACATTATATGCAGTAGAATCAGTATGTCACACATTTTCAGCAAATAATGCAATGTGTAAAGTAAGATATTCTTATTTCATATAACTTCAGTAAATTGACACATTTTGACCAACCTACACAGCATGTAAACAATAAATGTCCCCAATAGCAAAGTATTGTNACTTCAGTAAATTGACACATTTTGACCAACCTACACAGCATGTAAACAATAAATGTCCCCAATAGCAAAGTATTGTCAGATAATGGTTATTGCGAAATATATGTTATGTTGATTATAACATGTATTGATTTCGTTTTTTTTCCCCAAAATAACTCCTACAATACGGAGTTAACATCTGGTCTCGCTAGATGGACAATGTTGGACCGGGNACTTCAGTAAATTGACACATTTTGACCAACCTACACAGCATGTAAACAATAAATGTCCCCAATAGCAAAGTATTGTAAGATGATGGTTATTGCGAAATATATGTTATGTTGATTATAACATGTATTGATTTCGTTTTTTTTTCCCCAAAATAACTCCTACAATACGGAGTTAACATCTGGTCTCGCTAGATGGACAATGTTGGACCGGGAAACTGCTTAACATCTGAACCCAAAGACAAAATTTGTGTGTAATGCTGAAACTTCCCAAAAGTTGATAAAATAAACACTTTGGCTAGAATTTTTCTGTCACAGAATTTTGTTGCCTGAAAGGCAAATGCAGACGTTGTTTTTCTTTGTAACGTTCTAAACGAAGAGTCTGGTTATTTAAATGACGGAGTTTGTCATTAAAAATGACAAAATACTATTAGATCGGTTTTCCGATGTAAACACATACTGACTAACAAGTTTGTCACTGGCAATGCTAACCTCTACTGGCAACTTAGACTAGATGAAGTATATCTCTGGGCTATTTTTTCCACAAACAGTTACAGACAGAATGGCTATGGCAGTTGCATTATCGTATAGCTGTTTGTGTGGTTAATTGTGAACGAATGATAAACTACAGACTTAAGTGTAAATAATGGAGCTGTCTGATATTAAATATATAATTTATATAGTAATTTAGTGGGTGCTAGAAAACTGTTTATAAAGATGGGTTTACGTGTTTGATCGTACTTATTTGCATTAGGTAAATATTGTAAATGGCAAGCGATAGACATTGTTGTCGCGATATTAACCCTAGAGAATTTTTTTTGGTTGTTTATAAATAAATTAGGAAATGTTTATTAGCTCTTTTATTTAATGAAGACCTCCGTCCCTCAATAAATTGGCTATGCCCACAGACTTAAAACAATTATAACTATATATATAAAAATTTATTTGGTTTAGGAAACTGGTATGCATAGCTTATGTGAATAAAAAATGATGCAGAAAAAGATATAAATATTATTAACTTAGATTTTAATATCCCTTGAAGACTATATCTGTACGTTGACTTTGCCTGTCCATCTCCTAAGCAAATTGTTTTCGGCGTCGCTTTACAATCCAGACCTATGCATTTGCTTGGTTCCGTGTTAGGAGCATTCTACTGTCCTATTTGATTGATATGACTACGGTTGTCTAAAAATATAGCATCACTTCAAGTTATGTAAGATTATGAATTTTTGGTGATATTTAAGTGTTTTTATATTAGAAATGAATAAACCAGTGCCAATTTTATGCGTTTTTTTCACATACAATGTGCTAATTCTTGGAAGGAGTGAAGAAGAGGTACGTTCTACAAAATGTCTAAGACAATATAACTGAAAACATAGATTTCATTTATAAATAAAATCGACGCCTCCCTTCTAAGCTTTCAGTATAACACTACACCGATGGCTTTGCTGTGCTGGAAACCTTTTGCGAGTACGGCGTGAAGATGCACAATGGCAAAGTACTTTTATCAACTTCGTGCTACTTATACCACAACGGAATATATATTATTCACACATGTGGAACCTATTGAATAATTATTACGTTTCCCTCAGCATGAAATACACATATTTTTCCTATAATTGTTCGATTTTTATGTTGGTTATCATTTTCTGGGCTCCATTAAGTTATGAGAAGCCTAATCAAGGCTGAAATCATTTACACTTATAACGAATTCGGTGATTTTTTTTTTAAATTATCTTTGATACTGTTTGCATTATAGAATGGTTGTATTTGTAAATAAAGGAGAAAGGGCAGTTAATCCATGTCTTGTTAGACGCGTGAATGATTCGTGCTTAATTACTTTTCACTTCAAATGCAGACACACTTAATTTTTTTGACGTGTAAACATAGTTTACGACTTGCCGCGTAGGGAACCAAAATTTTAAAAACAACTGCAAGAACTCTAATACTATTGCCTTGAATTATTTATTATATCATTAATCTTCGATTATTTCCTATTATACAAATTTTCTTCCTTACTGTAAGGTTTGAATATATTTGCTCTCGCCTGGTGTTTGGTAGGTGCAGCAATGATTCATCCGCATAAAAAACCCTTTATAATGATCTATACTTTTAATTTTACAGCGCAATAACAAAAAATTCAGCAAGCTTACGTAAATGCGGCACTTTTCTGAAATGTCTCATTATTTTCCATATCTCGCAACAGTGTATTGCCTAAAAATTACGGTGACATTGCCGATTACGAAAACATCCGTTAAAATTGTATTTATTTAGTGTGCTATTATCGACTACAATAAAAAAGCACTAAATGCATTAATTAGCGTCGTCTTGTAGCCACCCTTTTGTTCTTTTCGAAATAAACAGGCACTGACAGTGTACAGTAATGCATACCTGTGGGTCGTTGCCGAGCTATCTGCACGATCGTACCAACAATCCCGGTGGAACCGGCGCTGGCCTCACCAAACCTCCCCTCCTGGTGGCCGATACCTATTACGAGGTTATACCAGAAGCACTTCTTTCTACTGTACGTTAATCTCCCGCAAACAAAAAGCCAAATCGGCTCTTTTGTATCGCAGGGTAACACCGGGAACTTGCGTTTTTGAAATCCGCCATGCTGGCCGAACAGAATCTAATTGGAAAAACCTAGTGAACTTATACATACATACCTAACGCGTACTGCGCGAGTCCTTCTTTCACGTGAAATTAAGCATGGCGGCATACCCTTAGCACAAACATGGCCCAGTGCGCTCGAGTGAGGGAGTGGGCTTAGATTTGGGGGACAAACGGTAAACCAGTATTGCAGTACTGTAGTGCTTTATTGTGTACGATCGTACCAACCGCACCACCACCCCATACAAAAAAATTACTACGCTCATTTAACTTACACATTGTTTTTTTTTACTTGATAATCTATTTCGTAAGCCAGCTCTAAAAAAAACGTATGTTTGCCAAACTGCACAGCTCTACATTAGTTTCCTTTTCAGTTTTATTTTTTTTCATTTGTATTTTTTTTTTTTTAAGTGTCCTTGCGCCTACTTACTATTTTCCTGTCATTGTATCGGTTTAAGAAATGTTTTAACATTAAGGGCACCCAGCATCATATATTTCTGTCGTCTAATTTTACCCACCGTAATTTTCAAAATTTACACGGAACACGTGCCCACCAACGTACACCAGACATACTCGTATTAAAAAAAATCATGCCACCAAAACCAAACTAGAACTCGCTAATATTAGCGCATTTGTTAATAAAGCGAAAAAATATAATGTGGTATACATTCAGTTTGTTAAAACATGGAAAATGATTAAGATTGGCATTATTTAGATGAATTGTTATCATTGCCATATGTTAAATTAAAACTTTTGGTAGAGCTATGTTTATGTTGGTATATAAGGAGTATGGTATTTTCAATGACGCCAGTCACGCCAGTGTAGGCCATATTTATCCCTTCCCCCTCCCACACTCCTTTTACGGTTCGTTCGGTGCTAGTCACAAGGAGGGGGGGGGGGGATTGAAAACGTTAGTTACTTACCACACCTCCTTTAGACTCTTAGTTTCTTGATATTTTTACTGAAGAAACCATGAAATATGGGGGTGCATGTGTTCCGTTCGTCAGTCACCTACCTCACCTCCTTTAAAATTCTGGTCTCCTGATACTTTTTTTGCAACTGCTTGCCGCGCACAATAAGGCGCGCGTTTGTCAAACAAAGCTCAGGGCTCTAAAACCCCCTTACGCTTACAAGGGAAGGAAGAACATGCAAGGAGACGTGCATCGCGGCAAAGAGGGATTGGGTTTCCCNTTTGCAACTGCTTGCCGCGCACAATAAGGCGCGCGTTTGTCAAACAAAGCTCAGGGCTCTAACCCCCTTACGCTTACAAGGGAAGGAAGAACATGCAAGGAGACGTGCATCGCGGCAAAGAGGGATTGGGTTTCCCATGGCCGAGTTTGGCCATGAAAAACCTCCCTAATGTTCTTATAGTTAAACTATATCTAGAAGAGGAAGGGAAAAACCGTCACATACACCGTAAAAACCCTTTCGACAGGAAATAATTAATAATTGTTACATACATTTTGAGAAAATGCTGCAGGAGAAAGATAGATGGGTACCATGCTCTTTATTAATGGGAGAGGAAGAACTCTGTGGTCTCCTGTTACCTTTTCTTATACCGTTTAATTCGTACGTGTCGTGTCAGTGTTGCCAACTTGTGTTTAAACTACACAAGATGTGTGTAATTTCGGCAGACTTGTGTAAATTTATTGTAATGTCATTTGCGTGTAGTTTTTATGTACTTTAATTTTTAAGTTATATTCGATTTAATTACCTTGTCAGAGAACTTTTTTTTTTGTTTCATATAGTTGCACTACTTCCAAATCCATTTGCACTTTGTTTTTTATCTCGCTTTCAATTGATTGCTGCTGTCTCTTTAGCCAATATTCAGGAATGCCGCCATTCTGGACATATTTTCACAAACAGTCAAATTCTGAGCGTAAACGTGTACGAAATCGCGATGTTTTATTTCATGTCGTGTACGCAAGTCCTTCAGCCATTAGAAATGCAAGATAAACAAATAACAAGAAGTAATATTTTTTAATTTTTTTATTTGAATACGTTATGTTAAAAATAAAATTTACTTTTTTTTTGTATTTTCCTGTGCTCCTTTAACAAATTCCTCTAAACTATATTTGCTTATTAATGACTACTTCACAAAAATCAAGTTATAATTTCTAATCGTGTATGGTTGATAGAATTGTTGATAGATGGGTGCGATGCATTCATTCACTATGAACCACGCATTTTTTGTAAACGCTCTATGCAGACGTTTGTGTATGAAATAATTTGGCATGAAAGGGCTGTGGGTGCAGGACTCAGTTTGTTGTGACACACCTAAAATTAAGATTTTTTCTGCACTTCTGGTAGTGATGCATTTATTTGATTTTCCGTGTGTGCTAAGGGCGAACCAGATAGGGGCACCACATGCATTATAGTCTCTAAGTGTGTCATAGTTTCTTACTGAAGTGGCGTGCAATCATCCCGTCAGTAACGCGATAATGAGACTTTTAACGGTGACATAATTTCATTTTAATTGCGTAATATTAGTGATATTAAAAATGACCATGTATTTATTGCGTAGCGTTAAATTTTATTGCTTTGGATATTTTATATAACCGTTTCCGCGTCTCAAGATTTTTCTTGTGGGAGCACCCTCTTCATTTGTAGTCGTAACATAGGAAAATTCACAATGGGAGTTTGTTTTCGGACATACGAGGACGTCAGTTCCACACGTGAAACTCGTTATATATGCCACCGCTTTTCATCATTGCCGAAGCTCAGGGCGGGGGTAGTTCAGGCCTCGTGAGGGGCCCTTGACCTTCCCCAATTGGTGTTATCGTTTCTTTTTGCAGTGGGTTAGGAAAGGCAAACCCCTACCCCCCGCCCAATTCCCCCTCACCTAGTTGCCTGCCGCAGTTACATTTTCCACCAGGTTTCCCCGGTGGACGGGTTGGCAATGTTTTCCAAACTCCCACTGTTGTTCTTTAAAACAGGAATTTTGAAAAAAATTGCAGGGCTTTTTAATGCCCACCAACATACCCACGAGTGGACTCGGTGGTGGTTAAGTATCGTTAATATATGATAAGTGGATTTTTAATGTCAAAAGGTTGTAAAATTAAACGCGTAACGTCGTGAGGTCGTGGTCTGGAAAAAAAAGGTATTAATATGTATTATTTAAGGTGTTCCCCAATCAGTTACAGAGGGTAAATGGTATTTAAAGAGTGACGGGAAGGCGTTGTTGACTTAATTTATTTTGTGTAATAATTATACAAAGTTTTAAAAGTAATATTTGTTGTGTCTGTTAATTTAGGTTAATTGTTTTTATTGCGTTTTTCCTCGTGGTGCGTGCTTACTCAGACGAGTCATTACAAGTTGGTTAACACATTATTTTTAGGCGGTTTTAATTCGCGTAAACGCGCTTAGAGCGCGTATTTAATATTTTAAAACAGTTATTTAAATTATTAGAACAGTATTTCGCCGAAACAGGCCTTAGTTTTGTAAAAGAAAGCTTGGGAAGCAAGCTAAGAATTATTACTTTTTGTTTGACGGGGTCAGAGGTTTCTGATTGGCCAAGAGGTCCCACGGAAGGCGGGAGTTCATCCACCGCTCAAGAGATGGCAGCACTGCCGTCTTTTTTACGTGGAATACGTTTTAAAGTTAGAATTTTGTACCGGGAAATTTAAAAGTTATTAATTAAGGTTGTAAAGTAACTAGATTGACTTCTTGTAATATATATATTCTGGGAAAGTTCTTTGATTTGAGATTTGTGTTTCATTTAAAGGTTTTAATTAATTTTGATAATCTGAAAAATTTTGAAATGTTTTATTTTAATATAAGAAGTCTTTCAAAACGTTTTCTTATGGATTTGTTGTTTGTAGCAATACTTTAAGGGTCTCAATTTCATATTCTCTGGGACAGTTTGTTTGCAAAGTGCAATAAGAGGTTATTTAATTGCAACAGAAAGTGCTGCGTTCAGTTGGTTTCGGTTAATATTCGCGTATATTTCGCTCGCTCAGACTGAGATTTTTAAAATCACACATTTATCTCAGCAATATAACTACGTGCCGTCTACCGTATTAAACCATTTATTTCAATAAATTAGTTTTTATTTCGATATTTGCGAAGTTCACGAGTCATGTGGCTTTTCTACTAAACGTCCCAAAACGTTAGAATACTAAAATTGAAAGTAGATAGCAGCACAAACACCACTGCCTTGCATTGCTACCTGGCGACGAAATACTGAACTACGACAGGGTCACTCACCTTACTGACCACATTCCTTAAGATTTTTTGTGAGCTCCAGTGTAATAAAGGACAAGGTCTGCGGTACAGTCGCTGCCGATAATAAACCCGTAACACGGTATTTTCTCTTTCCTTCTCTTGCCTTTGAAACTGTTTTTGGTCCAGCTTTAATGATCTAGAAATGTTTATATATTTTTGATATTTCTAAAATATGTTTGTAACATATACCACCTTAAAATGTCTCGAAAAACCATAAATACTGTTTAAAATGTCACATTGTAAAAGTGTACATTTGGCACCTTAACGTTACCATTTTTTGATCGCACGTGTTTGCAGCACATACACTCATTCAAACCATTCTTTTGAATAAGACGTACTTTGATGTACAACCGGCTGCAATTTTATTTTATCAAAACAGGCTGCTTTGATTATAAGAACCCATGTACCATAACTTAAAAGAATTACATTTTGGGTGATATTTACTGAGTTAATCAGTTATTTCCTGAACATTAATGCAGGAATGTTATGTGTTAATATTTTGTCTGCTTACAATCAGAATACACCTCCATTCCCCGTTATACTCTTGTTGTAAAGTCGACATACGGCTGTATTAAAAGGTTAATATAAGATAAAGAAACTGGAAAATAATGTTTAGCATTCTTTTAAAATAATTTAATATTTAAAAATTGCAGGAGTTCTTTTTTATTGAACTTACCTAGTCTGAATAGTCTAAGAAATTAAACCAAGTTAAAAACAAATTAAGTGTACGTAAAGTAGTGTGTGCTTTCTTCCAAAAAATTTAAAAAAAGCAAGGCACCAATTTAGTAGAGTGCATTAGCCCTTTAATGCCTATCGTAGACAATTGTCTACATGTTGCGCAGGAAGGTTATCTTTGACTCGAACTGTACACTGCAACACTCAGTGCCCAACAGTCTACTATGTGGGTAATGAATGCGTAAACCGTTCTTCTTTACATCGTGACTGGTTCAATGGTTCATATCATTATCACAGGGCACAAAGCCTATTTGTTGTGATAACTAAACAAGATCTTTATCCGTTTTAAATTCAGCGCTCGTAAAAAAAAAAATGTTCTTATTCACAACACCTGATACAGTAAAATAATGTGGGAACAATCAATTAATGTAAAATTATATGTATGTGTGTGTCTATATACATATATATATATATATATATCTTCCAAGCTTACGTTTCAATAGCTGGTGACGTCCTGAAGTATTTCTCAAGTAACCATTGCTACAGTTATATCTAAAGCAAGCATCCATTAGGACCCATACAATTCACAAACTATGTTGAATCCTAATCACCATTTTCCTCAAATTTTTTATGCATGTCAGTTATAAAAGCAACATGAAATTCATATCATTAAAGTTAGCCTATAAATTATGCTCTTTTACTTTCCGTCCTAGGTGATAATCCCCAAATCCTTGTCTCAAGAAAATTTGTACAAAATTGATACAAACGAGTAACTTTATTAAAGTTGTTCAAAAGGTAATTTTTCCCTACATTTTGAGGGCATTTTATGGCTTTGTGGCACAATAAAGTATTGTAAAATGCCAAATTATTTTAAAAACAACATTCATCTCATATTCTTAGTGTAAATACCAAAATTTCCACTCAAAATCTTAAATTGTACACATTATAAAAATAAAATTTCCAACACAAAGATTTGTTTAAACTAAAGGGTTTCTTGAAGTCACAGAAGCAGCATGTTGCAATTTCTTTGGGATGTGACACTTTAGTATGCGTTTTACTTTTGGCTATTTTCGCTTTTAAATTTGTCTCAAAAGTTAAATTAGAAATACAAGCAAACTGCATAACAAATTTCAAAGAAATGCTTTTCATAACATTAACAATTATATATATCAATGTTGTTTGATTTTGGAATTTGTACAAAAAAAAAGTAAATTTAAAGTTGCTTCATTTTTTTTTTAAAGTAATTTTCTTCTGCTGTCATACATTTTTCAGAATATTATCTCATATCAAAATGAAAAAGGATGTAGCAATGTGCTAAAAAAATGTAGAAAATAATTTTACCCTCTAGAACACACTTGACTGTCCAAACATCTTGAATTTATCAGATTTTAAAATGGGTATAAATTTTGATGAAATGATAGAGCATAAATAAGCGTTCATCAAACTTTGCTACATTGTTAGAGCTTCAATGATGACATTAATTATAAATATTGGTTAAGTGTTTACATTGTTGGGTGAAAAATTAGTTGTAAACTGCAACAGACACACAATACCATCTTCAGAAAGTGTACTTTTGCTCCACAAAGTACAAAACAATACATGTATGCACTTCATATTGTAGCAAAAATTTTGTATATAAAAATGAGTTGTATTTAACCTCCTGAAGTGGATTTCATATGATTTTTTTCAAATTATTTCTTGCTGAATTTTGGAATACGGTGCTATCAAATGATTTTTTAATTGATTACAGATCAAATGGCAGTTTTAAAGGTTACTAAATATCCATGTGTTAAATTTATGTACATTAATATGAAAACTAAGAAGTCAAATATATCATGACACATGGAGAAGAAAGCAAATCTGTAAAATGTACAATTGCAGGGAAAAGAACATTTTTGTTAGTGGTTAATAAAACATTGATAAATAGAGTTCTCTTTAGCAGTATCTATATTACCCTACATATTTTTCCGTGAAAGAAATGAGTTTCTCTTGAGGCAAGTGCCGCTGATAATTGCAGCTGTGAGCAAGGAGTAATTTCCATGTGACCGAAATCACTAAGGTATTAGTTTGCTTCAGCCAATGAGGTTAATGGATGCAAACCATATGGTAAGTGTGCATGCTGTTTACTTCAGTAAGATTGTAGGATTTAATTCTGTGTGTGAATGAACCCCCTTTCTGCTAAAAGCCACAGAAATAGAAGTGTTAATAACCACCAATTAAAATTCAAATTAAAATCATTGATTTATATTTTTGAAGGTGGCAGCATAACACCTATTTTGTTCTCTTGTATTGTAAGTTACCTATAGTAAATAATTTAATGATTACATTTGTGTCCCTGGAAATGTAATAGCCTGAATAAAATATTAACTATTTTATTGTATTACAATACAATAGGTAATAAATTGCCAAAGGAAAATGTGGAAGGGAGATTGAAGAACACAATAAAAAAAAGTGGTTCACTTACAAAAATTATTTTATTTGTTTCTTTTTCGATGGAACACTTGCTTTGTACACAAAATAATATTTCAGTTTTTTTACTCAGTAAAAATACAAATGCAAAATTATTTATAATACTTTACAATACTCTTACACAACTCAGTTTTCAAGGAGAGGGAACGGTATGAACAGCTTTGTACAAGTTTTTTATTGCAGGGCAATTGAAACCAACAGTAACAGATTCTGATTGCATGTTTCACAATATAATACACTACAAAAAAAAATATTTCTCCACTACTCGTGGCAATGTTTTACCTCGCTCGAAGAAGTTTTCTCAGCGGAAAACTATTACTTACCGTGTTGTGGAACTGAGTGAACTATCTGCAAAAGAAGATGTTACAACCTTTGTGAAACTTAACTATGAAGACAGAAAACTATTTCAACCCACAAAGAAAAAATAGCTTTTAATTGGAAAATAGATTGGTCGTCATAGAGACAACATAGGAACAGTGTCATCAATGCTACAAGAGATGTTTTTGCTTGGCAATTTTTCACTTATAGAAATTTTTTAGAGCATAAGTGATATTTAGCGCTATAATTCAAGTGAGTTAATCTTTAAAAGGGTTGCATTGAAAATATTTTTACCAACCATTTCTAGTATAAGACAAAATCCTTAAATACATTATTAGTGGGACTCTTGTTTTACAGTGATTATGGCCAGCTGGAATCATTAAGATGTATTATTTAACCAAAATGGAGCAACCAATTATTCTATCAAAATTTGGCATTCTTATCACTTAATTTTTTACATCACGCAATTGTTAGACACAAAACCCACTGCCGTGTGTGTGCATGCCTATTCTGCGACTCCGCCTTCATAATGCTTGTTAAGTGCTCGTTTCATGTGCAAAGCTACCATATAAAAATATCAAGAAACAGTGTCTGTGTTAATTTTGAACTTACATTTCTTATCAGTATTATTTTTCAGTGTTGAAACTTATACTATTACATTATCATTATTTGTCTTTTATAACTGTTAAATAACAAAAAATTTTTTACGAGAAAATAAACTTTGCTTATAAATGAATTTGAAATTATTTAACAATAAAATTTATTTGCAGTAAATAAAATAACTGCACATATTTTTTGATATGTTCACTCAGTTCATTAATTTTTTAAAACTAGCACTGATGTTCCAAGAAAATTAAAAAAAAAATTACAAACTCCATGTTTTAAAGGCACTATAAAAAAATATGACATCTTACGACATATTTGACACAGTACAAATACAGTTTTGCTGAGTTAAGTTTTACTTTAAATATTTTTCGAAGCAATCATCATCTCATTGGACTGTAGGATATAAATGGCACACAACTTGTCAACAAAGACAACCATGGACAGATGTACTAGCGTGCAGCGTAACACAGCTCTCGTGCTTTGTCTAGCGGGAAACTAACTACGTTCTGATGCTATGGGCAAACCATTTGAGCAAACAACGAAACAACACGAGCTATGCACACACCCAGTGCATACGTCAATACATCCTATAATTTAATGTATGCTGTGTTAACATTTCCTGTTACTATTGTATTTTAGTCTATCTCTTATTAACATGTTTCAATTATTTCTACAGTGTATTTACAAAATTATTTATGCATTTAATACATTTGTAACAGGTATTTACATGAGTGATACGTACATTATTACCTACAAGTAACACTGCAGTCCTATAAAAAACATTCATGGCCTTACTTTCAGGAATAGTATGTATGTTTCTACAAGATTTATTCATTTTGGTAGACAGACTATTGCTTAAAATCACTTTTGTATTCTGATCAGTTTGGTTTGGTTAGAGCAGAAATAATTTTTACTAATCTCTTGCAAAATAAATGAAAATAATATTTTAATTTTTTAAGACTGTGTTGAAATTAAAAATACAGTATTATATAATTCACATTTATAACATTTAGTTGTAGTAAATTTTTGTTGCAGACAATGAATATTAATGGAAATTGGAGCAATTCTAAGCAATGGATTCATAATGCAACAATACATACATATTACTGGAACAAACAAACAGAAAGTTTTTAAATCAACATTTTCATAATGCTTACAAACCATAAACAGTTTTTACATTTCAAATTCAACATTGCACACTCCACATAACACAAGTTCACTATGCTGCACACGCAACTTGTTGCAAGTTCTATAAGTGCACAGATGACTTGTTTCATTCTTTAATTGCACAGCTGACCAAAACAGTTTCTAGTGCACATATGCCGCAGAACAGCAAAAGATAACTTTGTTGCTCATATCCTGAGCTCAGTTGGATCTGTCCTTTGCGTCTGCGGGCCCTGCCTCGGCAGCGATACACCGGGGGTCACCAGCGGCGATATGGAGGGCGACCTCGTCGCCAGGGGGGAGAGAGAGGGGGAGAAGCTCGGCGACATGGCGGCAGACGTTGAGAAGCCCTGGCCAGTTGCGTCGTGGCTTATGGGAGATCGAGGCAGCGCCAGCAAGCTCGACGTCCGATGACTAGCAGGGGCCACGGAACCAGCGACGGATGAAGAGAGGAGTCCAATTCGCGGTGCTGCGAGCAACCTGGGAGCCACGCTGGTGAGGAGCGGTGGGGGGACCGTCTTAGGGTGAGGTGGTACGGGCTGCGTGGATGGCATCTTCCCCTTGCCAGCACTGGACGAGGTTGCACTGTTTGCGCTGTGCACCGACGCAGCATCATCCTTCAGTCGTGCAATTTCAGAGAAGACGTGTGCAAGTGGTTGGTACTGAGGTCCCCAGTCCAGGAGGTAGTCCCAGTTGTAGCTGCCAGTCAACTCTTCCTCGCTGTGCACGATGGAACTGAGCGAACCAGTCATGGATGGTTGGTGGTGGGTGGGTACATCTCCGAAGCCACTGAGGACCATCGCATGATCCAGAGCCCCTCCTCCCCCACCATCCTCGCTGCCTCCACCACTAGCACTGCCACCGTCATTCAGTTTGGCGTATATGAGGTTCGCAATGTCTGCTTCACCACCACCTTCTTCGTCGAACATGTGCAGGCCATTTAGAGGAGGTGGGGGTGGAGGTGGTGGTCCGGATGCGGTGACCGGGTTGTCCACGACCATGATGCCAAGTCTGGCCAGGTACTCTTGTGTGTTGCGCACGGAAACGTCCGAAAGGTTGTCTTCGTCCAAGCCTGCATTGTCCCTTCCTCCGGCAACTGCTCCACCTTCGTTAATCATGCGAATCTCTTCATCCTCGACATCTTCACCCTCTTCTGCAGAGCCTCGCCCACTGGAACCAGATTGCTCTGACCCTGAAAGTTCCGATGTAGTTGCAGCACCTGAATTTGAGCTACCGGAATTATTATTTCCTGCACCACCACGATGGACAGGGGGGTAGGGTGGAATTTCGTCGTACTTAGGAGGGGCAAACTGGGAGCTAGGTGGAACCCCTTGCACTCCAGGACCACCAGGTGCACCCGAGCCCCTTATAGGGATTGTGTCAAAAGCACTGGGATCAACAAAGCCGTCAGCCCCACCCCCGCCCGAACTGAGCGCCGGCTTATTGCCTTTCTTATGTCGACGGTTCCTCATGTGAAGGAATAGGAAAACAACACCCAGGGAAAGCACAATCAGTACTAATGTCACTAGAAGTCCCAGTGCCCAGTCAGCCAGGCCACCTGGTCCTGCAGCTGGTAAGGTTTCACCCAACAGTTCATTATCACGTTTTGGTAAGGGGTCTAGCGTTATTTCCACAACAGTCATGTTGGTAAGAGACCCTTGCCAACCTGAACTAGCAGTTACCACCAAGCTTATATCTTCTGTAGGGGTGAACGATTCATCCAGTTTTCTGCGCACCATCACCGCACCTGTCGTACGATTCACTTTGAAGTAGGAGTGTTGTGTCGTTAGCTGATACACCACTCTGCCGTCTGGTCCCTTGTCGCGGTCTGTAGCGCACACGTGGCCCAGAATGTGTCCTGCCGGAAGACGCGTGGACGGCAGTACGAACCTGTACGTTCGCTCCGTAAACTGGGGATGAAATTCATCACGCCCCTCTACGTCAACTCTAACCCTCACATTAGCTTCCCTTCCTCCAAAATCTCTGGCTTGCAGCGTGAACGTGTAACGACTCCTTTGTTCGTAATCAAAAACAGCAGCAGTTGTTATCACTCCGGTAACTGGATCGACCCTGAACAGGCGCCACGAGTCCTCCAGGCCCTGAGAAGGAACAAGAGAGTAGTTCACTGCCCCATAGGGTCCTCTGTCGGCGTCCGTAGCAGTAGCGGTGAATACTGCGGTGCCAGCAGGTTCATTTTCAGGAACTGTCTGTAGGTACTCGGGAACTGGGAACACGGGGCTGTTGTCGTTGTCATCTTCTAGTTGGATGTTGACCGTTGCGATGTTGGACAGTCGTGTGTCGGGAGAGTTGGCGGAGTCTGTTACCTGGACCACCAGCGTGTACTGAGTGTCTCCGGCATCGTAGTCCAGGCCTTTGTTCACCCTGATTATCCCGGCTTTCAAATCGAGGGAAAACAAGTCTTCATCATTGCCTGAGGCAATTTCATACACCACCTGTAAAACACAATAAAATGAAAAATTTTTAATTTGCTTTTTATACTATTGGAAACATCTCAAACAATAATAAAGTTAATTTTGTAAAATTCAGTATTTATAGAACATGTAAAGAAATAATGTATATTCAGAAGTTAGTTTTGAAGCTATTCCAGTACATTGGTATTAGCATTACTGGTGCTTTGAAGTTATAAGAATTAATATCTGTACCATGTGTTTTTGAAATGCCCATTGCTGATTTGTNGCAAAATTTTTAATTTGCTTTTTATACTATTGGAAACATCTCAAACAATAATACAGTTAATTTTGTAAAATTCAGTATTTATAGAACATGTAAAGAAATAATGTATATTCAGAAGTTAGTTTTGAAGCTATTCCAGTACATTGGTACAAAGCATTACTGGTGCTTTGAAGTTATAAGAATTAATATCTGTACCATGTGTTTTTGAAATGCCCATTGCTGATTTGTCTGACTTCAGGTTACGGAGTTACTTTTAACATTGGTTTATTATTAATCATCTCTTTGACAACTTCTACATCAATTAAAACTGGAATAGATACATAATATCCATACCTAAATAAATTTTTTTACGTATAAAATGTATTTTTTATTCAAAAAAATTATTATATTAATTAATTGTCAGTGAGAATAAGGACACATCAAGCTATTTTAGAACTGAAAACAGAGTGAGCCAAATGGCACGAGTGTACGAAGATCCACAAACCGAACCCGTTAAATGTTTCAACAGGGAATGCAGCAAGACAATAAATTTAGAAAGATGCAAAACTGGAAATGTAAACTGCAAAAATTTCACAACAATTTCAGCTTCATTTTCACTATGTACCTCAAACCTGTGCATTAGACAACAAATGAAAATACAAATGAATTTTTGTAATGTTTGTAAATAAACCAATGAATTCCTACGTATCCGAGTGACGTAATCATAAAACTGCAAATTGTATTTTGAAAATTATGTTGGATGGTGAAAGTAAACTAGCTTGTTATTCACCAGGAAATTAATTTAAAAAAAAAAACAGAATTTTTATGCTATAGAGCAGACAACTTATGAGAAAATTGACAAATGTATCTTGCATATGTTCTTTTTCCTAATTATAAACACTCTGTATGTATANTTCTACATCAATTAAAACTGGAATAGATACATAATATCCATACCTAAATAAATTTTTTTACGTATAAAATGTATTTCTTTATTCAAAAAAATTATTACATTAATTAATTGTCAGTGAGAATAAGGGGACACATCAAGCTATTTTAGAACTGAAAACAGAGTGAACCAAATGGCACGAGTGTACGAAGATCCACAAACCGAACCCGTTAAATGTTTCAACAGGGAATGCAGCAAGACAATAAATTTAGAAAGATGCAAAACTGGAAATGTAAACTGCAAAAATTTCACAACAATTTCAGCTTCATTTTCACTACGTACCTCAAACCTGTGCATTAGAAAACAAATGAAAATACAAATGAATTTTTGTAATGTTTGTAAATAAACCAATGTATTCCTACGTATCCGAGTGACGTAATCATAAAACTGCAAATTGTATTTTGAAAATTATGTTGGATGGTGAAAGTAAACTAGCCTGTTATTCACCAGGAAATTAATTTAAAAAAAAAACAGAATTTTTATGCTATAGAGCTGACAACTTATGAGAAAATTGACAAATGTATCTTGCATATGTTCTTTTTCCTAATTATAAACACTCTGTATGTATANTGACAACTTATGAGAAAATTGACAAATGTATCTTGCATATGTTCTTTTTCCTAATTATAAACACTCTGTATGTATAAATGAGCAAAAGTTTCCAGGCACATGATACACAAATAAATACAGCAAATGTTTTCCTAGAATTTGGACACCTGTCCATCTGACTATCAAACTGCAATTGTAGCATGTTTTTAAACAACATTTGGAAAGAGACCATCTTTTTAAAAGAGTTAGAAATTTCAAATATTAAAAACATTATCATGGAGCACTTTAACAAAGCCACACGTTGCTTTTTCATAAACACAATTATGAAAATATGGGACTAAATTAAAATGAGTGGCAATACTGCAAACAGCTGCATTAAATTTGCACAAATAAAATGACATGGAACATTTTGATTATCACTGTTGTATGCAGCAATACTAAACGAATGTGTATGATTCATACAAAGGTGATTGGGGATTTGACGCACACAACGGTGCCACCTTTAATATGTACTTCCTTTTGTCTCTTTAAAAGAAAAACAGTCTACAGATAGGCATATGCATTAGTGTCGATAGAGCTCCATTTTGGGTTAATTTGTATCCTCTGGTAAGTAATTCTTAAAATTCACATTAAAAATTAAATCTTGTCATGTAACTAAACCAGATGAGATTCATCATAACTGTATGCGCAAGGGTGGATCCAAGGGTGGGCTGACAGAGCTTAAAGAGGTTGAAGCTCCCCTTTGTATTCTGCACATAACCTGACATTCTTGGGAGATATTATAGTTTTTTTTTTTAGTTTGTTTTTAAACAACGCCAATATATACTACAGTTATTTAGGGCATTTGTTGTCACTTCGTAATTTTGTAATTCAACCTTACTATTGAAAATACTGAAATGCAAAATTTGAAACTGTTTTTTATATTATGATGTTCTTTAATGTATATACAACTTCTGTGAAAAAATTTTCTGTATTTACATGAAGGAGCCAGTAAATCTGTTAATCTTGTTACAAGAACACCTGGAAATATGTTTGTTTTTATGATATGTACTTTTTGTACTGTCATAAAACTGTATACCTACTCACTAATTCGAGACTCCTTCAATCCCCATCTCCCACCAATAACCATTTTTTCACTAGCTTTTGAATTTAGACCTGGATATGCCCTAAGCTCTAGGAGCTGTGGATTTTTAATATTAAGTCTGAAAAATAATATTTGCTATATGAAGGAATATTTAAAAAATATTCAAGATGGTAAAGACCCATCCACGCCAAGAGCGTATACATAAATCTATGCTATTGCATTTTACAACGTTGAGAAATTCAACAGAGAAAAGTTAAGAAAGGTCAGTACTGCTATTTTGGTCTCATTGTTTTACTATAATACCAACTTCCTGAGCATAAATTTTGCCAGAGTGATATGTTTCTCTGAAGTTATTTCTAACACTGTAACTCTTTACAAGTAGAGCCAAGATAATATAGAGAATTCCTATAGAACTGAAATAACACCGAAATGCAACTTAATACACCACATGACACTGAAATTTAATTAAAAACCCCAAAATACAGTGGAACCTCTATGTATTGAACTCAGATGGATTGAAATCCCAAATCCATGGGACATATTCTGTGGTCCCATTATTTATTTNAACCTCTATGTATTGAACTCAGATGGATTGAAATCCCAAATCCATGGGACATATTCTGTGGTCCCATTATTTATTTATCTGCATTTCAAGACCACATTCATCGAAAGTCCACATGTATTGATATTTTTGGATAGAGAATCCACTGTACTAAAATAAAATCTAGCTTGAATACACAATTTTATCTATAAAACCATTTCCAACCATGTGTATCCAAAATGTTTAAACAAAATGATTATAAGAATAAGTTAAGTTATCAGATGATGGGAAGAAAAAAGAATAATTTTAGGTTGTTGTCATTGAGGCTGTGTGAATAACAGCAGCATCAGATAATGTAGATGAGACTAAAATAATAATTAAATGAGAAAAGCAAAATTGTGAAAGCAGATATAAAAATAGTTTAATTTTGAGGATGGAAATTTTTTTTTCTCTATAAAACCATATCCAAGCCAATCGTGTAAGATTGAAACAAAAAACCCAGACTGTCTAGGAACCCTAACATGAGTTAGACAAATACTTAGTACCCTATANTGTGTAAGATTGAAACAAAAAACCCAGACTGTCTAGGAACCCTAACATGAGTTAGACAAATACTTAGTACCCTATAAATGATTTTTTAACCTATGGTTTTCCTCTGTGTTATTTTAGTACAAATGAAATGCACAAATGTAAATAAAATCTTGCACCCATGAATAAATAATAAGTGTTAACTGATTTAAATCCTTAATAATAAAATTTGTGTTAAAATAACACAGTAAAGTTTGTGGGTCTTTTTTAATAAAACCGATAACACTGAAATTTGGTATTTTTAAAAATTAAATCTGCCTTAACAAAACACCACAAAATCTTCCCTCAATTTATAAGTTATTATGGTGTAAGACATTATGAAAAATAAGTACACCAATAAGGCAAAAATACTAGCTCACAAAATTGTCAAAATACAGTTATCCAGTATTGCCTTTTCTTAGCTTTTAATGATGGTTTCCAAAAACTTGTGAACTTTAATTGACGTATTTGGAGTTGATCTTGGTCCCATTGCCTCTTAAGAGCAAGATTCATCTGCTATTTTGGATTCCTGGTTTTTCCTGTTTATTTATAATTTTAAATACGAAAACTGAAGTACATCTGTACTGAACTAGCTATTCACTTTACACTGCAGTACAGACAAAAATTTACTACGAACCCATAATTATGTCACAATATCAGTCTTGCTAACATTTGGCAGAACCAATATTGTGACATAAATTATAAGTTAATAGATCTGTGTTTATGTCTCTACTCCAGGGTAAGGCCAATACCTAGTTCGCTGTTGATGTACTTTTGGAATATTCTTCTTCAAACACTTTAATAATCAAGAAAAACAAAAAAATCATTATGACACGTGGATTTACACTTTAAGGCTCGACTTCACCCCCTTTTGCAGAAATTGTTCATTTTTGCATCATAATTTTGGATTCATAGTAATTACAGAATGTGTGATTATAGAAAATGAATATTTTAGGAGTCGTTTAATATTTTTGTGCTNTTTGGATTCATAGTAATTACAGAATGTGTGATTATAGAAAATGAATATTTTAGGAGTCGTTTAATATTTTTGTGCTTAATTTCAATTGTGTCATATGTGCTTGTTATAAAAGTCAAGAACTCTGTAATAAAATATAAATATGTTCTTGACTTTTTACACAATGCAGATAACACACAATTAAAATTACACTNAAGAACTCTGTAATAAAATATAAATATGTTCTTGACTTTTTACACAATGCAGATAACACACAATTAAAATTACACTCAAAAATATTAAACAACTCGTAAAATGTAAAGTCTGTAGAATCATGCATTGTCAGTAATTGCTATGAATCCAAAATTATGATGCAAAAACTAAGAATTTCTGCAGAAGGGGTGCAGCCAAGCATAAAAGCACACAGCATTGCGAATAGAATTTCGGACTCACCTCAGAGTTAGGCGTGCCCGGCTGGTCGGCGTCCAACGCCAGCAGATGCAGGACGCTGTGGCCCGTGCTGGCGGCCTCACTGACCGAAGCCGTGAACCCGGTGGCCGGCTGGAAAACTGGCGGGTTGTCGTTGGCGTCGTCCACCGTCACCCGCACCACCACCCCGGAGGAGTTGTGGTCACCGGCGGTTATCCGCAACGTGTAGGCATCCTCCGTCTCCCGGTCCAGCGTCTTCAGTAGCATCAGTTCCCCACTAGGGCTGCACACACGTTCACAATACTCGTCAACTACATGTTCACAACTGGATTATTTCGATTATTAACACTGAGACTAGTAGAGTAGTATCATGGACTTTATTCAAACTGGAAGTCTAAAACGGTTTTATAAACTGTGTGTAAAATAACCTTTTAAAGCTTAAATCTGATGAGGCAGAAAGCCAGGAGAGAAGTTTACTCATTTAAATAATAAACAATAATATTTGAATATTAGAACATTACATTTTTTATACAAACATATTCCTATACATTTTGAATAAATAAAAGCAAATACAGACAAAATCACATTCTTTTCACTCTTTCATTAATACAAATTCCTTTTCGGCTTATGGTTTTAGATTGAATGGAACAATTCAGAGTACATTTCTTTGTTCAAACACAAATATTTTATTCTTCAATGCCCCATTTAAAATTGAATAAAGAGTAACGTATTTAATTGTAAAAGTAAGATATGGGACTGTCAACCTATCAATGCTCAAAAGATCACTCTTTTGTATCTCCTCTTGATCAAGTAGCGAAAAGCGCATGACAGCCCACCACAATGCATATGTATGTAAGATTCTTATCGACAAGTAAAGTTCACATTACGAAGCCAGCTAATAAAAAACTTGGCTATGAGAACTGTACAGTGGAGGTAGCAGGAGAAATTTAGACAGTTACCTGACAACATGAAATACACCATCTGTGTTCCCATCGATGATGTGGAACACAGCATTGCGACTCTCTTCCGACATCTGGTCTGCTGTGGTTATCTTGAGAATGGTGGTGCCGCGGGGAGAGTCTTCGCGCACGCGAACCCTGCACACAAAATTATTGCAGAATTTTTAACAAATTAACATTTTGGGTGTAGCAAAAATTAAAAAATTCAGAAGAGCTAATACAGTAACATTTTACCCAATCACAAAATTTCTTACGTTACCTTCGTTTGATGATACGATCACACTGGCATGGAAGGAAATAATTATGGAAAGAAAGTTTCAATGCAAAACATTATGGACAGTTAGTTATAAGATGTGAATGTTACACGTTCTTAAATATTAACCTAAAAATATTGATAGTCACAAGGAGAATAAAACAACAAGAACTAAGACTTTGTTTCTAACTAAATTTTACACTTTTTCTTACATAATCTGCCCACGTATATTTATATATCATCACAGTATTGAAGCTGCTAGAAGGTTACAGGTGGTATGAGAACCTCCCAAGACCTGCAGTGACTGTACAAATGGCTCTCTGGTCCATGTATACAATATGAAGGAGCAGAAGCGCAACTTGAATAGTGGTGCGAGCGCGGATGGCTTATGGGCCACCGGCTTGTAAGAGGGTGCCAAACAGAGGTCAACAATTTCTGAAGTTGTTTTGAATGTATTTTTTAAATTTTTAATGTGGAAATTTTGTGTGTATGGAGTACACAGTTCCTAACAAAACAAAGCATCATTTTAATAATTTGTAAAGCAAGCATTCAATTCTAGCTACGCATCACCTTTTATCTATTTACCTGAATTCTCCCAATGCCATTACTACTATGAACTCGCCCAAACCGTTGCCCCCAGGGTGTGAGTAGAGAATGCATGTGTAAACCATGGTATGAATACGTGATAGAGTGCACTTTCTAGTTGTGCAGTAACAGGCTTTGCTTTTATTCCCACAGAACTGCCAAACCCACACGTATTCAACAAAGGTTTAGCATACTCTTCACTTAAATAACGCTTTGAAACGCTGGAACATCGCTTTGGACTTAGATGTAAAGCAAACATGATGTAATTAAGTTTTGCAAACAAAAAAAAAAAGGCTTGTGTTTGTTGTAAAAACCGAATTAAAAAAAAAAAAAAGGTAACACCATTACTTGAACATGTGAATTTGGTAGTTCTGACGGTAATTCTCGAGCAAATGTTTGGGGCACGTGCAAATGACGAAAATCAGTCATGTCTACATGTTGTAGACTTGGGCATGCTCTCCAAGCAAGGTAGATAGGTAGGTAGGGCTTAATGACTGGTCGACAATGATGTTATTAGAGTCAGAGCAAGTTGCTCAGAGAAGCAGGGATGGGGAAGGAATCGGCCAGGCCCTTTAGTAAGTAACCATTCCAGCAATTCGCCTGGACAGAGTTAGAGGAACCATGGAAAACTGGTATCAGGATTTCCATGCCAGGAATCAAACCCACATTCTCTCGAATGCAAATCCAGTGATTCACTACTGTACCACCTTGCTCGGTGTACATGTTTGATTTACAGGGTAGCCAATGTCTGAATTCCTAGCTTTCGATCACACTAATGTGCCTTGCCCAATGTTTATATGTTGGCAATAAAAGGCGACATGTTAACAATTTGCAGCTGAAAAAAAAAAAGCTCGGCATGATGCATGGAAGCATCACTTCTATAATTAGTTTTTCAGTGCCTCATGTTTAGTCTGTAGGTGTAAACTAGGGACATTGAATGTAATCGATTTTTAACATCAATATTTATCCAAACAGTGACTTACGATATTTTCGATATGTCGATATTATTCAATGCACTGATAATATTGAAATTGTGATACATAGATATTTTAAAATAATAATAATTTATAGGTGTATAATACATTCTGAATATCATAATTATCTTTATATTGATTAATCGAGCACACCCAGGGGCGTAGCCAGGGGGGATTATATGGACATCCCCCCGAAATGAAAATAAAATAATCAAAAATTAAATCTGAAAATTACTATAAATGTTAATTTTTTTAAATACGAGTATAACATATGTGTGACACCCCTTGTACACGAAGGAGGTTTATAGCATTTTGTAGTTCCGTATGTGTATATTAGCCCATTGATTGCAAATCATTTTTTGAACTAAACATAAGTAAACTGATATCTTGAACTTTTTCACATATAAGAAATTGGCAATCTGCATTTGAACACGAAGGAGGTTTATAGTACTTTTTAATTCCGTCTCTGTGTATTAGCACATTTGTAGGGACACCCCATGATTTCACGACCAGTTGAATTTTAATAACACTTTGGATCAGATCCACATCCGTGATTGGATGATCTAGGTGTTTCGTGTTTTAGCCGTCTGCCTGCGAATCAGAGACATACAATATCGGAGTAACCTAATTCTGATTGGCCAATCAAGTGAGAAAATGTCTTTTCACAGAGACACGCCGCTAATAAGCAAAAGAATATGCTGGTACGCCCGTAGGGTATTGAAATCTAGCATGTGCGGAAATATTTAAGTTGTAAGTAAATTTTTGAAGTGATAATTTTTAATGTTATAGCTTTAATATTTTTTCCAAAAATATAAATTTTGCAATCCTCCCCGAAGTAAATTCCTAGCTACACCTCTGATTAGTGTATAGGAAGGTTGCTGACATTTAAGTGTCACCTCTCTAGGTAGTTTTTCTGTCTCTCAAGTTTAGTCTGTAGGTGTAGACTTGAGTATGATAAATTTTTAATATCAATATTTATCCAAGCAGTTACTCGATATTTTCGATGTATCGATAACATCGCATACACCGATAATATCGAAATTGTGATATATAGACATTTTAGAATATTAATTCGAGAGCATAGTGTTAAAGAACTGTATCCACAAAATTCGAGATTTTAATTTTAAGCAATTTATTACATGTTAAGAATGGCGTTTCGTTCAAGATAGATACAACCTTAAATACATATGTGAGATATAAATAATTGTATTTTTTTTCAGGTCATTATTAAAGTAATCTTAAGCCAAACATATATAGAGATCTTCATTAAGGAATGAATTTACATATTAACAGTATTACATGTATGTAAAATGTTACAACAACATAAATCATGGCTGTTAATACAGGCACAAGTATTCTTTTGGCTATACTGAAAAAGTGGCATTTTGCAGATACGATTCTTTGATACTGAGCCCTCGAATTATAGTTTCATAATATCGATGGTAATCGATACATGTGGAGGAGTCGTAGTGTGTGGGTGCGGGCGGTACCGACCTGTACTCGTGCTGGAGGAAGGTGGCGGCCTGGCCGGAGCCCTCGCCCAGCATGACGGTGACGGTGGAGACGTCGCTGAGCTCGGGGCGCCCCAGGTCCGTGGCGACGACGGCCAGCTGCACGTCGGCGCGGCCTCCCCCCACGGCGCTGCGGTTCGCGTACATGGCTCCCGTCACCGGGTCGACGAGGAAGCCCCTGGGCGCGGGCGCCAGCAGCGAGTACCGCACCTGCCCGTTCTCCCCGGAGTCGACGTCGCTCGCGTTCACTGCCAGCAGAGGCCGCGACGGGTCGCTGCCTTCTGTCGGCACAGCACACACACACTCGCGTCACACACACTGCAAGACAACAAAGCACTGATTACACTTGATTACAACTAGGGAACCGGACATTTCGCGGATTCTTTTGTCGACAATCTCGGCTCCACAATCCTTCGTATACTCGGGTGGAGTGGAGAGCGGCTCTTAGCATCGAGGTCTTGAGAGCCGACGAGCGCGAAGCAGCGGCGGAATGCAAGGGCGGGGGAAAACGGGAGGCCCCCAAGAAAACCCGCCGACCAGCGGCGCGTCGTCCGGCACGATTCCCACCTGCGAAAATCCGGGAGCGACCCCGCCCGCCGGGAATCGAACCCGGTTCGCCTTGGCGGGAGGCGAGTAGTCTGACCGCTACGCCACCGCGGCCCCCCGCAGGTTAGTCGTTGTCTGTAGCTCGTGGAGGGCGTGGCTCGCAAACCTGGTCCTTAAATGCATTTCTGAAATATCCGGGTCTACAATTAGTTATAACTAGAAGAGATGAGAACTGTCCGCGAACAGGACAGGCACCACTCGAAACACATTTGCTATTGGATCACAGTTTGCAACACATTCTCGTGGACTGCCGAGTCCTGGAAAACCTTCAAGGAAAACCACCGAAAACTGCACTGCTTGTTCTGGAGTATAATTCGCCACTTACTGACGCAGCAGCCAATGAACAAAGAGTGGATGCTCGCATATGCATAGAACTGTGGACTCTAGCTTACTCGCAAAATTTTTCGGGTCCCTAACCCTTTGAGAGTGGCACGACTTCAGCGGACGAAATAGTAAAACTATAAAAGAGTGAGTTTTGTCTACAAGAGTAAAGAAATGCCCACATAAAGGCAGCCCCGAATATAAACGTGCATACTCCTGAAAGGGTTAATTATCACATGTGAGCAGCAGTCACATATACTGAAGATAATTTCACTTCTCTCAAACAAGACGCAACACTGCAATTAGTTTGAACATAAAAACTAGCAAAGTCATGATCATTATTTACTTAATCAATAATTGATACAAAAATAGACGTATATCGCTGTTAATGCGATTAATGAATTCAATATTCCAGTTAAGGAAATATAAATGATAAAATAATTGGGCTGAGTAACTATTTCAGTGATTTGATTCAATTTATAGTTATTTTTATATCCACACAATCTAAACAAAATTAAATTTTATTTTATAAAAATATATTTTTCACAACTGGCTATCCAAAAGAGACAGCTTATACCGCGAAATCCAGCCCCACGTGTCAACAAACGGCGTAACTTGCCAGCAACGGGTCGGAATACCGTCTGACAATCAGTAACTGGTAACTTAACTTGCCAGCTGGCAGCCCAGCCGATAGGGAATATTTAGCAGCATGCAGTAGCCAATTAGTAGTGGTAGCGATATTTCGCTAAAAGATTTCGAGACAAGATACTGTCCAAAGCACTGTAGGGTCATCCAGCTTCTTTGATTGGCTAAAAAAATGTTCTGGTCCGCGTTAACCGTTTGCGCACGAATCACGAAGGTTCGGTGTCAGAGTTACTTGGTCCTGAGTGGCTCGGTCAAAGACGGACACGGCACCAGCAGCCAATGGAGGTATAACAACAGCTGAGGTGTGTATATAGTGTTGAAGTCTACTGTGTGCTCCGATTTTTACGTGAAAAGTCACTGGCCCTACCAATTAGACACAAGAACCGTTTCCGAAGCCTTCCGCAGCCGATCAGGGAATAGGCACGCCCACATCGAAGGAACAGCCATGACGTTTCGTCTCTATGTACTTATGAACTCTGTGTTGTTGTTCGACGAAACGCGAGCACAATGAAATGCTCTCTACGTCTGCTTTCACGTGAAGCGTATACGAGAAACCACGAGGTGGAGTCTTGAACCGCTGTGGCTGGCTAGCTGGGACAGAACCCGCGTTCCACCCGGAACGTCTGTTCGTAGTTAGCATTCCGAGCGCACAACCAACCACGTTATTCAAAACAGCCAATCACGTGCACGCGAATCGTGCAAAGCGAGACATAGGCAAATTTATCGTGTTCGTGCGCGATATCATTAGAAGAACACGCGTTGCCTCCTGTTTACGCGGCTTTGAACCACTTGCGAACCCGCGCCACGTAACACGTTGACACAGCACCGCAATCAGCAGGGGAGACGGTAAAATATGCGTCGAAGTTCGGGATGAGGGCAGAATAGTCGTATACGCGATGAGTTCGCACTTTTAACAGCGACTGTCTATCTCGTATAGCGATCAGTCTCTGTCCGAAGACTGTCACGGCGATGGACGTTCGTGGCTGCTCTTCCCGCCAATTCCTCCCCCCACCCCTTTCCGCCTTGGCGCCTCACACGGATCTCTCGTGACCTTGACAAGAGGGCGACACAAATAAACATTTTTATTAAAGGTAAACGAAATTCCGGAATTGTTTGTACCAAGCTATTTGGCACAGCGACCGTGGACGCACATTCCGGAAGGACCCAGGTTCGATTTCAGTTTTTCGTGGTTTCCCGAAGTCCCTCTTGGTGAATGCTGGGATGTTTGCTTCGTACAAGCCATGGCGTAGTCCTTCCCTGTGCTTGCTTCTGTGAGCAACTTGTTCAATCTCTGATAACCTCGCTGACGATGAGGCGTCAAGCCCTACCCACCCAGGTAGGTAGGACTCAACGTCTCGTCGACAGCGATGTCATTTAAAGACGGGGCAAGTTGCTCAGAGAAACAGGATCGACCATGGCCTGTGGTAAGAAACCCTCCCGGCATCCGCTTGAAGTTATTTTGGAAACCCAACCCACGGGAAAACCCGAAATTGGGATGGCAGGATCGGGGAATCGAGTCCGAATCCTACCGAATGCAAGTCCTTTGGTTCACCAAAACTCCACCTCGATCGGCAACTGCCTTGGCGCGAGGTATTTTACTCAACTTAGTTGCACGTTAAAGGTGACTTTATTTCTTCCAGTTTGTTACTGGTTACAGAGTTTCCTAGGGCTTTTCAAAATCACTGTGGTCTATTCATAAAAAAAGGGATATAATAGTATACGTGCTTTGAAGAATAGAATGCAACCGAAATAATTTGTAAAATACACATACGTACCTATAATTATAGTATTACGTTTACCTATCAGTAGAGACCTAAAAAATTCGCGGATTCATTTTGGGACAAGCTAGAATTCAAAACATGTGTGTTAATAAAACTTCAGCCATTGGGCCGCACGGTGTTTGACACCTCCTGGAGAAGGCTAGCCAAATCGTCGCCTTCCACTGTGACAGCAGACAACCAATGTGCAGCTGATATCGGCATATTTGTACATAAGACTGTAGAGTATAGCCTGAAGGTCATTGAACTCGCGAATTTTTCAGGTCTCTAATAATACCTGTTACAAAGATTTCTGACAAAGTCTCGTATATTTTTTGTCACATTGCTACAACCTGGCGGCGATATATAAAATAAAAACAGTATTATTTTATGCGTTAATAATTATTCTGGTAGTGCTATAATTATTTGTGATTTTTTTTAACATGTAGATATAAATTACTTCCAATAACCATCAGTTATCTTCGTGGCGTCGGAGAGAAACGAGAGTGGCTGTCTCAATTTCAGAGAGAGAGAGAGAGAGAGAAAGCAGGGGGAGGGGGAAAGAAAGAGAGAGAGCGTGAGAGAGCGCGAAGCAGTACTTTCGCCAGGTTGTGCGAAAGAGTGATATTTCGAAAGAGCAAGTATTCTTTAAACTGAGACATGGCCCAAGCGCCACCCTAACCTCCGCAAGTAGGCTACCGCAAACCAACATCTCTCCGAGCGAATGAGTGAAGAGATTTGGGCGGCTCTTAACATCGAGGTCTTGAGAGCTGATGTGGGTGAAGTGAGGTGAATGCGGAGCAACACAGGAATGAAAGGGCGGGAGAAAAACGGGATATCCCCGAGAAAACCCGCCTACCAGCAGCATAANGGGGGGGGGGGGGAGAGGGGACATATCTCTGAGTAAAACTGCATTCCTTCCTGTTTACATTCAGCTCAGGTCGCAGAATTTTATCGTAAACAGTGGGGATTCTCTCGGTGTCCATGTTGGTCGCGGTCCAAGCTTGGTCCTGGCCAATAACACCGCGGCTGACGGACGAACGACCTTGAAGGAAGACAGTCGGTGACGGCGCTTTTTCGGACCGCCGTAAATTACCGCACGGGGACATGGCCGTCGCGTGAGCACGCCAAGACGAGGCGTGAAGCATCTTGAGGAGGGGGAAAGAGGGTAGGTGACCCGACCGGGAAACGAACTCGAACACGCTCCGATTAAGAAGTGACCAAGTGCACGCCAAGCTAGAATGTTTCTGTCAGCGCTCGGGAAGCCTCCTTGGTTGTCTCGTGCGCAGGGGCACGTGCTTCTTCGCGGAAAGACTTCAGGACAAGTTGTGTTCCAAACACTTTGGTTCGGAACCGCTTTCGCGATTGGAACATTTGAATTGTTACGCGTCTTATCTGTCTCCGCGGACCACGGGCCGTCAGTACTGGAGAAACTTCGTTCTGATTGTCTAGCNAATTGTTACGCGTCTTATCTGTCTCCGCGGACCACGGGCCGTCAGTACTGGAGAAACTTCGTTCTGATTGTCTAGCTCACGTAACAGACTGCCTTCACACGAAGACAAGCGGCCAATAGCCATATGCACATAGGATATCGATGTCTAGTCTGCGCGTAAATCTCTTCACGACAAACGGGTGGCCCTACAAATGGGTCTCATTGTAAGCAGTTGTGTGATCATACAGATTGAGTATGAAACAATACCCCAACTTTGAAGGTCTATAATACCAAAACCAAACAACCTAACCTACAACCTTGGTTGACGAATCAAACGAACCGCGGAACCGTGAAGCTTGTTCACCATACATTCATAACTGTTCAATGTGACCACCACGAGCGGCCCGAACGACATCTTCGCGATAATCAAACTCGTTCCAAACTCTTGTCAGCATGTCCGGTGTTACGGTTTGGATGGCGTCCGTAATTCTCGTTTTGAGGTCGTCAATGTTAGCCGGCAATGGTGGACAAAACACTTTATCATTTATGTACCCCCATAGAAAAAAAATCGCACGGGGTAAGATCCGGGCTTCTTGGGGGTCAGTGATGAAGAGCCTGGTCCCACAGCTAGGTGCCAATGGGGTGGCGCACCATAAAGGAAACATCAGACCGTCCCCTTCACATTGACGTGTTGAATGCGAGCTCGCTACCCCCTCACAACCTCAAACCGAGAGTTACGAACGCCATCGAAACCGTAACACCGGACATGCTGATCACATTGAACATTTATGACAACAAACTTCACGGTTCCGCGGTTCATTTGATTGGTCAATCAAGGTTGTAGGTTGTTTGGTTTTGATATTATATACCTTCAAAGTTGGTGTATTCTTTTATACTCACCATGTAAGTAAAAATAACTATGGAATATTTCAACGTAAATGATTTTTCAGGACAGAAATGGAAGTCGATATTTTGTTGCCCGTTCATAAATTTGGTTACTTATCCATAAACGCGGTCGTTGAAAAAAGTCAAAGTCAGCAAAAATAGCTATATTTCATCTGCAGAACAGTGTTTGAAGCTATAGCAAGAAATGCGGTATCTTTTCTGAACAAATTTCTGAATGACAACCACATAGTCACAACTTGAAATTAACAGTTCTGGGCCATCAGCACGCGCATGAAGCGTGTTTCAGCTGTTTTCCAGCGCCGTCGCAACGCCTCCTTATGGCCGGACGTGACCTTGAGGCGTCTTATATGTTTACTAGGGATTCTCCTTAAGGACCGCGCATAACATGTGGCTGTTTTCCACATCTGAGGTTGAGAAGCGATAAGGGCGACGCTGCCGCGTACGTCAAGTGCGCCATCGCCGCTACGCGCAAGGAGATGAACTGGCGTGCAGTGGTCTCTCGTCATGGTGCTTGTACGTATTGGACTTTAAGCGGTCGCCTTTTAATTTCATTGGTGGAAAGTTTGCAATAACGCTCAATGCAGGGCCCTATACTGGTTCGTGTCCTTCGCGCAAACTCCTTTTCGCGCGGGTTTTTAATCGCAGTTATGGTTTCATGTTACATGGCAGTCGGATTTCCGCCTCTTTACGTCATTAGTTATTAGCGACACGCAAAAGTCGTGTTATTTTCGACAGCGCCTAGACTCATGCGGATGCAGATCCTTACGAGAGGTGGAAGAATACAGAATTGGACGAAAGTAGGAACTACGCAGGCTTCTGGAAAGTGCACAGTTAAAGAAAGGCTCTCGGTGCCCTTTTACATCGTGCGTCACGGGAAACGGACACTTCGAAGAGAGACAGGCCATCAGTACTGCCCAGCGCAAAATGCACTTATCACAGTTAGGACCACGTGTTTTTGACGAAAAGATTCCACTACTAGTTGCACTGCAAAATACATTAGTTCAGAAATAATTTCGTGGTCGGAGGATGTCGACTTCCACGCGTCTTGCCTCTCTGCCGGCCGTTCGCGGACGTTCGGTGTCGGGGTAACTGAAGTCTGATGTCCCAGTCCAGCGCGGAATGACTTCTCACGCAGCAAGGGCGAACATTTTGGCGAATGCAAAATGTTGAGCTGCTCCGAAAGTCTTTGCGTAATCAGTAGGGCCAGTGACTTTTCGCGTAAAAATCGGAGCACACAGTAGACTTCAATACTATATACACACCTCAGCTGTTGTTATACCTCCATTTGCTGCTGGTGCCGTGTCCGTCTTCGACCAAGCCACTCAGGACTAAGTAACTCCGACACCGAACCTTCGTGATACGTGCGCAAACGGTTAACACGGGCCCGGACATTTTTTAGCCAATCAAAGAAGCTGGACCCTACAGTGTTTTGGAATGTATCTTGTCTAGAAGTCTTTTCGCGAAATATCACTGCCCCTAGTAATCAGTCCCGCTCGCTGACGATTGGCGTCGTCACGTTCGTCTACCGTGCGCGGCCACTTTTCGCGAGACTGTCCCGTCGTACGCGAACCCGTGACGTTCCACTGTCGTTGGCGCCATCACTGCAACCGTAGAGAGAACATGGGGGGAGATTGCGCGTCCAAGGTGCACAGTAGCTGCTCCGTGCACCAACATTGTACTACTTTTCTGCCAATACGACTGTCATAAACGACGTGGATTGGAATATAGGTTAAAACACTGGTTATGTAAACAACTGCTTTGATATGTTTCTTTCTCTTAAATTAGTGTGACGAGACGTCCCGATTTTAACGGGACTGTTTTTTCATTATGTGTTCCGGCGTTTCGGCAAATTTTTAACGAGACACCAAATGTCCAGTTTTTTTTCAAACTTGCAACAAATGGCTGTTTAATTTATTATATTTAATTTTTCAAGTATTCCACCTCTATTATAGGACAAATTATTATATTTAACAGTTTTAAATCGTAAATACGTTTCTCAAGATAGACATAACAGATTCGGGTAGTAAAGCTCAGTTATTTTTATAATAATAGTAATAAAAATAATAGTCACTATTAAATAGTGTTATTTGATGGTAGAATGAAGTCTCATTTTTAGCAATAAGTTGCCTAATATTGAAATGGAACTGTAAAACTGGGAAGGAACCCTTGCACTCTTTGTTATTCAAGTTTCCTGTTTTGACCTGTTTTTTTAAGGCAAATTTTGTAAAACGTCTTGTTTTGTAAGTTTATAAATCTGGTCACCCTCGGTTAAATTCAAATTAGTAGAAGTATTTTTTTCGTATAAAAATTGTTTTCCTTTACAAACGCGTTCATCAGTGTTTACCACGTGACTTTGACAGTTGTGTTAGTGTAGGGTAGCACAATGTTGGGCACATGCGCAGAAGACGATACTCATTCTATCTCATCATTAGATTGCAACTGGGTGTGCAGTGACTGCCACGCCGAGCCGTGCCGAACACAGCCGAGCCATGCCGAGAAGTACCGAACACAGCCGAGCCATGCCGAGCAGTGCCGAACCATGCCGAACGCTGCCGTGACGTGCCGAACACTGCCGATGGAATGACGGCGTGGGTTAAATGTCTCCTATAAACGTCTACATTCCCTTTCCTTGCTTCGTGAAATGTATATTGGAAAATCGTTCTTTTCCAGTAATGCGCCCTTCTATAACCTTCACAGCGAGTCTACGTAGTAGAGCTTCAGTANTACACACATACACACACAGAAGAGCCAAAAAAACTGGTATAGGCATGCGTATGCAAATAACAGAGGTATGGAACCAATCAGAGTAACGCGATGCGGTCGGCAGCTGTATCGGTTACTGCTGCTACAATGACAGGTTATCAAGATTTAAGCGAGTTTGAACGTGGTGTTATAGTCGGCGCACGAGAGATGGGACATAGCATATCTGAGGTAGCGATAACATTTGGATGTTCGCGTACTAGCATTTCACGAGTGTACCGTGAATATCGGGAATCCGGTAAAACATCACATCTTCGACATCGCTGCGGCCGGAAAAAGATCGTGAAAGAACGGGACAAACGACGACTGACAGATAATCATTAAACGTGACAGACGTGCAACCCTTTCTCAAATTGGCGCAGATTGGATTTGTGGACTGCCCTGCAGGATTCATGGTGTGAATTGCCTCCAGCATACCTTCAGACATTAGTCGAGTCCATGCCACGTCGTCTTGCGGCACTTCTGCGTGCTCGGGGGGCCATACACGATATTAGGCAGGTGTACCAGTTTTATTGGCTCTTCAGTGTACATAAATGACGTGGAAAACTGCTTGGTGCATTTACTGTAGTCGGCACTGTGCGTCTTGTGCTGTTATCAAACCTGTAGTTGTCCGCACAAAGCAGTCTGATTATTTATTCCTTATCGGCATTTATCCGTTAGAAAATAAATAAGACAGGTTAACTATAGTAATTAAAGAAAAGCAGGGAATTCATAGCTNCTCGGCATTTATCCGTTAGAAAATAAATAAGACAGGTTAACTATAGTAATTAAAGAAAAGCAGGGAATTCATAGCTAGGGACGCAAGAATTCTGCGAAAATAGTTCCTGCCTACATGTATTTCAAAACACTATAAACTCAGATACACGTTCGCTATTATATGTCTTTAAAAGCTACACGTCCGAGAATCGCAGGCGATCAGTACCGGAATCCCAATTGGCCCAGTCAAATACCACGATATCTTCTGACGAAGACACGCATCCAGTGAGCAAAAGAAAAAACTGCAGGTGCGCGAGGGGCCGCGGTGGCGTATTTGTCAGACTACCCGACTCCCACCTAGGCGAACCCGTGCTCGACTCCTGTCGGGGTCGCTTCCAGGTTTTCGCATGTGGGAATCGTGCAAGTCGATGCCGCCGGTCGGGAGTTTTCACAGGGATCTCCCTTTTTCCCCGCACTTGCATTCCGGCGCTTCTCCACATTCACCTCACTTCACCTTCATCGACCAAACTCTCTTCGCTGCAGGTGTGCAAGTAATATTCCGGCATCTAGACATTTATACGATGCACGCATACATCAAAGTAAAACATGTGCCAGAAAGTTTATAAGTTTAAGATGGAAGGTGGCGTTATTCCTTTAGAGGACGTTGCAGCCGAGCGAGATTGCACTTGGTCGGCTCTTGCACCGAAGCAGGCACTCCCTCGTAATTAAACTTTCTGCGCAAGTACATTGGCTGGCAAGGCAAAAAGCAAGGAAAAAATGTGCCTCAGAGAGAGAGAGAGAGAGAGAGAGAGAGAGAGAGAGAGAGAGAGAGAGAGCTTCGAAAGACATTTGCATCCGTTCGGNGGTGGTTTAGCTCACGGGTCAGGAGTACCGGGCCAACCAATGCCGGAGAAGCCCACGGCCTCCCTAACAAAGGATAATGACTGAACAATAAAATTAAAACCAATTTTTTTTACGCGGTCCGGAACACGCGAATGTAACGTAAAAAAAAAAAAAAAACCGACTCGTGAAATTGCAATATTTTCCCCCCGTCGGTTCTGCGAAATGAAATAGGGAAGGGTTGAGAAAATGAGAAAGGAATTAGCCCGTGAACCTGTTTCCTTCGTCCGCGGAAAATGTCTCGTACACGCCGGGAAAACCAAGGCGACGGACACTAAACTGGAGATAGTTGTGACGCAATAACAGAAGAAGCAAATGTACAGAATTGAAATGCCACAGCAGTTCCTTTGAGATAGAGGCGCACCCATTGGCTGCGCCTTATGCATGTTTGGCCACTGCGTCCTAATTGGCGGAAGTCGTTCTTCTTAGATGTCGCTGGCAAGCAGGGATGTTGATACCGGAAAAAAAGTATCGATATTATTTATATTGGTTATTTATAAACGTATCGCTTTGCAAAACAGTACATCGAAGGAAAAATATCAATTTTCGGTACATTGGAATCCGATATTGTATGAATTAAAGGACTATGACAAATGTTTAACTGCTTGGAATATTACATATCGTCGGCACGAATCAATGCAGAAAGATGTGGCGCCTGCTTCGGTGCATGTTGACAAAGTACGCACATTTCAATTAAATTTTTGTATTCAATACATAGGTTATCAAAAGAGTATTTCAAGAATATTTATTCGCGATACCTGGGAAAAGATACTGGTTTCGATAAAATAGCGTAATTTCGATATATCGATATTTCTTGGACATCCCTACTGGCAAGCGACGCCATTTTGCTAACGTGTGCAGCTGGTATGGTTGGTATAAAATGTTATTTTCTTCTGTATCGTGAAGTAATCTGTGTCCCAGTCTCTGGCAAGATGT
>NQII01000062.1:169187-222871 GCA_002778355.1 Clitarchus hookeri | reverse complement strand
CGCCGCCAGGTGGTACGTCAGCGCCGGGTTCGAGTCCACGTCGTTGGCGCGCACCGTCGTCAGCACGGCTCCAACCTCCGTGCCTGCGCGCAACACACAACACACAACACTTGAAACACAACGCACAACACTTGGCACCTGAGCAGCTACATCCCATCTCCACTCAGACCTGCGCATGCACAACTATATTACGTTCACGGCTACTTCCTGCCATAGTTCTACTTCCAGTGTGTTCCACCGCCTACCGCGAACAACGCTTAGGGCCACCGTCTATAGTTCATTTCATATAAGGAGGCCACATTCTGACAGTCAGTGAGTGGCAAACTTAATGTATTAAAAACAAACAACTTGCCATTTACAAAATCCTGTATCAGCTGATGCACGAACGAACAGAAATTAATATTACGTTGGCTATTCTAAGAGAAGTGCCGACGCAAATCAGACAAGCAGAAAATACGCGGATAAGAAAGAGTTCGTATATTAATTAATACATTTTATTTTACGTGGTCATAAAACAGCAGTTTTTAGTTTTAGAAACAAAACTTCGTGATAAAATAGAAATGTGTAGGTGTTCAAAATGAGATGCACAATAAAACGATCCGTATCCAAATGTAACGAAAAAATAGAAACATTTTTCAAGTTTCCAGACTCTCCAACCATGTGCTGCCATCTTGTGAGGGATAGGCGCACCATCTTTTACAACACGCTCTTCCACTCTATCTGTTATCCATATCCCGAACTACACCCAGAAACATATTATAGTTTTGTTGTTTAAAATAACGTATTTACGCGCATATACAAATGGTTTTATTTTCCCGCGAGCTCTGTATAATTTTTAAAGTAACATATATTTTGTGTACCGCGTTTACGAACGACCCTACACACGTCCACCAAGCTCCGTTTACGAATGCAGCGCCACCCAAGCAGTTCACCAATTGCCACACGTAGCAGCACCTCCTGGACGCGCTGACTCGCCGCATCAAAGCCTATACTTGACACACCAGTTGATGGCGAATGGATACATAAACGAAAAGGCGCGGCGATTGTCAACTGTCATAATGTGGCCTTCTTATATGGTACACAGTATACCTGGAGCCGTGTTCCGCGTTTGAGACACATCAAGTGCACCATCGCTACAGATAATGGTAAATCGCGAAAAATTTTTGAGCCGACATATCTTCTGTAACACTCCGGTTCCTCTAGGTGGGAGGCGGGTAGTCTAACCACTACACCACAGCGGCTCCCACAACCGGTATGGTCCATTCATGGTCACTTACAACTTTTCTGAAGTCCAACTATAGATATACTTCCTGGATGTTTCTCCGCCTCATGCAAACAAAGCTTAACCGACTCTAGAAAATTAGACCAAAGGGACAGCGCACCGTATTCGAGCGCATTAAGTGTAAAACTATTTTACATAAGAACTATTTATTACTAGAATTAAAAGATGTAATATAATGCCTAAAAGTGTTTTATGTCATATAGAAAAAGTCAATATTGGAAATATATTATAGATATTAATTTATAATAGTAATGTTTTACAAAACAATATATCGAAAGAAATATATGGACTTTTTGTTACATTGGAATACAATGGTTTTTGTATTAAAGGACTTACAAATGTAAAATTGCTAGGAATAATAACTACGTATTGAGGACACGAGACATTGCAGTAAGATGTGTCGCCTGTTTTTGGTACACGTTGCTACAGTAAACATAGTAATTTTTTAATCCGATTTTTGTATTCGAAACAGGGCTCATTAAAAGAGCATTTTGAAGATACTTATTTCCGAAACTTGGAAAAGGATATTGATTTCGATAAAATATAGTTGAAATATATTGACGATTTATATCGATATATTGTTGATGTAATATCGTAATTTCGATATATATATATATATATATATATATATATATGGATACTTTTTCAACATCTGGCACGCACGTGCAGTAATATTCATTTAATACAGCCACTTAAAAAGTTACGCTGGTGATTTTTCAAAATTATCATTAACGTGCTTAAGGTAGGTGTCTGAAAATAAATAAATGGTCTCCTACACAAACTGAAGATATGATGATCTCAACCAAGGATTACCGACATATATATTTGTATATATTTATTTTCTTTACTTCACAAATTCAGGGACATTCGGAGGGGAAAGTTAGTGGCCCACACTTCTGGTGAGCTAAAATAATAAAGCATAAGGTATAAATAATGCTTTTACTTCTGCGAAGACGACCGTCAACTATAGCTCACACTTCCTTCAGCCGGAACCCTGACGATGCTTCCCGCCATCAAATCATCAGCCAGAAACGGCACGGCAAGGCCGTAAGTACACTCCACGATAAAGAGGACGGGAAAGGATGGGCGGAAAAAAAAATTCATCTGCAGCCCGAAACGGCGTGATGGATGGACAATAGACAAGCAAATGAAGACCACTTTTAGTTTCGTTTAAGTAAGAGCGTTGTAACGAGCTGGTGACTTGAGTTGTAGCGGAAATACGGACCACCGGCGGGACGAAGAGGTGGTACAGGGGAAAAAAGAAGAATAATAGGAAAGAGAATGAGAGGTAAAAAAAAGAAGGAAGGATAAGGGACGAGGAGAGGGTAGGAAAGATTTATCATGCGGCAGCTGCACGAGTCCTCCCTGAGCCCGCGACGCCGGCCAGCTGAGCCGCAGAGGAACAAAAGGAACTAATTTACAAGTATTGTCATCACGCGGTGGCCCCTACGGCCACGCCCTGTAGAGTTCTCCTCTGGACCGCGAGGATGCTGCGATCTCTCGCTTCGTTCTTTATTCAGGCGCACGTGCGCGGGCCCGACACTTGCCAAACCAGCCGCCGCAGAAGCAGCGTCTGGTGTTTCCGGCCCGCGCGACTCTCGACCACATAACAGCGAAGTGTACAGAGGTCAAGCACGCAGCCGCTTATATATATAGGCAGTGATATACCGCGAAAAGATTTCGAGACAAGATACAGTCCAAAGCACTGTAGGGTCGTCCAGCTTCTTTGATTGGCTAAATAATGTTCTGGCCCGTGTTAACCGTTTGCGCACGATTCACGATGGTTCAGTGCCGGAGTTACTTAGTCCTGAGTGGCTTGGTCAAAGACGGACACGGCACCAGCAGCCAATGGAGGTATAACAACAGCTGAGGTGTGTATATAGCATTGAAGTCTACTGTGTGCTCCGATTTTTACGCTAAAAGTCACTGGCCATATATATATATTTATATATATAGAGAGAGAGAGAGAGCGCGTCCACCCCGCTTAGATTGCAGTACAGTGTGAATGGCGCGCACTGTTGCCAGATTACTCCAGCGTTGTGACGTAACTGGCAGGCTGAGTAACAAATGGCCGGCGAAGGAAAACGGCATGATTACGACAGTTTTATCTGTTCCCCTCCCTGACAACTCGTATGAGAATTCAATTCTGCGACGCAAAGCTAAGCGGCTCCTTTGAAAATGAAACCTGTGAGAAACTAATATCATAGGCAACGTAGATTGAGCTTTTTTTTTTCGAAGCTCCAAAAAGATATTATATCAGGCAACAGCGCACGCAGGAACAAGGACAGCGTTACAACAAATCGTGTATTGGAAAGAGAGAGAGAGAGAGGTAGGGATTTTGATATCGGAAAAGAAAATCGATACTATTTATTTTGGTTATTTTCGAAGTATAATTTTAAACGGTATATCGAAAGAAAATATAGATTTGCGGTACATCGGAGTTTTATAGTTAATGTATTAGTATTAAAGGACTTAGCAAAGGTAAAATTGCTTGGAATATTATATATTGAGGACACGACGAATTGCAGAAAGATGGCGCCTGTTTTTGGTGCGTATTGCCAAAGCAAAAAAAACATTTTTTTATTAAATTTTTTATTCAAAACAGAGCTTATTAAAAGAGCATTAAAAAATTGATTTCCGATATCTGGAAAAAAATATTGATTCCGATAGAATATCGTTAAAATATATAGACGATTTTGATCGATATATCGTTGATTGTCATCTTGATATATCGATATTTTTTCACCATCCATAATACACTCTGTCTCATAAATAAGTGGAATTAAGTTATACAGTCTTGACAAACAGCTAAGAGTTTTTATACAACGTGTTTCCAAATTCTATTAACAAAATTAAGGAGCATAACGAGGGAACAGAATAGTGCAACTTTTGACTAGGAACCCATGGTCTCCAAAGTGATCCTGCATCAGTACAATACGTTGATTGCAAGGACCTAGTCTGCATGTTATAATACATACCAATGAAATGCTGTTAAGTTGTACACAAAGTACAGTTATGTACTTGGGTTTACAAAAGTTGTTCAAAAAAATGACCGTCACGTTCAATGCAGCCATGCATGCATTGCACCGTCGAACGAAACTAGCGCACTCTCTCGAATACCCCAAGCATTCGAGAAATCACGTCAGATGCTGCAAGTATTCGGGCTGCTATTGTTTCTGTGTTTCTACATCGTCCATCGGTGTCTCGTACACTAAAGCAGTAATCAAGGAGCGTCAAGTCCGGTGAACGCACTGGCCATGCAATTGGAAACCTTGCTTCGGGTCGAACGTCCAGAATACGTGCGATCCAGGAAGTTGAGCACTTCGGCATCAAAGTTTGCTACCCCGGTCAAGATCAACGTGATACGGGACGTAAACAGCCGATGGGCCTTTGCGCTCACAGTCAACAAGCTCCCGTACACAAATGAATCAACAAATTACCCGCGTACTACGTGAAACAACACATGATCACAGTCAACTCCACTACTGCAAGCAAACCAATGCCTCTACGTAACATTCGACATCGTCACAGTGTGCAGATGGTCCTTCCAGTCAACGTCACGTACTGACTCAGGATCACTTTGGAGACCGTGGGTCGAAAGCTGCTCTATACTGTTCCCTCTTTATGCACCTTACGTTTGTCGGTAACGTATTGAAACACGCTGTATAAAAATAATCTGCAGCAGGAGGAGACACCGCTGTATCATTGGAAACATCTGTAGACAAGACTGCCTTCAGAACTGTAAAAAAAAAAAGTGCACATGTATTAGCAAAATACTGGAACGCCATTCGCCAATCAGCGCCTGGTAACTTACTCGCCAGCCGGTATCAACTAATGGTAAAAACTTCAGTGGCCAATCGCACGCAAGGCCCGCTCCCACAGAGACCCGCGCAGCCAGTCAGCGGGCGTAGATGCGCACATCTAAGGAACCGCCAAGCCATTTAGTTTCTGTATTGCTTACGCTTTTGTGACTCTACAATTGTTCGCCCTCTTCTTCTGCTCGCGTTGAAATCAAAACTGTTTAGCTATCCGAATTAACACTGCACAATGTTATTGGTTCGCGGATGATTAAAAACTTTTGAAAAAAAAAAAAAAAAAAAAAAAAAAAGGAGGTCAAACAAGGTGGAGCAATAATCGCGATATCAATATCAGCGACACTTATGATATGTCGCCGTCGACTTCCAATCCTCTCGGGGAGCGAAATATCGCGCCGATACCTATATGGTCCAGATGTTTCGAAACGATGTTGAAAAGTGGATATCGCAAAGTCTTATTGGAGACGCGTGCGCATAAGGCGATCGGCCTACCCCATCGTTGGTCTACAATTCCATCTCAGGCCTCGAGTAGGGCAGCCGACTTCAATTATCGGTGCCCATGTCGTTACCCCCGCACTGCAGACGGCAGGTTAATTTCTCTCGCGGCGTCTAGTTGAGGCGACGGCGGGCGGGTGCGAAAGTGGACTGGGTTGCCGCCCTCGAGAGCGAAGCTGTAGCCTCCGACCTGCCAGTCTTAACGCCTCCCCGCCATTACCTCAGCGATAAACAACGCATGGCGCGCGCAGATCTCGAAACGTCGTGGCAGGGGCGGTAGTTCGTCGACGACGCCCACAGCCACGTGTTCGCGATGTCCTTCCCCGGAGGGTCGTCGCGGAAGTTCGCGATCACGGACCTCGCAATCCCCCGACGCCAACAAATGAAGACTGGCTTAACAGAAGTGCAGACCTCACTAAAACCCGACACCTGCAGTTCCCATTCTGCATGGAGTTGAGCTGAGTTGAGAGATTTGGGTGGCTCCTCACAGCGAGGTCCTGAGAGCCAATGAAGGGGAAACAGGATGGAAATGGGAGCAGCACTGGAATGCAAGGGTGGGAGAAACGGGAGATCTCAGAGAAAACCCGCCGACCAGCGGCATCGTCCAGCATACTATTAGGTTAACTATCCTCAAGTTTTAGATAAATTTGTTCATTTATACTTACAACAAATTCAGCTCCAGTTAGGTCTAATTGCTGTACTTACATCCACATAAGTCCACTTTTGTAAATTCTGATTGACTATTTCCAACATAACATTTCCTTATTAACAGTTTTTCAAAGACTTATAAAATACACTGAACTACCATGTAAGTTGCAATATTCATACTGGGAAATATTGGGTTTAATTTATGTATCATGGTATGCATTTAAATAGAGTTTCATAAAAACTTTTGGTTCGTAAAGGAGTCGTGCACTTAGAACAAAAGGTACAGGTTATCACCAAGTTGACATACAAACATACACACATAAAGACAGGCTGGGAAACATTAAGAATGGCATGATGTAAAATTGTTTTTTTCTGAAAATAATATGCCTTAATGTAGCTGAACTTTAATTGTTTTAATATAATTCCTTCTTTATAGAAATGTAAAATAAAATAATTTACATTACATTCTCTGATGCCACATTCCTGCTGCCTTGAAACGTTTGCAGGCTGTTACTTCTTCTGCCTGCATGGAATGCTTTTGCCACGGCTTGTCAGACTGCAGAAGAGTGATCATGAGGTGTTGAAACGTAACACACATGAAAGTATATCTGACATTTACAACGCAGCACACTGCAACCAATTTGTAGTGTGGTGGAATACCTGAATGTGTCTATGTGTGAGCACATTGGCACTCTCATTATTAGGTACACTCACATCCCAATGAAAACTTCAGCATATGATACATTGTAATCCATTACTGCCGATAAAAAATGTGCAATACGAATTTGTTTGCTTATTGTAATAATGTCGTCAACCTATGTATTTTTTATTTCTGCACACTTCTTATTCATTTTACATTTTAAAATGGGTTGTGTTCCAAAATATAAGTTAAACAAAATCAACTTAAAATTCATATATGTTTCATCTCTGGTACCTTTATGGAGCCCATAAAAAAGTCGTTGTGTGTTACAGGTAAATTATGCTTTTGGTACTTGTGATGTTTTCAATTTCGAAAGTTTGGCCATCACAGCCTGATACTAGGTATCTGAATTTTCGTACTTCGGAAAAATTATGAACGTTAACCGTACTTAGAGGAGTCGGTCAGGTGCTTTTGATTCCGTCATTTCAGCATTCAGGCGTTTGCCCACTGCTGAGTTTAGCTAATTTACTGTCATAATATTCGTGATAATGATCTACTACCGGCCCTACCTTAAAAGTAAATGACTAGTCCAATATTAGAATGCACCTCTCCATATAGGCCCCTACATTTTGTTTCTTCTTCACTTTACTTTAATTAAAAATTATGTTCTGGTCATTTGCTTTCCACAATTCTTGTCAGAATTATCTTAAGCAAATACCAGAAGAGATTGTACATTTCTCCGCATCGAAGCTTCAGAACTTTAAGGCATGTTGCAGAATTTGTGGCGGGTATCCGAGATGGTTCTGGGTTTTCCAAAGTTATGTGGCACACCGCAGTATTTCGCCAGAATAATACCTAAGAACCCAGCTTCAACACTTTGGAACGCCATTCGTGAACCAGCGTCTGGTTAACTTAGTTGCCAGCCGTTGGCGCAGCCAATAAGGGATCTTTTCACAGCATTCAGTAATTAGACACAGATGATCTGTTCCAGAGACTGGAGCAGCCTATCAGCGAATTGGTACGCCATCATCAAAGGAACCGCATCGCAATTCAACCTTCTCTATAGTTACCTAATCTGTCCTTCCGCAGCATGGAAAATGAAGGACGAGGAAAGTCGTTGATGTTGACACAATTGGTTTCAGTCAGCAATAAAATTTTTTTGGCACAAAATATTAAAGAATACAGAAATGCCACAACGGGCGCGTGTCGCCAAATCCAACGGCACACGGAAGAATAAATGGTCTCACATGCCAGAAATGAGGCATTAACTTCGATCGTAAATCATCGCCTGACAACTTAAAGCCCTTTCACAAAATCAGATTTTCTTCTAATTATCTTCCATTTTTATTGAATTCAATTTATTGAAAGCTATTACGTCATACGGACGTCATAATCGTGGCCATTATCTCTTTCCATTTCTTGAATGTCTCGTTTTCCTTCAAGATTTTCGTTTAGTGCATGTTCTATATTTTCTTAAATCGAAAATTTGAATATCCAATTACGGATTTTTCGACAATATTAATGGATACACTCTCATAATGTTAAAGTCGTGTGCGCACATTTAATTTGCAAAATATGGATGCGTATTAAAAAAAAAATTTACAATTATATGAAGAAAATTTGTTGTGCTTAAACCAATTATATTCGTATCGTGCATTAGTTTTAGATACTTTCAATAATTTACTTTTGTATTGTTTTTATTTTTTTTTAACTGGTTTCACTGAAAAGTTTGTGATAAAATTTTATGTGGAAACTTGAAAGATTGTTGAATGCAATTCATTAAAAGGCAAATGAAATAATTTTTTAGTTAAATAAATTGAATTCATGTAATTTAATTCAATAAATATTTGATCGTGTGAAGCGGCCTTTAACTTGCCAGACGGTAAACCCGACCAACAGGGAATGCTTCGCCGCATGCGATATCCAGTCCAGAGACTCGCACGGGCATTTCGCCTCCGTGTACTCTCTTGTTCTGTGCTCTGCTCTCGACCGAGTGCTCTCAGGGGATTAATTCAGCCGATGTTCGTCATTACCCGAGAGATGGAAAGCATCGTCGGGGAAGAGGAAAATCGCGAATTAGCCGACGAGTTTTGCTGGGACTCGCGGGCGGGGCATGTTGGCCGGGTCGTCCGCACCACGACCTGCCTCAACGCATGCATGTCGCGGAACACATCAACTCCGCCCACCCTCCTCCCCAGCCTCTTCAACGTCGACCTACCTGATGGCGAAGCTGCGGAGTTATTTACAGCCGCGCCGGCAGTAAAACGCAGCTGTTAAAAAGTCGCCGGATGGAAGGTATACGGGGCCACGCCTCCTCCGGCTGAGACTTTTCTGGGTCAGGGGCGGACGTCGTTNGGGGGGGGAGGGGTGGGATTTTATTAAACCTATTAAAGTTCAGCTACATTAAAGCATATTATTTTCAGAAAAAAACAATTTCATATCATGCCACTCTTTATGTTTCCCAGCCCGTCTTTATGTGTGTATGTTTGTACGAAAACTTGGAGACAACCTGTACCTTTTGTCGTAAGTGCATGTTTCCTTTACGAACCAAAGGTTTTTATGAAACTCTATTTAAATGCATACCGTGGTACATAAATCAAACCCAATATTACCCAGTATGAATATTGCAACTTACATGGTAGTTCAGTGTAATTTATAAGTCTTTGAAAAACTGTTAATAAGGAAATGTTATGTTGGAAATAGTCAATCAAACTTTACAGAAGTGGACTTATGTTGATGTAAGTACAGCAATTAGACCTAACGGGAGCTGAATTTGTTGTAAGTATAAATTAAAAAATGTATCTAAAACTTGAGGATAGTTAACCTAATATTATGCTGGACAATGCCACTGGTCAACGGGTTTTCTCTGAGATCTCCAGTTACTCCCACCCTTGCATTCCAGTGCTGCTCCATTTCCATCCTGTTACCCCTTCATCGGCTCTTAGGACCTCACTGTGAGGAGCCACCCAAATCTGTCTATTCCACTTAACCTCAGAGTGGGGCTGCCTGAAGTGTACCAAAACCTACCATGCTGTACCAACATAATCATGTTGATCCTAAGTGGCACAGTTGGAGACAGTGAAACTTATTACTGAAAGGGGGATGTGTAGGAAATTACTGGTCAGAAAATAATGTAAAATGGTTACAGTCAAAAATAGCTAAACTGTATCTAAAATGACAAGCTTGGACAAAGGTAATGAACAACGAAAAGACAGATTCATAAAAATAGATACCACCACACTTAAATGTACTAAAGTATAAAACAGCAAATTTTTTGAGTAAAACTGCCCAATAGTAACTCAGGCACACTATGGAAAAGTACACTAGTTTGCTAATGGTTCTAAAGGAATGAATGATGTAAATTGTCCCAAAATTACTCTAAATGTAAATATTATTCATTTAACCACAGGAAGCACAAAACAGAAATTATCGCAGTCACTATTACTGTATGCTGGCACCTAGAACAAGCCTGATTATGTATGTCCCCAAACATTTCCATTGTTATGCTCATTTTTGCAATATTATATTTCTTTTTAAATTTACATTACAATAATAAAAAATTATGTCCCTGATATTAATTTCATATAAATTATAAATGATTGTTTCTTATGAGTATATTAATGATACATTCTTTATATGATATGTCCCTTCTTAAAGTCAGGATAATTCTTTCAAAACACCTTGTTCACAGTGGAAACAGACAGACACCAAAATATTATGCACTGTGCATATGCTATTTAGTTTTAAAATAAATAATATGTATATTTAAGAAGAAAAAAAATTGTAGATCTTAATGAGTAATACTACCATTTTGGGAAAAGATTAGAATTTTGAAACTGATTTTGTGAAATAATATAAACAAACTAAGATCAGTTAATTAAAAAAAAGTTAAGTTTATTAATGCAGTTTTCTCATGTACTTTATTTAAGCTTCCAGTAGATAATCAGTATAGCTAAAGTAACTTCACCGCAGTTGCTTCATTAAATACGTCAAAGCACACTGGTATGTTATGGTAAAATGGAATGCAAGATATCTGAAGAAGTAATACGTACAAAGATAGTGAAAGAGGCAAAAAAAAACATATCAAGATATTATATTCATTGGGTTGCTTTCATAAGAAGAATACATTTTCCAGACATGTTAATGGATCAAGGAGTGGCATACAAAAATCGTATAATTTTTTGGTAGTATTTTTAATTATGTGGTTTGGAATTACATACACTATGTAAATTGAAATTTCTTTCTAGCCACATAAATCACTAATAAAACAAATCATACTAGAAATATCTGCCTAACTACATAACATCTTTATACTAAACTTGTCCAGCAAATTTTTAGTTTGCTTAAAGGATAAGCGCTGATGCATCACTCATTATTTGTTTATTAAGCAATATTTGGGGAGGGATTACTTGAATCATGGTGAATAAATGGGACTATGTACTGATTTTCTAATCTGGTCTGCGTTGTGATTTAAGGCTGTACATTTTGCAGGGACACCCGATTTTCGCATAAAGAGTTCTTTTATAGTTCCATTTAATATCTCTTTAGTGCAGATCTACTTTTTCCATTGGATGGTTTTAACTGCAAAGCATCCTAGCTACCTGCCCAAGAATTACAGACGTTTACTATTGCAGTAACTCAATTTCGATTGGCACAGTTAAAAACCATAAAGTGATCTCACTAATACATGTGACCAATAACTAGAACATAACCGCAAGTGTGCATTTAGGGCATTGAAACTGAGTCTGTATGGAAATATCTTCGTGAAAATCAAATAGCCCAATTACTAAGAATGAAAATTTCAAACACTAATCACATCAACAGAAACTCCTGCTTACGACAGTCTGAATCATAAAAGTAAGTTAGGTGTAAGTCTGTGACAGAAACATAATACGTCCATGTTTCATTTCAAGTACAGATGATTCTGAGAAGAAGCGTGTAGAGTGGGAGAAACACTCACCCTCGCTGACGCTGATGACGCTGTGGGGCGGGAATGTCGGCGGGTTGTCGTTCACGTCGATGATGGTGACCCTGAGCGTGGAGGTGCCCGTCAGCTGAGGGTTCCCCTCGTCAGTGGCGATCACGGTCAGCCGGTAGGTGTCCCGAATCTCACGGTCCAGCACGATGTTGGTCTTCACCAGGCCCGAGAACGGCGGCTCGATGACGAACGCGTTGTCGTGGTTGCCGTCGACGATGTGGTACAGCACGTGCGAGTTGCCGTCCTCGTCCGCGTCAGTCGCTGTCACCTGGTCAACAATTATTCCCTCATCTTAGTACGTGTTTGTCGATCACAGATAAGTGCATCATTGCAAGTGTTGCAAACAACAAGTTTTTTAAAATTGAATTCGTATTTGGATTTCTTTTACACACGAGGATAAATTGAAAGTATATGGTTATATTTTAAATTACAAGAGAAAATTTTTCAAACATCCCAATCTATAGTTCCTTGTACTNGTGTTGCAAACAACAAGTTTTTTAAAATTGAATTCGTATTTGGATTTCTTTTACACACGAGGATAAATTGAAAGTATGTGGTTATATTTTAAATTACAAGAGAAAAATTTTCAAACATCCCAATCTATTATACATGAAAGATCTTTTATAGGTATTTAGTTATCATACTAGTCTCCCACAATGATGATCTGGGATTGATCCCTAGGAGTTCAAGCCAGGAATTTATATGTGGGAAACATGATAGGTGTTCGTGACAGCCAATAGGGTTTCTCGGGGTACTGCCACTCCCACTCCATAGGTGTGCTTAGCAGGTAGAGCAAACCACTCCACTCACAAGCCTCCTCTTACCTCATCCATTCTGACCCTATCTGACGGTCAGTTTGTACAGATGTCAGTATTTTTCTGATTTCTTTTGCATTGTGCACTGGCCTACATAAGAAGAAGCCTTTACAGTTTCCCTCTCACGTTTATTTACATAAATGATATACTCTTACATGTGTTGGTTTTATGATGCGTACAGTCAAACTATGAAAATGCTTCACATATGTGCCCCCTTTATTGGGAACTGCGTTTAGAAATGTTAAGGGTACTTCTTACTAGGATTATTTTGTGTGTCTGAGGCCTAGAAGCATGCGAGCGCTAAGGGCGAACCAGACATACTTCATCGCCTATACACAGAATGTACTGAGTTGGTGTGCTGTATTTCCATGAGCTTCTTATTATTTCATAATGTTTTAACAAACATAAAACTGTGCAGCAGATCTGTGCACTACTTTAAATCATCCTTTACCTAAGTTTTCATACTTTAAAATTATTGTCACAAAATCAATTTTATCACTTTTCACATTTTAAAAAAATGAACACTACAGATTCATATAGTAAAGAGAATTTGGTCATTCTTGAGAGATAGATAGAGAGAGAGAGAGAGAGAGAGAGGGAGAGATAAATGTGGTATTATCAGTTTTTGAACCATGAAATTAATCCAGTATTCATTATTGAAATTTATCCTGGACAAGAAATACTATATCACTCAAATTATTGCATAACTGCAATATCAAAGGAGTATCTTAATTAGATTACCACGTTGAATAAATGGAAATCAGTTACTGACTACCTTATGAGAATTACTACAGAAGCGACAGTAGTACAAGAATTCAAAATATAATCTGCTGTAAAATATAATGAAATAATTTTCTGTCCCAAAACCCAGTCATATATATATTTTTAGTTAATCTCAAACCTAAGTCATAGTAAACAATACAGAAACAAATCGGAGATGATGTCCAACTCTTCCCCCTAACTACTGTCCTCTCCACCTGTTGACATGAACAGGTGGCAGGCAGCCTCCAAAGTGCAACGAACACCGGCAAGGGTTCGTGAGGAGGGTGGTAGGGGGTGGGGGACGCACCTGCATGACGAAGGTGCCCTTGTTGTTGCCCTCCCAGACGGCGGCGATGTACTGCTCCTGCGTGAACTGAGGCGCGTTGTCGTTGCGGTCCTGCAGGTGCACCTGCACCTCGCAGTAGCCGAAGAGCGGCGAGTCGCTGTCGCCCTCGGCCGCCACCGACAGCCGCAGCTCGCGAGACACCTCGTAGTCGAGGTGTCGCGGGTCCCTCACCCGCACCACGCCGGACCCGGGGTCCGCCTCGAAGGCGCCGTCGTCGTTGCCCGCGCCGATGCTGTACGTGATGCGCTGCCGCCGTCCGTCCGTCCGCACCGCCGACACCTGCGGCGGCCACACACACAGACTCCTCTCAGCACGCTGGCACTTCGCTACTCACCACCACGCTGTGTTGTCCACGTCACCATCTCCATATACTATACAGCTTAAGGCTATTGCCTGCTTCAGAAGTCAATACAGAGAAAAACATGTTAGTGAAATTCGGTTTTTTGGCGTTCCTGTTAAATATAAATATATAACACCAGGAACCTTTTTCAGCAGAAAAATACGTGCTTATTTACTATCCAAGCTCATTTGTAACATTAATGTTCAGCTTGTTTAGTGGAAAGATCAGAAAATTTTACAATTACATAAAAAATTACTGTAAAACCAATTGTTATATTTGCTTCAACACAGAGCTTGAGAGTATCATTTCTCACACTTAGGATTTTGTTTCAAGTTTATATCTTCAAAATTGGCTTAAATAAAACGGAATTTCATTAACATGTATTTCCCCATACCAAATTATGTACCAGGCAACAGCCTTAAGAAAGAATACGAAGCAAATTTTTTTGAATACACTTAAAGGTTTTTCCTACTCGGGTTGGCAGAAAAAAAATTAGATTTCTTATGCAATAGTTGGGCACGGGGAAAATGTCCGCTGCGAGGTGCAATGTTGTTCCAGAGAGGTTGCTCCTAAGCTGGTGGTAAATGGAAAAACACTATTTATTCATGTGAGAAGGTTTGTGATTGCGATATATATTTACCCAGCCGAAATATTATAATATGTATTAACTTTATTTCCCAACTATTATTTATGCACTCTAGTGGTGTTTACATGAATAAACAGTAACAATACAAAAGTGTTTTNACTTTATTTCCCAACTATTATTTATGCACTCTAGTGGTGTTTACATGAATAAACAGTAACAATACAAAAGTGTTTTGACACTGAGCATTCATAAACATTATAGTTTAGAGATAAGACATGTACGAATTTAAGAGCTAAATAAATATGGCTGTNGACACTGAGCATTCATAAACATTATAGTTTAGAGATAAGACATGTACGAATTTAAGAGCTAAATAAATATGGCTGTCATTAAAAGAAATTTTTCTATTGAGTAGTCACGTTCAAATAAAGTAATTGTGTAAGTTAACGTTTTGCGAAATCCAGTTTCACAACTGTATGTTAAACAACATGTGGACGTATTTTGTTAAATTTTCACTCTAGTGCAAAGAACAAAGTTATTTATAGGTTCTAAAGAATAACAAATCGCAATATTCTTCACGATTATATTCATTTTATGAAAATTTAAGTTATCATCCTTGTTTACATAATAAAAGGGGAAAAGCAGTACACATGCGACACCAGTGCTATCTGGCAGCGAAATGTTTTTAGTTGCAATCTATTGGCATTGAGCTTTCCAACCTTAATAGAATAAACCTTAAACAGGTGTATCTTGTTAATTATTGTTGTATCTTTACTATTTTGAGTTAGTGCAGCAAGTATCCTTCTAAGCTCTTTATACGTTGAGTGCTGAAACAGTCTTTCAGCTGTTCTGATAAAAAACAATGCCTCAGATCCTCAACTATCGTTATTTTAATTTTTAAAACTTAGANCAGTCTTTCAGCTGTTCTGATAAAAAACAATGCCTCAGATCCTCAACTATCGTTATTTTAATTTTTAAAACTTAGATGTAAAACAATTATGTGTGTCTCGCAAAAATAAGACTCATAGAAAATAAAAAGCAGCCATAAAATTATAGACAGTCAAATGTGTAATATTATCAAAAGTAGTTTGCCAGTAATACAATTACGAAGCGCAAAATCATTTTTTAAATTTCCACCTTGCATGAGAAGGTGTGAGAGACTGATGTGTTATGTACAGGACGTGGAGNCGCAAAATCATTTTTTAAATTTCCACCTTGCATGAGAAGGTGTGAGAGACTGATGTGTTATGTACAGGACGTGGAGATTTGCTGAGACAAAGACCTGGATGAAGAGGAGGTGTGTTGAGACTACTGATGTAAGTACCAAAACAAAAATATGCATTGAGAGTACTGTGGTATGTGCCTGGATGAGGAGATGTGTGGATACTATTGCTGTACCTACATGAGGAGATGTGTGGATACTATTGCTGTACCTACACGGGGAGATGTGTGGATACCATTGCTGTAAGTACCTGCACAACCTCGGTGCCGCGGGCGGCACCCTCCTCCAGGTAGACGTGGTAGGTGGCGTTCTGGAAGCGGAGACGCGCGGCGTCGGGCCCGTCGCCGACGCGGATCTCGACGAGGCCGGTCGAGCTCTGCGGGGGGTTGCCCTTGTCGCGCGCCAGCACCTGCAGGTGGAAGAGGCGGCCCGAGTCTGGCGCCAGGCTCGACGCCGCGCTCACCGCCCCCGAGTTGGGGTTGATGCGGAACTTCCCCCCCACCGGCTCGTTCACTAGGCTGTACACCACCTGTCGACAACACCACCCCTTACACTTCACGTCTCTCAACGGGCTGGGGCCCGTCAACAGCATTTCACTGACATAGCTCTTAAGGAAAAGATTTAAACAAAAATACAAGAAACATATACACGTGTACCATTTCATAGGCACGGACTGTGCGGTTATTTTAAGGGCTTCAAAAAAGGCTAAAATTATATTTCAATTATATCGCCTATTAAACCATTTATTTGTANTTTTTAAAAAAAAAAAAAAAAAAACCCAAAAAAAAAAAAAAAAAAAAAAAGGAAAATAATTTTTCAAAAACGAATGAAACAAGTAGTAGAAATTGTAGTTATATTTTTATTTGTACAAATTTCAAAACTGAACAAAATTATGTTATGCTACGATTAAATTTATTAATCGTGCTATTAGAATGCTGTCTGGGCACGGGACGACGAGAATGGACTGTATATACTATGTAGTTCATTATGACTACGTTAAAATGATCGCGCACAATTAAACAACTCGCGCCGACGCCATATCGCGCACAGATAACAATTTTTTGTTCATTCAATATGGCGGACAAGATGACGTCCACAAAGAGTGGGCGGGATTAACAAATTTAAAAGTTTGTCTTTATTGCACACCACACAAAATACACAAGTCTAAACTAACGCCATGAAAAATATTTATTGGAAATTGGTTATGTGATTAATTCGTATTTTATTTTTTAACTTTTGAAATAAAAATACTTAAAATTGTCAAAAGCTAAGCNGATCGCGCACAATTAAACAACTCGCGCCGACGCCATATCGCGCACAGATAACAATTTTTTGTTCATTCAATATGGCAGACAAGATGACGTCCACAAAGAGTGGGCGGGATTAACAAATTTAAAAGTTTGTCTTTATTGCACACCACACAAAATACACAAGTCTAAACTAACGCCATGAAAAATATTTATTGGAACTTGGTTATGTGATTAATTCGTATTTTATTTTTTAACTTTTGAAATAAAAATACTTAAAATTGTCAAAAGCTAAGCCTTTACCGCAGGTGAACAAAGTGTCGGCTATAGAATAAATTGAATCAAGCCTCTTGTATAACTTCAATAAACTGTTGTGCTGATACTAAATTTGTATTAAAATGATTTTTTAAATTTGTACTAATCAAAATTTTAAGTTAAAATTCACATTCATGAAAACAAATATGGATGTAATTTATTAAATGATTTGATTTTTTATGGAGTTATCATCGAGATTGTGTCACGATACCATGAAATACCCACAAAATCTAGAAAATGAATTTGAGCTCTTGTATAGCTATGAACCAGCTATATAACCATTTCAGTCACAGATAAATATGCGATTTTAAGCGTTGCAACATAAAATTTTTTTTGGAACTGTACTAATATCAGTGAGATGTAGGGACCAATAAAAATTGTGCTCATGCTCGATTCTGTTGGCAGCAACTGCGGAATATAGTTACAATGAATGGGCTCTCGTAAATATGAGAAGGCTTCTGTTATTGGATACGGTGATCTAACGTGTGCAGTCTTGATCATCAACTCCACTTCCTCTGCAACGTCCTGTATTCAGGATACTGTAACTGGAAGCATTGACAGCGCGCGCCACTGATGGGTGAAGTGTGTTACTAACCTCGGAGTTGGTGCCCTGGTCGGCGTCGTGCGCGGTCACCCTCACGAGCGTCTGTCCCGGCTGCGTGTAGGCTGGCACCTGCGCCGTGAAGGGGTAGCGGCTGAAGACGGGCTTGTTGTCGTTCACGTCGGTCACCTGCACGTGGACCGGCACCCTCTGGGAGCGTGCGTCGTACCTCCCGCCGTCCGTCGCCACCACGTGGAAGGTGTACGAGCTCTGCCGCTCGTGATCCAGCGGCCTGTCGGCAAACACACTCTCGGGTACAGGGCTCTGCCGTCAAATGCACCCATACGGGTAAAAGTGTCTGATGTTAAACACACATACATCGGTCCAGGGGTCTGCCGTCAAACATACAATTGGGGGCAGTGGTCTGCAGTCAAATACAGAAGTATGGGTCTGCCATCAAACACACACACATAAGTCCAGTGGTCTGCTGTCAAAAACACAAACAAGGTTCTAGTGATCAGCCATCAAACACGCATACTTGGGTACAGGGATCTGCCGTCAAACATACAATTGGGGGAGTGGTCTGCAGTAAAATACAGAAACATGAGTTTTGGGGTCTGCCATCAAACACACATGCATAAGTCCAGTGGTCTGCTGTCAAACACACAAACAAGGGTCCAGTGATCAGCCATCAAACATGCATACTTGGGTACAGGGGTCTGCTGTCACATTTGAGGGTATGCTGTCACATTTGAGGGTATGCTGTCAAACACACATGGGTCAAGTGACCTGCCGTCGAACACACATACATGGATCCAGGGGTCTGGCTTAAACACGTATATATCCATTGGTGTGCCATCAAACACACACACACGGGTCCAATAATCTTCCGTTAAATACACATACATGGGTCCAGGGATCTGCCGTCAAACACCCACACGGATCCAGTGGTCTTCCAAAACACACACACCACAAACACACACACACACGTCTTCACGTTGATTGGGCAAGGGCAGCACGTGGGGTGCCTTCTTGGTAACAACAGAAATATGGACCACGGGTCTGTTTCCTCACACAAGAGTGCAGAACACAGGTGAAGGATTCCTCGAAGAAACCGTCACACATTAGCAATCCACAACTCTCAGAAAGATTCGTCACTCAGCAGCGACACATAACAAACATGAATAACCCTCACTTAGAAGGCATTCCGGACGCAGGATTCCCTAACTCTGCAGGACTACAGGACAAATAGGATTCCTCTCACAGTTAGCATGCACAACACACAAAGATTCCTCATAAACAGTATGAAAGCTAAACACTGAGGAATCCTCACACAACAAGATAAAGAACTGAAGGGAGAATTCGCCACTTACTATATAGGCATGCACTACACACACACAAACATCAGTTACAGACAGAGGGGGCATGCTGGCTCAAGAGTGTGTGAATGACTTTGCGTGTGAGGAAGGTGACGGGGTTGACCACTAAACAAGGACACGCCCTACACATTGTGTCAAACTTACATTAAGTGTCATAAGTTACAAAACTGAATCTTTAAATTTGTAGTTATTTTAGTGTTAGAATTAGTAATTAAAATTTAGCAACTCGATTTTTGGCAGCAAAAAAAAATTATCACAGCCTGTATTTTTATTTTTACAATTATATGATTTAAATCTGCATAGACTCTAAAACGTGGGACCATCGTCTCTAAGACTGTCTAGAATTTCGACCTTGCAGGAAACCTTCCACTTAAAATGGCACACGACCCATTACAAAAAACGTCTGGAAAACAGCCCCCAGTCGGCTAAAACTTTCATAGGACAGTCCACACCAGCTGCCATACAAGTTTGCATAGAATATTCCAAGCAAACGTCCATCGTGGTGCACGGGCTTTAACGAAAGTAATTCTTCACTTATGGCTTTCGTTCAACATTTCGTAGGCGTGTAACCTTTTTACCTGCCGTTTCACGTGAATCATTACTGAAAGCCAATCGCATTCTGAACTTAGCAGCCTGGCTGAGAATGGGCTGTAAATACACACATTTGGAATGGCATATTACGATCATTCTTATGTCAGAACTTATGGCCGACCATTTGTATTCTTCGCTCTACGCATGACGGAAAGCGTTAAATGGCATATACGGCGTTGATCTGGATTTCCGTGAGAAAAAAAAACTGCGTTTGAACATTTTTTAAACTATTGATTTTGATTTAAGTTACGTCACTTTTTATAAATGATTTTAGGCATGATGTGTTTATATAAACTATTCGATAAACGTAATGAAGCCGTTTGAATATAATCACTTGGTGCATTGGCAGTGAAGACTAAACTATTTAAGACTGTTACAATAAAATTTCACCAAAGAGAAATAAATGTACGCCTGCGAGTTTATCGTGTTGTCTACGAGAATTCCGCGTGCCAAACTACGCCTTGACATTTCCTACTCAGCTCATTACTCAAACTATGAATATCTCTACAGTCCCCTTGTTCAAAAAACATTTAACACTTTGCACTCTGTATTCATTTACCTATTCAAGACACGCTATAATTGTGTCACATCCGCCATTTCAGGAAAGACATTTCTGCTGCTCTCTGCTTTCCCACTGACCAAAGAGTTGTTGGTTTGCTCCACATTTTACACTACTTCTCAACTGAATATTACTGACTGACCGTTTGCCAATAGTGTTGAGTTGACAGTCTTCCAATAAAATATACTGTCATATGTAACGGGTAATATAATCCGCATTGTTTATTTCAGTTGATATAAAAATATTATCATTTTTATTTACGGTATTTAATGTTGATATCTTATAAAGTTATTTTAAGATCTTGCCATGCATTATCGAAAAAATAAAACCTTCGATGGGCATTTTATTTTCAGTGGAAGGGAAATTGTCCTTTTTATTGTAGCCCGAGTTACAGTACAGCAAAGTATTTTAAGTGTTAAAAGTTGTATCTAAAAGCGCACACGGAGCTAAAAATTATTCGGGGAAAAAGAGATTCTCAACTAGGCTAATTTTTTTTGTGAATATCCTGTGGATGCTGTCTCGGTATATATATATATATATTTTTTTTTTTTTAAACCCATTCAAACTTAGTGTACACAATTGTGTACATTATGCGCGTGTAAATCCGTACTGCACACTACGAAACTCAATGATCAATGATCTTACCTATGGGTAAATGATTCGCAAACCGTCTTAATGGTCCAGGTCATCATTGGTTCATAAAATCGCAACCGAACGCATAGTCTACAGCTCATTGGCTGTCACAACGAAGCAAGTGGTGTGTCGACTTACGTACAGCATGCATCATAAAACATTTTGTTTGCAACCACTAAAACTATAATTTGAAGTGAGTATGAAAGAGTACACATTTACTATATGCTGTATGGTTAAGGTTTGTTCCCACAAAATTAATGACAAACTCAAGGGACTCGAGATTCATCAGTCTTGTTTTTTATGCCGCAATATATTTAAAAAAAAAACATTAGCTGAATTTACTCGAAACATATACAGCCGACTGCAATTAACTTCAACAAGAACTTCACTCCGATAAAACGATGGCGTCACCATATTATGTATCTTGATTGTAGGCCGGTCCCGTGCCTTGAGCATAAAGGCGACGTGCAATTTAATGTTCGCGCGATACTCCGCCTTGGCGTAGCATTGCGTGATGTGCCCCCGCGTGTAATATCTTCAGGCGGGTGGGCCGCTTATAAAAGTTTCCCTAAAGACCTCGTGAGTTAAGCCGAGTCCATTCCGCGCCCCTAATTATTTAGCAATAAATTGTTCGTGCCGACTGGAATGAGGACTTACCATAAAATTATCTTCCAGCCCCGTGTAATCGTTTTCATTCGAGCAACGGGAGTGTTTCCAGTCAACCTCGCATTACCGGCCGGAAATTTCTGATTTATCAGATTAAAAACAAAAAGGAAGCACTTGTTTCAGACGCTAAAGATTTGGCCACTCAACGCTAAGCGTTTCACACGCCGTCTTTAGCGACCACATAGACAGCGCAGCCTGTAATATTTTCGTGAAGGATCAGCTTTAATCAAACGCTTCAAACTAAATACCGCAAAGAGGCCGCCCCAAGTACGTTTGTGGGATGAATGCTTGAAAGACCAACGCCGAAGGAGTGCTCAGCTATTCTTAAGATAATGATCGCGTTCCTCAGCTACACGTATATTGGCGGATGCAGAAAAAAAAACCTGGTTTCGTAACGAGATTATTTCTTCTCTTCGCCCTCCGATTCTTTCAATTACCCAGTGACACCGTGCAATTAGCACATCATCAAATTACAACTTGCTTTCATTTTTTCCCCCCGCCTCTCGCGTCGTTAGTTCCAGAATTTACGCACGCCTGCTCCGGATTGGCTGCGAAGAAAGGAACACAAATGCAGCGCCAGTGTAGCACGACTAATCGACAAGAACATCGAGTTTTTATTTTTCGCGCCGACTTAAATCGTAGTTGGCGGCGCCATTATTTCACGGCCGCGGTCAAACGAACTGGTTTGTATTCCATTGAAATTCTGGGAAGGACCCGGTATAGCTTTGAAAAGTTTGCGAGAAATTCTCTGCAGGAAAGAAATCATGCATTTAATAAGTATGTTGCGGTGTTCATTAGGTCGTTAATAAGATAACTTCAGTTATAGACTGAATGGCAATGGGTGTCTTTTCAACAGTAGCGTGGTTATGGGATGGTGCATGGGTGACATGTCCCCACCCAGAAATGATTAATGTTTATTCGTGAAACAAGCGTAGATTTTCAAAGTTGAGTAAACTTGTACCATGTATACTTCAAATATCTGGAATTTTTTAAAGGCAAAACCTGTATATTATAAACTAAATATGCAATGTCAACATTTATTTACACCAGAATTCTTGGATCGTATCAAATCTCTCTGCAGAAGAGTTTAAAACACAACTTTTAAAGTACCTAAAACTTGTCATTGCTGTGCTGTTGAAAAGAATAACCAGAAGCGTGTCTTTTTTCTAAACTAACCTACAACTGTTAAACTGCATGCATGTGAGTGGTGCCCTTGTCACTTACCAGAAGAACATTGTATGTATAAAGGTAGGTATATGCCATTACTTTCTAGCCTTCTGCGTTTACTCGTCTGAACACTGAAGTTTCTTTGTACCCTACACTTCGAGGAAAGCACAGCTATGCTAAACCAGTGATATCACCGAGTAAAATAATTCGAACTAGATATTTTGTTTACAAGCTGCAAGACATTTAAGAACAAATTGAATGCATTAGAACCTGTGGCTTCGGGAATTATTGAAATTGCAGTTAAATCGGTGAAATTCAGTTACTGTTACCATTTGGTTCTTGGTAATTAAAGCAAAGTGGTTTCACTTGTTTGCGTTCAGATTTAACTGATTCTGGGCTACTTCCATTTCTGTGATTTAAGTTTTTGAAAGTAAAAACATTCGGCAACTACTGTAATTTGCTGGGATGTATTTTGTTTCCGTGCACATAAAGAATATTTTATTTGAAACATTCTATACATCACTGTTCATACTGTATTAACAAGTTCACATTGTAATAACAGTGAAATAGTGCTTATATTATTTTCATTATCTTACCTCACGTCTTATGCAGATACTTAAGTTATCTTACAGGTGACTATCATTAAAAAGGAAGTAATTATATAGGTTTTCTTAAGCAAAACTAAAGCATTTATGCAGTTTTATGAATTTCTGTATAAATCTTTAACTGTGGGTTTTTTATGAACTACAGGTTTACATATTCTGTGAAAAACTTAAAGGAAAAATTTTAATTTCCTAAGAATGAGAATGATTGTTATCAAAATGTGTAATGTCATGATAAAATTATATAATAAATCTTACATCTTTAAGACATAAATATTATCCACATCCTAAAAACCCTAATTCTGTGTGTAATTTATTTATATATTTAAAAATTATTTTCTTTCGAAAAATGCTATATTAACATGTACTTGGGTCTTATATCTTTCCTTATATGTGAAGCAGGTGGAATGCCTCCATTTATAAAGCAAAAATGATGTTTTTTAAAGATAACGGAATGGCATAATAAATCATAGCTGTTAAAAATATCATTATCATGAGGAAAATCAGTGGTCTAACTACACGATAATTGAAAATTATAAAAGAAATATTTTAATCTGCTTGTTTCGTTTTACAATAATTATGATTTTTGTAATTGTAGAAAGAAAGAGTATGTTGGAGACACATGCATAATAAATATGTGGTAATTAACTACATTTTTATACCAAACTGCGAACGACAGGTAACAGGTACATAAGTCAACCACATAATACCAATTTCTGGTACTTACCAATTAATTAATTCTCTTTCAACTGCAGCATGTATTAGAACAATTGGTTAGGGAAAGGAAAAAAAACAGACAATCATTATAATAAGTTTATGTTAATTCAATAAGTCAATGTAATATGAAAACATTTTCAAACTGTGATGAACTTTATACTTAATTACTTCGACAGACACCAAATTCCATTTATGATGAATCTTAAAGAATGTGGTAATATTAACAGTATATCTGTTGTAAGTAAGGTTGTTTAATGTTTTACCTAAAGCATCTGTAATAAAATAATCCATTTCTCTTTACAATTCTCTGGTATTACTGAATGTGTACCAAAAAGTAAAATTCAGGACTCAAAACATATACAGAAAGTAGGAATGGTAAATTTGAAGTTAGACTACTCATAAAACTGTCTTCTATGATGTGTGGATACTTTAACCATTGCACTTGTTGGTTGAAAAGCTATAGAAAACATGTTATGTTTTAATTTAATTATTTTTCTCCTTCTTTAAGGGTAATGGTTGGCGGGAGAGGAAAATTTACTAAATCACTGAGCCAGCTCTTATCCACACAGAAGTGATAATTAAGCATGCACAGCTACCGAAAAAAAAAAAAAAAATGAAGTAAGCCACTGATATGACATCCTGAAAATCATTCCCAATGTATAAGAGCTTTTACCTGCCTGACGCTATTTCACCTTGAGGCCAGGGCGGACCCAGAAATTTTATTCAGGAGTTGATTTAAGTATAATATTCTTGCTTGCAGCGAAACTGATATTCAATGAGCAGAAAAATTATCATCGCTCACAGATCACCTAATATCCCTTTTATAATCCACATCTGTGTCCTCCACTGCTTGGGGGGTTATGCCGGATGTGGTCCTCGAGATCAAAGAACCAAGGTAAACCAAGCAGTTTCCACGTCAACTCCCGACATGCTGTTGCATGTTTAGCACGGGCGGCGTAACTTGCAAACCAAAGTCACAGGAACTTCTTCGCATGTTCGAAGATATGGCATGAATTCACGATTCTTACTGTTACTTACGATGCACTCGCCTAATATTTGCTTGATGGAAATTGACTTGTTATTTAAGCTGGGTTTAAAACTCAAAAACTACGATTTGTGCAGCAATCGCGTAAACCGTGCAATGGACCAAAAATTCTGTATTTACGATTTACATTTCAGATAACGAGTCTTAATTCCAAACTTAGAAAATTCACGACAATCCTGCTGCATACGTAATTTTACTATTCAAAACTGACATACTCTGTTCGAGAGTTTTGTTGATGAGAGTTAAACACACAAACTATTGTTATGACCGTGTTCACACATACGGGTTTGTAATACACATAACGCTACTGCCGACAAATGGTCATGTCCTGACATTTACCTAAGTTGTAAAAATTCAATGATTTCTAAAGTCTCATGACATTTTGTGTACTACAGTTCTTAAACATATAAAGACAACAATGTTGTTAGGAACATGTCACAATGATAATGTTAACTGATGAGATCATGTAAGAAATTCCATGCATAAAATCTGCTATCGATAACTCGGTTCTTCACCAAGTCGCCGACAATGCATGATATCCAAAACCTTCACCTGCCATTATCTTGCAATGTGATTTTCTTACCAAAGCCTTTCATCGAGCCAAATACTCAGTTTGTGTAAGTTTTGGACTGTGGACCCAAGTTTGCCGTTTTTTCTAGTTCGCCTGCAGGTTGACATGTTGTATCGGGGTGTTAAGTGTCCGGACACAGTCAATCAAGGATTGCAGTGGTTTAAGTTCGCCTAATGAATGTTCTATATCGGGGTGTAAGGTTTTCGGCCACAGTCAATGGTAAACTCAGGATTGCAGTTGTTTAAATTCGTCTACAGGTTGTCCTAAATCGGGGTGTAAATTGTTCGGACACAGTCAATGGTTAACCAGGTAGGAAATTGCTTCCAGTTCGTCTACAGGATGTCATATATAGTGGCGTAAAGTGTTCGGACACAGTCGACAAGCGCAGTACACCTGCCCAGCGGGAAGAAGAGAGAGAAGAGGTACTCACCCGGCGGTGGTGATGGCTCCAGTGCGGTTGTCGACGCGGAACAGCCAGTCGCTCTCGTTGGCGAGGGAGTAGACGATGCGCGCGTTGGGGCCGAGGTCGGCGTCGGAGGCCCGCACCACCAGCACAGTGGTGCCCGGAGGAGCTCCCTCCGGCACCCCGGCGGAGTAGCGCGACTGCGCGAACTCCGGGTCGTTGTCGTTCTGGTCCTCCACATGCACGGACACGTTGCAGGTAGCGCGCAGAGCTCCGCGGTCCTGCGCAGTCACTTGCAGCCAGTAGCGGCCCGCCACCTCGCGGTCCAGCGGCCGCGCCGTCAGCTCCCCCGAGTGAGGGTCCAGGCTGAAGCGGTTGCCGATGTTGCCGCCTGTCGGGGAACACGGACGACACTCGTCACATCAGCTCCACTTGCATCCATGCCACCACGCTTCATTGCCTCCACACCGTCTTAGAGCTAGAGGCGCCAACACTAGTTTACACTGCTGACACCCTTAGTGACTAACTTTACGTATTTTGCATTATTTGTATTCTTACTCTTTCCACTCTTACTGGCCTTTCACGTCCCCTAAATGATATGACAGACATACGATCAACACAAGGAAAAATGTAAAAGCGAGACAGCAGATTGTCCAGATTAAATTAGGGTTATGAAAAGATGCTTGTCGAAAGTCGGAGTCATCGACGACGGTGACGGACGTGTTTCTCGCGAGGTGGCTGCCCAGATAGCATGTGAGCTTGTCCGTCAAGCTCGTCACTTGACGTATCATTCAAGTTTGATTCGAGGCTAATTTGTCACGAGTAGCACACACATGCTACCGACAACTTGCAGCAAGTGTAACTAATTAAGCTTGCTACACGCTTGACTTATGGATACCAGTTCGTTTTATTCAAGATTGCTGGCGTGCACAAAAAGCTGTGTTAAGGGGAATCAGTTCCCGCGTGTTTGATTCATAAATTTTTTTTCCACAAGGTCCATTCAAGAATGTTAAACGAAATTTTTCGCACGACATGGCTCAAGCTGTATAGAACCACTGCAGCTTTACTGCCTTAATTAATCTTTGAATAGTGACTGTCGGCAAGAAAAAAGTTTTTTTTTTTTGTTGCGGACGATTGCAGAAATGACACAATTAACTGTATTCTAGTTAAAATAATTTTATAAAATGTACAAAGCAATGCCCCGTGACCTGTCGATCACTAAAATAAAATACAAACTCCGTGACAAAGGTTGTGGTAAAAATTTCGTAAATGCAAAATGACGGGGACTGAACCCCCTTTACCGTTTCAGTCACAGTGTCCTATATCCGGGAAGTTGCATTAAAAATAACTTTAATGGTCTGTACTGTACAAAACAAAAATCAGCGTCCACTGAGGGAAGTCCCTTCAATATGAGAGGCATCGTTCGCTGTTGAGACTACATCACGTAGTCTCGAAAACACCTGCTACGAGTTAAAATGAAGCATAAACTGATGTTTAATTGGTTCCGATATATGCCACCGGGTCAAAGCAACAGCGGTACAGTTTCTCACAAAACCTTTGTATTGAAAAAAATCAGTAGAGAAGTGGAATAGTTTTATAAAAGTGCTTCAGGGTAGCAGAAACCAAACTTTTGTTAGTTTATTACAGTACTGTTTGTTATGGAAACAATCCAAACTTGGTTGTAGTTGTTCTGTTGAAAGAACCATCTGTTCTGTAGGAGGAATAGAATGCTCTGTTGTAGGAATTGCAGTAATAGTTGCATATACAACTTCAGACAAGACGACAACATACGATCCTGTTGCAGTCTGCGTTAACATTATTTAGATGGCACCTACAACCAGTATGATTGTTGCCCCCGTACTAACTGTCTAGATGGGTAATGAGTACAGACATTTGGTTCCGACAACCATACATTTTGATCAGTGTTTGTTGTAATGCCTGAAACGAAATATTAATACATGAATGGAATGGCGAACACGCTCAACACTTGTGCGAAATTCTTCCAACGAAATAAATACTTACAACTGGATGGGTGTGAAAAGTATATAAGCACCCGTAGAGAAAAAAAAAACATTTTATTTGATGTTAGTGGTTGCATTTGATAAGTCTTTAGTTCAATCGTCCACACGGAACTCACCAGTTGTGATAATAAATGTTAGAAGTTAAGGCCATCTTCAACTGCACCAAAAATATTGGCTATTCTAATGGATAGTATATAGCAGTTTCTTTCGGCCACAAGGTTTATTGGGAAATGTTTTTAATGTATGCTTATTGAGTGATTTCTAATAGGTATTAGCAATGACAATAGATGTGTGGAGAACGCTTTGTACAGCATGCGGGTATGTGCTGAAGACGGCGCACTCACCGGTGATGGTGTAGGTGATCTCGGCGTTGACCCCGGAGTCCTTGTCGGCCGCGACCACCGTGTGTATGACGGCCAGGTCGCTGTTCTCCGGGACGTCGAGCGGGTAGCAGGCCCCGGGCCGGAACTCCGGGGGGTGGTCGTTGGCGTCGGACACGTGCACCCAGAGAGTGGCGACGTCGGCGTGCACGTGCGACGAGTCGCTCACGAAGACGGGCACTGCGTAGCGGTCCCTCTGCTCGCGGTCCAGTGGACGTCGGACGGACACCGCCCCCGTGCGGCCGTCCACGGTGAAGTGATCCTCCGCGGCTCCGGGCGGGATCGAGTAGCTCAGGTTGTTGCCTGCCACGAACACACCGCACACACGAGATGTTGAGGCTGCGAGGAAGCTCTGGACTTGGGCTCGAGAGCCGACCAGGGTGAAGTAAAGTGAGCGTGGAGCAGTGCCGGAATGCTAGGGCGGGTAGAAACGGGAGGTTCCCGGGAAAACTCGCCGACCAGCGGTATCGTCCGGCACGATTCCCAAATGCGAAAATTCGGGAGCGACCACGCCGGGAATCGAACCCGGTTCGCCCAGGTGGAAGGCGAGTTGTCTGACCACTAAGCACTTTTGAAATTAACTTCTGAAAAAAATAATCGTCATTGCCCGTTAAATGCATACACTGAGAGAAAAAATTTTGTTGCTGGTAAAATACATATTTTGGTGCACAATAACGAGATGCATCAGCCTAGCTAGATCTTCTGAAGTTCTTTACATGCTTGGGCTACAACTGTTTTTTCATTGGCTGTTGCCATAGTGAGAGTTCTTCTTTTTATTCGACCGTATCTTGTGAAACCAATCACAAGATACGGCCACGGCGTTTCTCCTTGGTTTTGACTGGCTGCAGAGCCGTTTAGTCGTGTCCGAGGCAACAACTGGCCCAATAACGCACCAGCACAAGTTCTTCGAGTTTAATTTGACACAAACAATTTACGAAATTCACGTATCTCTAACAATGACACGTAGCTTGACACAGCCATGTCAATTGGCTGCCACGTAATATTTAGTTACCAGTAGTTACATTCACGTCGTCTACAGTAAAACATTTTGCTGCGACTGCAGAAGCACGCCTTGTGTATTCTGCCGTTTTCTGTCTGGCCACGACGCCATATTTGTCCCTGCTCACTTTACTATCAACATGAACCACTCATCGTTGTAAGTAACAGTTTTAGCAAAAAAAAAAATATCCATCGGTTTTTCTTTGTTAAAAGTCAGCAATATACTGCTTGGCTCTTGTGTAAGTTACAGAAATGACATAAATTAAGTTGAAAATGCACCAACCTCCTTTGTTTTGAGATGTAATTTATTATATTTTACAAAAAATGTCGAAACACTGAAATACAGAAAAACTGTCAAAGCTTCGCTCCATCTTTATATATTTTTTAAAAATATTTAATACGGTTTTTTTTAAAGAACGTTTTAACGTAGGGTACGTCATGTTTCCCTCGACGTTGGTTATTTAATCTCTAAATATAGATTTTTGTTTCAGCAAAATGCACACAGAAAAAATTATTAACTGTAAGTGAATTTTACACATTGCCTGATTATAATAAACTGAACCGCGCTAAGCAGAAAACTAAAAATACGAAAATCCTAACTTTTCAACCTCACTTTAATCTACAGCACACAATTAGCATTCGATTCATTTTAATTAAAAAGAAAATTCTGACACTTCAGTTAGTGGTGTGCTATGTTTAAACCGCGAATATTTTCATGTAACCTTTAACGGTGCGCATTAAATCGACTTAAAATGCCGTGGCGGATTGTGCAATTATTCGGGAAAACTGGAAACGTAGAAAGACGCCAAACAGCAGCCTGGTTGTTTTTGATTTTTTAAATATAATTTTCAAGAGACTTGCAGTTTTACCAAATGAGCAGTTACTCTGATAAGTGTTAACATAAACACGTTTCTTGCAGGCAATAATACAAGTTTGTGTTAATGTTCTCGGAATGGCTACCACTGAGGTCAAACATTTTCCAATTTGTCGCCAAATAAATACGGTATTTGCGGAAAAACAGACCCCCACTTGGAGTGGAGGTTATAATTCGGGCAGCCAGATGAAAAAAAAAAAATTAACACTAAACCTGATCATAAGTGATTAATGTTTCGGTGTTTTAGTTGCCGCCAAACACATTTACGGCCCATTAAAAATGTGGCAACAGTCATCATTTACAAAGCTGACAGGCAAACTGTCTCGAATTTTCCTTTCCACTAAACGATTGCTGATACGATATCGGGGAATTAAGGCAGCACATGTTTCGAAATTAAGGAATGAGAGAAAAAAAAAATTATATTACACAGAAAAGTGGAAGTACGCGATCTCATTACACGGATCCATATCTCGTCGACCAGGGCGATCCACACGTTATCCCCAAAATAATTTCCCCTTCTTCTGAACTCGCGAGCTATATAAGAGCGTTCGTAATGGTTTCACCCATCATCTGGCGTACTTACAGGGCATTGGCGGGCGCTCTTGGAATGATCTTGGGGGGGAAACCCGGTAATTATCCAGTTCTGGGCTTGATTGGGTCCCCCTTCCCGCCGGCAATTAACCGCCATTGTTGCCACGTCTCCAGATTACACACACTCGGGCCAATTTGGGTGGACTCCCGTCGCCCTACATGTCGTTTAATTTCCGTGAGGGAGCTTTCGGGAGAGGGGGTTGTGGAGGGGACGTCGGCATAATTACAAGATCCTGCCCTGGATTCCTGCACGAGCAACCTCTTGCGGTTGATGCAGCTACCCACCTCCCCCCTCCTACCCCGCCACCTCTTCGTCAGGCCGTCGACGCTTCGGTATCCCCAATTGGTGGAGGACGTAACTTCCCCTCAGATATTGCGCGCCCGAAGAGACGCACGTGACATCTGAAACCCATGGGGTGTTAAGGGAGGGGGGAAACCCCATCCATCTTGATTTTTTGTTTTACAAATTTTTGTAATCAAACTTTATGACCGGACATTAATCATCAGAGATTGGCATGGCATAGATGACTACGTAACAGAATTTTTGAAGTTAGTACGAATTTTAGTTATATCCGTATTTTCCCATATGGGACGGAAATTATAAATTAATGAGGGAACCTTTGATTTCGGCTACTGATGTGAAACGAATCGCGTATGGAAAAGAAGCTGGATTTTGAAATAACTGCTAAGATGTTCCCTGTGCTTCGAGAAGCTTCTTTTTAAATATTTAATCTGGAAATAAGGTTACGAAGGAATATATTAGTAAATTCAAGATGGGTGGAGATGCATCTACCTTAAGGATGGCCATTCCACCTCGGCTACTAGGTGTGTCGTTTCGTTAGGAATGCACTCCTCAGTAATTACAGAAACCGGGAACACCCTATATGGTTAATGATTCCAGCTCATTTACCACGGGAGGGCACCATCTCGCCACGAAATACCTATTCCTTGGGCCACCTGTTCTTCGCGAAAAGATTTACACGCAAGCTGTACTTCAACTTTGCACGTGACACTTGCAAATTTCCTTTGGCCATTGTTCTAGTGTATGTGCGAGAAGAAATTTTACACTCGACTGGGCCAATCAGACTTAAGTTACCCCGACGCCGAACGTCCTTGAACGGCTGACAGGGAGGCGAGACGCGCGAAACTCGACATCCTCCAACCGCAACAATGTTTCCAAACTAATGTATTGTATAGTACAAGTCATGAAATTTTTTTCGCTAAAATACTCGGGACGCCAGATTTCCGCGAGAAGTGCCAGTGTCTAGTTGTAGTTCAAAAAACGTTTCCGCTGAGCGCCTGAGTGCCGCGCGCCAACGATCAACGGATGTCCAGTACGAGAGGAAAACTAAGCTCTGATTGAAGCAGTTGAACACCACGCTGCCTTCCGATGAAAGACACGCGGCCGACGATCGCGAGTTCAATGACCTGTATGCCAGACCCCACATTCCTTTATACAGCCGAGCCTCTGGTGCTTGTTGATTGGCTGCTGACCCAGAGAGCAGCCAGCGGTACCCCGCGCATGAACGTAAGGGATTCGCTTCTTGTTCCCTCGCCCTTGCAACTGTGCTATTGGCTCAGAGTCGTCCAGGGAGTGTCCAATAAGCTCTTAGACAATTGCTGACGTAACTTCAGTGTACACGTGTTTGAAATATATATCGTCCTGAAGTGAATTCACGAAATTTTAACGTCTCTACAAATAAGCTAAATAAAACTGCAGGTGTGCAGGTAGGATGTAGAAATTTAGCCTGAGTGGAACACTTTCCGCGAAAATAAGGTGTCATTAACTGTTCATACTCAGAGTGCGTATGTGTGCATGCGTGCGTTAGAAACTGCTTGGTCTGGAGGAGGGAGGGGGGAGCAGAAAACGAAGAGCCTTCCCGCACACTCGAAAATGGTGATGCACCTTCAAAGACCTCGTTTCCGAAGAATCATTAAATACCGGAGCACTATACATGTATAAGGTGAAACGGAAACTACGCCCAGGTAGAAATTATGTTCTCATATTCTCAAAGAATCTGCAATGTTTCGTAAAAAAAAAAAAAAATTAAAACATGTTCCGGAACTCTGGCGTGTAACATGTTCATACAGATCATTTTATGAAAATCGACCTTCCAAGTAAATGTTTTATTGCACGACTTTTGGTAATTGCATATTATTTTACTTTTCAAGATGACGCAAAACGTTGGAAAACTTGATATTTGAATTTATTTTATCAGTACTGCGACAGAGCGAATTACAGCAGTATTTGGTTTGCGATTTTCCGAAGATACATATAACGAAACCGCCAATCTCATACCTAAAAAGGTGAATGCAATTATTATCCCGACAAGTAAGCAACCAGTGGAAGAATTCCGTATACAACGAGAAGAGCGAAAATGAGTTAACCAGTTCTTGTGATACATTTTATAACCTGATGTGATTAAGATATTGCTCTTTAGAAACATTGTGTGTGAGAAGTACAGTTTGTACAAAGCAAAAAAAAGGAGGTACTGTGGGTACTTTTCACTGTATGTCACCTGTTTCTGTCTGGTAGACACTGCATGGTGATAATTTATTAAGCTTCTGGCCTACAAGTTATTTGTGAAAGATCCTTCATAGTTAGGGGCAGTGATATTTCGCGAAAAGATTTCGAGAAAAGATACAGTTCAAAGCACTGTAGGGTCGTCCAGCTTCTTTGATTGGCTAAAAAATGTTCTGGCACGTGTTAACCGTTTGCGCACAAATCACGAAGGTTCACAGTCGGAGTTACTAAATACTGAATACTTAATACACGGGGCCAGCAGCCAATGCAGGTGTAACAACAGCTGAGGTGTGTATATAGTATTGAAGTCTACTGTGTGCTCCGATTTTTACGCGAAAAGTCACTGACCCTATTCATAGCGTATTACTACCACAATGGTGGCATACGGACATAAAATTTAGTCCGAAGACAAATCAATTTAATGCTATTGTATCAACTTAAAAATTAACCGATATGTTTAATCAAATCAGCATGGAAATCTTTGTTTAGCACTATTGTGCATTTTCAACATCAGAGTTTCATAACAGCACCGCGCCAGGTTACCTTCACAGAAGGTTCGCACAAACGCCAGGGACATGAGTTTTTTTTCAATAAACACCTCGCACTTCAACAAGATTGTGTTTCAAAGAGGACAGAAACTGACGAAACTGAGAAATTCCGAACACGTGGCCACGAAATGACGGATGAGAACCTTAACGAGAACAGACCGATTCCGCAAATGGTACGAGGTGCGTGTGCCCACCTGCCTCCTTCCCTTCCTTCCCGGAAAAAGGGGGGGGGGGGTGGTTTAAATTAGGGTAATTGAGTTTTGAAATACCCCCGCGCGCGAGTCGACGCGGGAACGTAAGGAAAGAAGTCGACAAGTCATGCCAAACAATTGGCACTCACTGGGGAGAAAGGGGGGAGCTAGGGGCGAGGGGGAAGGGGAACTAAATTACCGGTGGGCAGCGGTAGAGTCCTTCCACCATTATGTTTCCTGGCCGTGGGAGTGTCCTTCCCCTGGCCGGCCGCTCCTTCGGCTCGCCACTGTCAACACAGGAAGCGAGTCCTGGGGGGGGAAATAACTGGGCGCGGCCTTACTCGGAGATTCATATCGCCTTCGTGAGTGCATCTAATTTCAGTGTTTCACTCGGGGCGTGTGTGTGTGTCTGTGTCTCTTCAAGTCAGTGCACGGTTATCTTGACCTCCAAGTATAGTCTACTCACGGTAACTCCACACTGTTTTTTAATCAAACCTTTGAAAAAATCACACCATGCTTGACGTGTTTGGTTGTTCCCCGCGTATGTCATGCATAGAGACCTGAAAAATTCGCGAGTTCAAAGACCTGCAGGCTAGACTCTACAGTCTTGTGTACAAATATGCTGATATCAACTGCGCGTTGGTTGTCTGCTGTCTCGGTGGAAGGCGACAATTGGACACCGTCCACCAGCAGGTGTCAAACACTGCGTAGACCAATGGCTAAAGTTATATAAACGCACGTGTTTTGAATCGTAGCTTGTCCCGAAATGAATCCGTGAATTTTTCAGGTCTCTAGTCATACATCAAAAGGTTTTTGCACGTTGTTAAAATAAAAGTATCTTATTTTTGGTTGAGCTGAAGTTTTACCTGTATTTTATCTATACGTTATAACAATTTATCAGCAATAAATTATAATGCGAACGGGAAGAATATAGGTGTGTCGGTAATGCCTAGTAAGCAATAGTTATAATCCAAAATGATATTGAACTGAGTGCGCACGAATGCTGTGCGTTTTTCCTTTGGCGTAATTTTTCAGACTTGGTTAAGTTTTGTTTGCATGAGGCGGGGAACAGCGTGCGAAAATATAATTTGAGCAGAGCTTCAGAAAAGTAGGAAGTAACCGTGAATGGACTATGCTAACTTCGTGAGACAACTCGCTAAGGAAAACGGGATATAAAACTTAATACGATTCTTGACCTAACGTGGTTTTTTAAGGGATATACACACGCTCGGAAATTGGGGAACAAAGGTCATTATTTGCAAAAAAGTAAAAAAAAATTCGTGAGATGAAATAACAAATTCGTGAACAATGCTAGGCTGATTTTATACCTGCCTTCTGTAAATATTAGGCGGCTGATAAAAACCGATAAACATCCACAGGTAAAACACTTTTGTTGGATAATAACATGGCACCCCCTAATTTCCTAATTAAGAGGGTGGCAGAGGGGATCACCCCAGCCTTGCGTCTAAGGAAGATTGTCACCCAAAAGTCTAGATGCGGTTTGTTTTTATTACTCCCGCCCCTCTGTTAAAGGGCACAAGTTATGGCTATATCATAAACGCGAAAATATTAATATGCCTATAATAAAAACTTTATAACTAAAGCATGTAACGGATTGGCATGAATTTGGACAGATCACTACAAATAGGCTTACACAGTAACTCACTAGCGAAATTTTTCAAATTGTATTCTAGCCTGTTAACAAAAAATATGAACATAGACATCTCACGTAGCTGATCTGTTACTTGTAACGTTTTGCTCACAGAAATTCTGGATCTTTGTAATTTGAAAACACAAGCGAGCACGTGACTACATTTTCTGTTTAAATGTTGGAAATTAGTCGAGATACAATGCACTATTCCTTTATTTATCAGGGCAGCATTTGATAGTTGCGGTTTTCATAGACAGCTGTTGACAGCATTCAGTTAGAAAAGAGCAGTAAAGTCATAAAGAAGGAAGTTAAAAATAATTTGTGTAGGGCCACGGGAGAATTACAAGACCAAGTAGATTGCCTCAATCACTCAACAATTTTACAAGTTAGCTTCAATAGTTCAGAATGCTGTGTGATACGTTAAATGGTGTAAGTTTTATGTTTAAAGGCCTTATTTAAGGTAGTAACAATTTTTCTTTTATGATAAGGACGATCTGAAAATGTAAGCGGTTTATAAGTGACTGACATGCAAGCTTCAAAGCTGCATCAAAAAGTATTTTGTGTGGACATACAGTTATGGAGCACCGTTTATTTTACCATTGGCTCGGGTATTTGATGGGATGTCAGTCCCTTGCTATAATTGTGTTTGACCATGGGCAAAGACCTTGATCGATATTTTAATAACGTGAGGCAGACTTTGTAAAAACTGCACTTGATGTTGGACAGAATCAACTCATCCCCGGTAAAGTACTGTGGCGAATTAATGCTCACGTAAACTGCAACGTCACATCGATGTCACGTCTTGCAAAAATAATTTACTAGACTGCGAGTCGACTAAGGAAGATTCGTGACACGTCATCGGTGGAAAGTGTTCCACTTCCGGTACCACTCAGTACCTTGTATGTTCTTAAGAGTACTTGAGCATTCTAGATTCAGGTTTACACTCGTCACTTCCGGTTCTCGTAGTGCTATCTCAAGCCGAATTTGAGTGGAGGGGAGAGATTCAGTTGGCTCTTAAAATCGAGGTCTTGAGACCCGTCGAGGTTGATGCGGGGTAGGTGTGGAGCAGCGCGGGAATGCAAGGGCGGGAGACACGGGAGATCCCCGAGGAACCCGCCGATCAGCGTCATCATTAGGCACAGTTCCCACATCCGGTTCGCCCAGGTGGGAAGCGAGTGGTGTAACCACTACACCACAGCGACCCCGCCGAATTTGAAATTTGATTCGACTTCCATTGCCTAGAGCCGTTTCTCTCCGTGCGCATGAGTTTTCTCGTGGTAGTTGCTGTTTAACGACGGTGTGGCATGGCTGGTATGTAGAATATTTCAAAGCCAAGCACTCCAATTTCCCAACACGCATGGGTGTTCCTCACGTAAGTATAGTTGTTTACTCGACCAACCTACTTATATTTGCATTTGCGCCACGATACGCATTTTTATCGCCCGATTAAATGTTGTTCGAGGGGGAGCTATTTTTTTTTTTACATTACTCAAGCTACACGTCAGTTGAAGAAAGAACATTTTCACGCTGTAACCTGCCCTATTTTAAACTCAGATGTTCTGGTTGTATTTTGCGTTTAGTATCTCCGCTACCGGCCAACAACACGAACTTTTTCAAAGGTGCCCACGTTAAACAGATGTTACAGAAACACAAACTTTTATTGGGCGTTTCCTAAAGCAGTACCTTTTTTTCATTAAATATAATTATATGGTTTCTTCTTATGTTACAAATTACAATTTAATATTCTCGGAAGATATCACTTCACCAATCATCTGACCGATTTTTTGTTAACCGTTATAAATACATCAATAAAAATACAATTTTTATTATATACAATTCACAGCTAAGAAACAACGTTATCTAGCGGAATGTTACTCAGCTTTTCGGATGTTCTATAATCTGTTTAAGTTTGCCTGCAATATCTACTTCGGAAACGTGTATAGAAATGTCTCATGGTTATTTGCGTTTCTTGCAGAGGAGAGGGGAAAGAACATGTCATTGAGCAAGTAACATATTTTGCAATCAGATGAAATTTCTGCATTACCTATGTTGACTGCAAAATAGGACTATGATAATATTTTCTAATTTGTTGCAAATTTTACATAATCGATGGAAAACAATGAACAGTTGTGACAGGAAAATAGCTGTCTAGGTGTAACCTTACTCTACACTAAGAAACACATTCAATTACAGACAAACTTCCCAAACCTGAATAAGTGACTTCAACCATTGAAAATATACATAAGTTAAATTAGTTTGTACTGACTGTAAGATCACTCAAGAGAGAGGGAATCAGTGCCCTGGAGTTGTAGAACGCCCAGCACATCAGCAAAAAAATAAATTTTCAATCCGCGAAACTGAGCCACCGATTCCTGTGGAACCATTTTCACTAGCCTGCACACTTTTTTAACTGTTACGGTTTTACAGTAAAATGAATGCTGTGATGTGGCTCCCTAAGTGTCTACCCAGTTCGGCTAGCTTCAGCGGGAGGCCATGTCACACCATCCCTGCTTCCATCTGCGATATCTCGCTTGAGCTGTCAATGATGCTGATGATGGTGATGATGATGATGGTGGTGGTGACGATAGCGCGTGTGTGGTAATGATTTTCTGGAGATTCTTCGTCATATTAGAACGCAAGCCATTTTTCACAAAGGATACACGACACCCAATTTTTGCGAAAACAGTTCCTGTATAGTTGTATTTCTAAAACCCTTAACTCAGAACCAATTTCGCGATTGAATGGTTTCAACTGCCACCCGTCTTAGGTGCCGGCCACCAATCACAGACGTTTAGTACCGCAATAACCTGAATGTGATTGGCCCAGTCAGCACCACACTGTCTTGTGAAGAAGACACGCCGATAGTGACCAAATAAAAACTGCAGGTGTGCAGGTAGGGTATTGAAACGCATCCTGCTTCACTCTAAAAACCCTTCATTTGCTGCAACGTTTGTTTTATTGCCTCAGAAAAAATATCGTTATATACGAACCACTGAAAATTATGTTTGCTACAAACAGAATTTTTGTTTGATCTGTAAATTAATGGCAATGATAACCTTTAATAATTCAGCAGTATATTTTGTGACAAATTCAGTTGCTCTAATTAAAAGGTTGAACTGTAATTTCGATGAACCAAGCAGTTTGTTAATTGTAAACTTAGCATTTAGAACGTTTATTTAGTTACTAAAAACCGTTCTGTGCAAAAGAAAATTTTAGTATTATTTTAACCCTTTTCTGTGATGCGCAGTAACATTTCTTTAACAAAACAATCTCAAGGAATTGGTTTTCTTTGCTATAAAGAAATTTAATATTGCCACAAAAAATTTATAGAAGAAAATGGTTAATAACAACAACCTTCCCTTCGGATTAAACCCAGATACTATCGGTGTGAATATTATTACAACGTCTAAGAAATACTTTTCTTTGCTATACAAAAATCTTCGCAAATATTTTTTTACAGTGTTGGAAGTATTTTCGCGATAATCAGGCGCCCCTACGTACACTAAGAAACAAATCTCACCGAGGCGCTGTGTCGGAATGTAGAGAAGTACAGTCAACTCTCGCTTCTAAGGCCCTGCAATAGCAACCTCGAAATAACTGCATGTTTTTCGGGGAACAATGAAACAAATTTAATTGAAAGGGGTATTTTAATAATGACCTCTTGGAAAAAAAAACCTCTTGCTTGGTGACTATGAAAGGTCTTAGAATCGAGAGTTGGCTGTAAGTGAAGCATCACTCACCACTGCCGTCGGCGGCGGCGGAGCGGGCGGTGACCTTGATGACGTAGCCGCCGACGCCGGCGTCCTCGGAGACGTTGGCGTGGTACTCTGGTCGCGGGAAGCGAGGAGGGTTGCCGGCGGCGCCCTGCACCACCACCTTCACCTCGCGGTGGACGCGGTGCGGCGTCGGAGAGCCGTGGTCGCTCGCCGTCACGTTCAGGTCGTAGCTGGCGCCACCCCCACCCAGGGGCCTCGCGAGGCTCAGCGCCCCAGAGTCGCGGTCCAGCTGGAACACGCCCTCCGGGTCTCCCCCCGTCAGCTCGTACGTCACCCTCCCGTTCTCCCCGGAGTCCCTGTCCGAGGCGAGCACGTGGCACAGCGCCGCGCCCACCGGGGCGCCCTCCCTCACCCGCACCGCCGCCGACGACGGCGATACGAACACCGGGGGATTGTCGTTGNGCCACTGCTTCACCATGCCGTAGCGCACCTCGCCGTTGGCGCCCGAGTCGGCGTCGCTGGCGGTGAAGTTCCAGACGGCGGCGCCGACGGGGGAGTCCTCGGGGACGGGCACGGTGACGGGGTCGCGCGGCCAGCGGGGAGGGTTGTCGTTGACGTCCGTCACCTCGACGCGCACCGACACGGCGCTGCTCTGCGGGTTGTTGGAGGCGGAGGTGTCGAGAGCGCGCACCTCCAGACGATACTCGGACCGCGTCTCTCGGTCTAGCTGCCGGGCCACCACCTGCACACACACGCACACACACATCCTTCACTCCTCGCCAACCATTCCTACTATAAAACACATCTTTTATTTCTCAACTCTTTCAGACCCACTTTCATTTACAGTTTCAGGTGTTACAAACAAAAAGAAATGTATTATGCGTGCTGTACCTAAATCGACACAGCACTTATTTCGTTGTCACAGCCAATGAGCTGTAGACTAAGTGTTCGGCTACATTTATATGAACCAATTATGACCTAGACCAGTAAGACGGTTAACGAATCATTCATCCGCAGGTGAAGACATCGGTCATTGAGTTTCGCTGTGTGCAGTACAGGCAAAAAAATTACCTGCACGTGTGTAATATACACAAATGTGTACATTAGGTCTGAATGGTTTAATACAATTAACATTTTGGGAAACGGGTAAACACTTAAAGCAGTATTAAAAAATTTCAAACTCTAGATGGCTGACCATATCATACAGGCCAATTTTTTAGATGATTGGTATTCTCGCGAATGATCTAATAACAGGCGCACAAATGGTGTGTGAACCCATCAAAACTACACTCCCGCACAGTTTTACAAATACAGGCTGTTGTTTCTCAATGGATCAACTACCATTGAGAGTGGGTCGTCATATTCGAGGCCAACGTTTCTTATCCACCGACGCTAGACAGCACTGCTTCTCAACGCGATCATAAGTAAGTACCAATAAGCAACTGTGCCAGTTATAATACGTTTATGGCAGGTATGTACCATTTGCACGACGCGGACATTTCACATCTACTCAAATTTCGTGGTATCCTGATCCAATTCGGGTAATACCTGCGTGGTGATACCTGAGATCCTATCTTATATCAACATCTATTTGGATTTTTTGGTCACCCAGAAGTATACATCTTCATTTTACCAGGGTTTGGTATAAGTTCACATATTGATATATAGTATTGAAGTCTACCGTGTGCTCCGATTTTTACGCGAAATATCACTGGCCCTACCTATGATCCCTTTAACATTTACGAAAACAGGTTTGACCTTGAAGTAGTTGCAAGACTTATCTGTGCAACAGGAAGTCCTTATCAGTGTAAGAGTATGCATCACATGCAGAACATTTCTACTTGTACTGGGCGGTGGACGGTATACGTCACAATCTAGGATAGTAACACTGAAGTAGATATTGACTTCTCTTTCTGGCCCGCACCATTATGCTCCTGCATTTTACACAACTTTCCTTATCCTACCGTAAACTCTGTAATGCCATCACTGTAATTGATTTCCTGAAAAAAATTCTGCGGCAAGAAAAGGATATAAAGCTGCAAAGATTTGTATTAAAACTGAAAAAATCCCTTTCAGTGATTCATATTTAACAAATATCGAACCACAAATTGTAAATTTACAAATATTCCCGAAAAAAATTAATTGTTTGAAACAATAATCTAATCATAAAATTCGCACGAATATGTTCATCACAGTCGTTAATTGAAATACTTTATTTAGGCTGGCCGTCGCAAAATATTTTTCCTGCGCGAGTTAATACGCATGCCTTCTCGTAATTCGCTGTAATCTACAGTATGAAGCTGCGATAAGTCCTCTGATTCTTTCGTTCACAATTTACTCTATATGGGACGTTAAACAGGTAGCAATTTTAATGAGTTAAGCTGTTCGCAGCAGAAAACAACGTGCAGTAAGGTACGCCATGTTCTTGCTGGAGAGACATCGTCCGTTGTTGAAACTATATCCCGATTTTTTATAAACAGATACGACGAAAAACATCACTCACAAGCATATTCTTGTTGGCGTTGATCTCTAAATACGTAGTATAAAACAAAGTCGCTTATCCGCGCCTGTATGTGTATTCGCTTAGTACTTCTAAACTACTTGATATATTTCGATGCGGTTTTCAAAATCATTTAGAAAATTTCTTGAGGAAGGTTTTGGTGAATAACACATTTATATTTTATGTAATGTTAGTGGATAAATGTCGACGTTTGTCGTAAAAAACAGCTTTTCGGGCGCTTCCATGGCCTGCGCTGACTAAACCACAAGAGATACATCAAATTAATGTTCTACAGAGTTGCAACTCTCAAAAAGGTCTACAGAAAAGTCCGCGATAGCATATGTTTATCTTTTAAGGATGACTCACAGTAACCATTTTTGTCTTTCAAAATTTGATCAAAAATAATTGTTCACTTGCGAAGCCGTTTTGACCTACATAGTATTAATCCTTATTCAATTAAATATGTTAGTTACCTTAAGAATTTGGTTAGGATCAAATTTGTCCTGTACACCATATCCTTTAAATTAATATCTTAGAATATATCACAGGTTTTCCTATTATACCCCGGCAAAACCAGGCAGTTCTGCTAGTTTACTTTAAAATATTACAGAGTTTTCCTTAACTTCAGCTACGGAACTTGTGAAATGAATCCCTACGGAAAGTGAGATGAAAAACAAAATACGACCAATGCCTAGGGCCACCTGTCTTTCGCTAAAATGTTTACGTTAAAGTCTGGACTTCAACAGCATGTGAGCGCATTTGAACATTTCCTTTCGTTATTGGCCCGTGCGTACTCGTGAGAATACATTCTCTAGCCTGACTGACCAATCAGGATTAAACTACTCCGTTGTTGAACGTCCGTTATTGGTGAGCAGACACCTAAGACGTACGACAGTTAAAATCGTCCAACCACGAAAGTGTACGTGAGGTAAAGAGTTTCGGAGTGGAACTAGTCCGTGGAGTTATCTTGCGGGAAACAGATTCCCCTACCTACGCCCTGTTGATGCCTACGATAAAATACAAAATCTGTCGTGAGGGTTTTGGCGAAAAATCAGTAAAGCGAAGATGTAAGTCCTTAAATGTGTTGTTGGTCACAAAAAAATTCTTTAGTTCATATTTGTAAGAAATATTGCACGAATTATAGCCATTACTTACAAGTATTATTTCCTCGCATAGAACAGATTTAAGAAATGTTTTTTTTTTTCATAATGGCGTGTCAAACCACAATTGTAATGGTTTTGGGNGAGGTAATGTAAGTCCTTAAATGTGTTGTTGGTCACAAAAAAATTCTTTAGTTCATATTTGTAAGAAATATTGCACGAATTATAGCCATTACTTACAAGTATTATTTTCTCGCATAGAACAGATTTAAGAAATGTTTTTTTTTTTCATAATGGCGTGTCAAACCACAATTGTAATGGTTTTGGNTCTCGCATAGAACAGATTTAAGAAATGTTTTTTTTTTTCATAATGGCGTGTCAAACCACAATTGTAATGGTTTTGGGACTTAAAAATATAAAAAAAATCTAACTCACTTATCAAAATGAGCTACTTAAAGAAATGTTTAAAAACACACTATAAAATTTTTGCTCAATTTTTAAAAATTTCTAAAAATTAGAGGAATTTTTGCATATTTTTTATTTAAAGCATTAAATTATTTTTTTGTGAAATAAATTTAGCTAAGTATACCTCAAAATATATTATAAAATGACTTCAGTCTCGCGTCTTAGATTTCCTCTAAGTACTTTCGTTTTCCCAAAAACACTTAAATTGTGACTCTGACATACCACACTGCACATTCTACGGAATCTAAAAAACCAATTAAGCAAGATATGGTACTTGTAAGTAATATCTACAAATTGAACAGTATAGAGTACAACTATAAAATAATTAAACCTTTCAGACCCACTTTAATTTACGGTTTCATATGTTGCAAACAAAAAAATTTACGATGTGTGCTGCATTTAAGTCAACAAATACATTTGTTTCGTTGTTCACAGCCAATGATCTGTAGGCTGTATGTTTGACTACAGTTATATGAACCAATCATGACCTAGACCAGAAAGATGGTTTGCGAATAATTTACCCACAGGTAAGGTCATTGATCATTGATCTTCGCAATGTGCAGTACAGTCCAAATATTAGTTGCACACGCATCATGTAAACAATTGTGTATCAGGGACGGATCCCGACCAAGCATTTGAGGTGGTGGGGGGGGGGGTGGACTAATAACTGTACAGTATAACACCCTAATCATCATATGCCTGTCACTCTTATACATACATTCAATGCAGAACAGTTCCTTTGTTTCTTCTCCGACTGTATTTTAATGGAAATTATTGATTATATGTACATACATGTATACCTGTCAGTTTCATTTGAAATTATCTAAATACTCAATACAAATACTTAAGTGTTATCGAATAAAAATACTAAATATTAAAACTATTGCAACAATGGAAGGTAAACATTTGTAGAACTGACCAACAGGGAATTGGCTAATGATAATCATAAAAGATTTAAAAAAAAAAACATACGAATACTTATAATTGGATTTCAAATTGCTGACAAAACTAAATAGTGTTTTTTTTTCCGTAATTTATTGCACTATAATCCTAAACTTACAGTTGTGATATCGATGAATATCTAAGCAAAATGTAGCCCACATACTGAAAAACTTATGGAACAATTCACACAGTTGCATTCTCCGATGCACATATAGAAATAAATAAATAAATTCATTACTTTCTTGTTAACATGTATCTGCTGTACAAGTTCCATATGACTATGTGAATAACTCTGGCGAACAGGCCGCTGGATGACTCTGGAAGAACCTGGATGTAGATGTCCAAGGCCAAACTTAATTACTGTACACAATTATATTGTCAGTGGCGTGGGAAGGAGAAATAGACCCTTTTTTTTTCCTTCAGAAAAGTAGGAGAACATGTATGAAAACGGGTCTGCAAGGGGATGTTATATTCAATTGATGTTCTAAAAAAAACCAATTGTGTGATGGATTATGAGAAACAGGAAAATGCTGAAATAGAAAAATGTAATAACAAAATAAGATTTTAACTTTAATGAACTGAAAGAATCTTTACAAAATCTCGACGGTTAACGAGTAAAAAGAGAAAAAATAATTGGTTCAGCTACTATCCCAGCTGACTTAAAAGTGATCCATCAACTGTCCTTTGTTATAGTGGAAAAACGAACGTAATACTGAAACGCACATATGTAATAATGTTTAAGCATACATTGTAAGCCCCAAAATGCAGTTCTTAGATCTTTTTTGCAATTTTTCTAAAATATGCTATTCTTAATCATTACCGAGCTGCATATACTAACATCTGCCAAAGAAACATGAACTTTTAATAAGTTAATCACTGACATAGTTATTCACTGTAGATACCTATTCGTTTCATTTTCACTTTACTTAACAATGTCACACTCCATCAAATGCGATCTTAATAATTTCCAAACATTCAACAAATGCGTATGTGAAATACCTGACATAATCCATTATTTTATGCAATTAAACTACAGGCTCAAAAATTTCTGTTTCTGGGCCAAATATATATCTGAAAAAATACAAAATTCACGTTTTACTGTAACATTCGTTGTAACTTGTAATCTCGTTATACGCTTTATGCCCGCCATTTTCGTCGATATCACAGCAGTGCTGTGCTCTGGAGGCATCTGAAACGCCAATACATTTTGTAACGTGTGTGGCATCGTTTCGTTAGTATTCCTCTAAAATAACGTACGTGTATTATATATTGTAGACACAACATTCTACATACAAAGAAATTTACCTTAACTTACATACCGAGTTTCTTCTACTTTCGTTGTTGCTAACGACTGTATTCACCGAATTACTTAACATTTACATTTTAAGAGGAAACTGCATACATTGTCGTGATAACTTTGGGACAGAAAAAGCATCTTGCCATCTACCCATTTAATGGATAAACACTCCAACTATTGATATGAGGCGAAATTTTATTTGTGACATCCGATTTTCTAATAACATATATAAATATATCCACCCATAAGGAAATTACTAAAAAAAATAGAAAACGGCTGTCAACCACGGAAAAGATGTGGTAGATAGCAGACTTAAAGTTCTCAACACTTAGGGACGTTATTAAATTCCCAGTTCTCCCAAGACTGTTTACAGTCGAACATTTAATGAAATGGTATACTATACTATGTTATAGTATTGTTATTATATTTTGCGGCCCAGNTTGTTTACAGTCGAACATTTAATGAAATGGTATACTATACTATGTTATAGTATTGTTATTATATTTTGCGGCCCAGCTGGGCGTTTGTGGAAGGGGTGATCGCCTCCACCCCCCTCCCCCTGATACGTTGTTGAGAAGCACCCTCGAGCATCCTCCGGTTATCTCCCAGCTAGAACACTACTAGGACGATGAAGAAGACGCTGTGACTGACCAGCGAGCCGGATGTGCGGTCCATGTCGAAGACGGACAGCACGCTGTTGTCGTCCGGCTCGGGCTCCTCCTCGCTGCTGTTGACGGAGGTCAGCGTGTAGGACACGTGGCCGCCGTCAAGGTCGCCCGGGTCAGAGGTCGCCACCGTGCCCACCACGTGGCCGATCCGCACGTCCTCGCGCACCTGCCGCCCACAAACAACACACTGCGGTTAGAGCGCTGGTCCACGGCTCGACAGTTGGCCGGGAGAGAGAAACAGAAAGTAACATTGTCAATGGCTGGTAAAGGTTTTGGAGATTTGTATTGCTCGTAACAAAACATTTTAGTCGCAAAGGGCTTCTATTAAAAGACGAGAACACCAATGGCGAACAGCGAGTTCAACCACCCATCCATCACTACTTTGGAACTGCAGTAGTGTGTATGGAGCTCAAGTTCACAAACAGACGCATAACAGTTACTCTTAGAATTAAATATGGCTATATAACAAATTGTAACGGGGCAAGTGTGTGTAACATAATTTCGCACCGATTCTATGTCAGTTGAGGTACACCCCNTATATAACAAATTGTAACGGGGCAAGTGTGTGTAACATAATTTCGCACCGATTCTATGTCAGTTGAGGTACACCCCTCATCCCCAATTTTAAGGTACAGCATCCGCTTCACCTGGTTTGTGAATTGTCCAATCCAGGACTCTACAAGCATTAAAGGAATAACTACTATTTACAATCAAAGAAGGCAACGATACAAAAGCTATTCAAAAATATTANATCTACAAGCATTAAAGGAATAACTACTATTTACAATCAAAGAAGGCAACGATACAAAAGCTATTCAAAAATATTACAGATGGAAGCCCAGAAAAAATTTGTAAGTGGTTCGTGCTGATTGAAGATAGCTGGTAACTCTCTTCTTTACGTGCCCGAGTTTGCATAGAAAATGCATAAAAGCTCAGCTTTCGTTACAAAGAACATGGCACATTTGGCCTCTGATTTTTAATTAAGTATAGTTATGCTTCCTGCAGTGTTTTCTGAAATGGGAATATTTCATGTTTAATTTCTTATCCCATCCTTTTACTCATGTATACTCAGCTGTTTCCCAGTGCTTATGGTGCATGCGTATAAAAAATGCTCACACAATATATAGGAATACACATATACAGAATTCATATACATTGATGGGTATTTTGAAATTACATCACGTAAAGACTTTGGCTTAATCAAAAAATTCTTTCTGTCTCAATTACGTTCTGACAAAGCTTTAATCGTGGATAAGCAGAAATGCGTATTTATACATCTATGTGATAGATAGTGGCTGTGACAAAGAACGACTGCTGGAATGAGGCCGAGAAGACGAGCAGAGTGGCCATGCGACAACCTGGCTACATTGGCGCAGGCAGTTTTCTGTTCAAGTTGCGAGTGAAGCCCGTTAGCTACCGTAAAACTCGACAACTTTGTGCTACTTTTTGATATTTGCAAGCATAATGACCCTTTTTTTTAATTAAGATAACGGGTTGGGAATTGTATCCAGCATAACTACACATCTAGAAAATATAATCCTGTGGCCAAAACAAATCCAGGTAGCAAGGGAAGGGAAGGGGAAATTTTTTTGTGTGGCCCATTGTTGTATACACAAGTAAGTCAACTATGGGCCACGTCTTCTTGTCCCATTAAAATACGTGTCAAACGTGCCCTGTCCCAATGTTGTCACGCTACGATTATTCACAAGTCAAAACTGTATGCATTTTTGTTTTTTACATTTTCCCTCAATGTTTAATATGCGTTTTTTCATGTTTTTTGTCAAAAAAGTAAAATGTTAATTGAAAATCAATATGTTTTTTAAACTCTAGATAGTTCTCTCGTTCTGAAAGCAGCTGTGGCCCCTTGTTGGGTCGCTGGTCCAAAGTTGTCGAATCTTACGGTACGTTACGACGAGCGCTCCGTCTAAGTGCAGGCGGCAGAAGCTTCCACGAGGCCTGCTCTCCGAGCTTGCATGCAAACTGGTGGGGAGGTTCCTATGCAATAACCTGCCGCGCGATACTTACACTTAAACAGCAGTGCATTTGTTTCGATTTTACTTCTGCAACTGCGGTTTCAGGACGAACTTTACTCACAGCTTCTGCAGTGTCCGTTAGCGCTCTCAGCACAATTGTTTTGTTGTAATAATTTGAGCTTTTTGTGTTAAGTGAACCTAGATGTTTCCCATAATTTTCACACAATGCTGTTACTGTGTCAGTGGACCACATTTTCCTGGTTTTTATTTACTACTTGTTCTTCTCTTGTTTAATGGCCTTATCGCTGTTTCTCAAAACCAAATTACAACTACCGTCAATACCACATCCACTCTAAGCGGTAACAATACGTGAAATAACATTGAATGAAAGTCTGCTGATAATATACTGCCCGACTGGCAAATCAAGGAAATGAACCGGGAACAAGCAACTTATGGCAGTGGAATTATCGACGTTCAGTGGGAGTCAGAAATAAATCAAGCGAAATTCAGCCACCATATTAATTATCAATCGCTCAATTTTCACTTTTTTGGCTCAATTCTGACTGTTTCATATTTAGAGTGTTCCAACACCCTCTCTCCAAATGGATAAAATTTCAGCCTTGTAAGAAACCTTTACACTGAAAAATTGAACATGAGCCATTAGGATACATCCACGGAAAGGCCAGCAGTTGGCTAAATCTACCATAGAACAATTAATACCAGCGGTGGCCATGCAAGATTGCATGGAATCTTCCAAGTAAACTTCCATCATGGTACACGGAGGATTGTATGACCGACACTAGCGCCAGAAACATCTCTCGGGCGTATGCTGAAGTGACAATATCTTGACGAACCACCAACGACAGGCGAAACACGACGAAGTCTGAGCGGCAGCCAATGAAAAGCTCGGTCTCTGTGACGTCAGCCTTACAATAGTAGATTCTATTTCTACTTTCCGTCTTGTGGCGCTAGTCGGGACGCAAAAAGGATGCAAATAAACCATTACAAAGAAAATACACCATTACAAAGAAAATACACCATTACAAAGTAAATACACGATTACAAAATAAATTACGGAGTTTATTTCCCTACTGTAGTAAATAATGAACTTATGTGCGAAAATCACCTTTCGGTTTATTTTTTAATTCTTTTTTTTTTCTCTTNACACCATTACAAAGTAAATACACGATTACAAAATAAATTATGGAGTTTATTTCCCTACTGTAGTAAATAATGAACTTATGTGCGAAAATCACCTTTCGGTTTATTTTTTAATGCTTTTTTTTTCTCTCGTCTGAATTAAAATACTGCCAAAAACAAAGAATCATTAACTTTATCGTGAGGTATAAATGGTAAACATTGAATATTATAAGGGTAACTTGCTGCTTTAGGATTCCCCCAACAGCCAAGTACCACATTTGTCGGGCAGATATTGTCGGTATATCGTGAACGCTTAATAAAATATAACAGTTTGATATTCTGTCGTTCTGTGGCGTCTGTTCGTTTGAGTATTGTGATTCCAGCTTTACTCACACAGTACTTAAACAGCAAGCAGAGGTGCTCCTGTTTGGAGCGGGCAGGGAGTGTACCCAAGGCGTGTGACATCCCGGTCGTCAGGAGAGCCTGCCGAACACATGCCTCCTTGGTCTGCCGACGTCAAAACAAACCTACCCACCCGCAAGACAAGGCGGAGGAAGGAAAGGGAAAAGAAAAAGAAAAAAGGACCAGAACAAAAAAAAATGGCAGGCTGACCAGTGTGGAGCCCAGAGGTATCGCCAAAAATTGGCTGCGATCCCGAAGTACGAGGTGGAGGGGGGGGGGGGCAACACAACTCCTTTTCACCTCACAACCTTCTTCCCCTAACACGCTCAGGTCACCCGTTTTGTTCATCGAACTGAGGAATGTTCTTAAGTTTACAAACTCTTGAAGGTTCCCAATATGTAGGGAGTAGAAGGTTTTGCGTGTTCAGGGACTCGCAATTCAGGAGCGGACAATCCACACGCCAGGTGAATGGATGGGTTGCTGCACCTTGAAAGGGAGTGGAAGGGGACCCTAACTGACGTAGCATAGGTGGCGAGGTTATGTTATACACTCTCTGATCACATTATAGGGTAATATACTATAACACAAGAACATGTCAATCGACGGTAAGTGAGTGAGCGAAGTGATGTGGACGGACGGCTCTTAACATCGAGGTCTGGAGAGCTGACGAGGGTGAAGCGAGGTGAGTATGGAGCAGCGCCGGAATGAAAGAGGGGGGAACGGAAAATCCCCGAGAAAACCCAAAAACCAGCGGCCATCGTCCGGTACGATTCCCACGTGCGAAAATCCGGGAGCGACCCTGACGGGAATCGAATCCGGTTCTCCTAGGTGGGAGGCGAGTAGTTTATCCACTACACCACCGCGGCCCCAATAAACAGTACCTTGCTGCGTGGGTATGTACATGAGCTCCACCCGTCCTAGATACTTAGCCGCGTGTAGCTGGATACTGCCACAGCGAGCAAGCAGCCAGTTTTACAGCAGACCATTTGGTATGGGTTTCGGTTCTTGGTTTCTTGCAGATTTGCTATTAATTAAAATTTCTCAAAAGCTTGGATTCGAGCTTGTCTTCAAATAAATTCGCGAAATTTTCCGAACCCCTCTAAGCACTAATCCTGGAGGTAATTAAAAGTTGGTGCTGTTCCAAGCGTTCATAAAAATAGCTGAAAACATCATGTCAATAACTATTTCTGGAAGTTTCACTGATTCCGTACGGTTGCAGAAATTATTTTACTACAGGCTATACATTTGATGAAAATAACTTTGGTAGCTTGTTGCTATTAAAGAAATGGGCAATGGCAGAATGCCTAAGTTAAAACGCTGATAAAAAGCTATACAACTTATACGGTTTCAAACAGCTTTAATCAAAATTTGCACTTCTTTTTTGTGGAGGAGCTCATGGAAGTTATTTCCCAAACTACTATTTCCAAACTTTTGTTTTTGAGAGTACGATTTTTTTATAACGTGCAAATAGAATGGCAATTCCTCAGACACCACTTCACCATCAATGGCGGCGAAAACGGGGACCAGCGAATTTTCGACGCACCGGCCGCAATATCTTCAGGCGGATAAAAATAATGACCACGTGCTTGTCAGTCGAGGGATGAGGCAGATTTGAGAAGGAAAAATTAAAAAAGGACACCTGCAGAGATAAAAAAAAACACCGCTTCCTCGGGGCGTGCCGGTTTTCACGCCTGCAGATATCGCGTTCGACATCGGAATATTGTTTACGATCTCCCGAGTAGGATATGGCGTCGGCGCAGAGTAGTAAGGATTACAGAGGTGAGACATCTCCCCTTGTAACGTGAGCTCCAGCCGCGCACGCAAACCACAATTACGTCACCAGCAAGCTAAGTGTTTTGTAACGCCGTTCGCCAATCAGCGCCAGGCATTTCTATCTCCAGCCGTGAGACCAGCCAACAGGCTGCTGTTTAATGAGCTACTATTCAATTCAGGGATTGGTCGTTTCATGCCATGTAATCTGCAATTATTTTTAAATAAAGCAATGCGAAAATCTTCTGGTTTCAAGGACACTTGCATCCCTTAATTATTATTGAGTATTCTCTTCGTTGCTACTTCCAACTTGGCTGAGGCCCTGCTGAAGTTCTACTTCCGGTGTACTAACTGCGTATATTCTTCCGCCCCGTGTTTACAAAACGTAAACTAGTATAAAAAGAAGAAACCGATGCGTTGTATTTGTGCGCCCGATGAACAATCAAGTTAATTTTTTTTATTCATAAGGAGAAAATTCCTGACTCATATTTTCTAAATTTCCAATCACTACCTCAGGTACGGGGTGATTAAGGCGTTTTCTCGTCAGAAGTGATAGAACGATAAGTGGTACACCCGCCTTCGGAATTCGAGTTTCCAGGTTGAAATCCCAGTTATCGTGTTCTTTTACTTTGCAGTTAGGGTTAACTTAGATCTCAAGCCAGTCCGTTACTGGCCACTAGGCCATAAAACGGGGACGTTTAAAGACAGTAAATTAATTTAAAAATCACCATTAAATGCTACTTCAAAGGGTGCTTTAGAACTGATTTCAGACTAAAAAATTCCAATGCATAAACCATTGAAAAAAAAAACACGCGTTATCTGCTTTTATAGTTACTACGCTATAAAAATTATATGTTCGCTACCTCAGAGCTTAGCGAACAAGCTGGAAGTCTGCATGTCGAAGTGCCTTAAACATAAGGGCAATTAAGGCATTTGATGAGTATGTTACCATAACCCGTAGCGCTACCTCGGTGCACGCAAATAACTTCAAGTAGGCGGGGGAGTGAGAATAAACGGCGCTAAAAGCAGCTTCTTATACGAACGTACTACCAGTCGGGGCATTTTCGCTGCCGAGGCCCCAGTTAACTTCTTCCACGAGGTGAGAGCTGATAAAACTTCTTCCTTCAGCTAGCTGGTAAGTAGAGTNACTCGAAGGGAGAGGGGGGGGGGACCACGATGCAACGACAGATACGTTCCGACCGTCTAGAATTGCATCCATTAGGAGGCCGACGACGACCTTGCCTCGTCTACGACAGTTTCCCCCTTCCCCCCTCCCACGCTCGCTCCATTCCTCGGTCAATCAACGCCGCCAACACAATTTACGAGCCGCCCCCACACCCACCTCCCTCCGTCATTACTGTCACTTTTTTTTTTCAAAACCAACAACCACTTTTCGAGCTTCATTTAAAATCACGGGAGAATAGAGAAAGAAAGAGAGGGGGGTGGGGAAGAGCAAAGTCCCACGTACGTACGTAACAGGAAGACTTGAACGACCCCTGAGGCGACGGCGAAGACGAAAGGAAGGGTGGAAGAACTGAAATCAATATTGTTTTCAAGGAAGTTGTAA
>NQII01000062.1:95220-169109 GCA_002778355.1 Clitarchus hookeri | reverse complement strand
GAGACATCGTACTTGATGGATCGTGTGAGCGGGTCATTATGTGTTGAATTAATGGCCCTCCGCGCGCGCAGTCGCGCGATACGGATCGCCGATCTCGCAGGGGGTTTTTACTGGTTTTTCACTCCCAGGGGCTGCTGCTTGCTACCTGGCTGACGAGGAAGCCGCTCGCCGGACGTCACGAACCTCGAAGCGGCGGTACGTTAAGGGCGAGTATCGCGCGACACGTCTCAATCATCGCCCCTGCGCAGGTACGGGGAAACTGCGGCCCGCGCGAGATCTCGAATTGAGCGACCCCTCCGCGAGTTTCCAGAACAACACTGGAAATGAGCAGCGAACGTAACTTGGGTGGCCCGAGCGGTGCTCTAAACATGCGTTTATACGTACTGAACACAAAACATTTTGCTCTTCAGAAACTTCTTAAAGAGAAACTTTGAGGTTAAGCGCTATTTGTGATAGTAATTCGTGTACGTATACCTGTCGAGTATGTTATACGGTACTGTGTCTGCAATACGTTAGGTCATACTAGTGTTCTGTAATATTTTTCGCATTTGATAAGACTGTATGATAGAATATTTTATTTTGAAAATGCATAGTAAAATTGTTCTTGCATATTACTTGGACTCGGAAACGTTATGTAACAAAGATTTATAAACACATTTAAATCGCGCGGCTTTAGAAGAAAAAAAAAACATTGAATCAAAAGGAACGGCAAAATATTGCGCAAGGTCCGGAGCAGAGTGTAGTACAAATCCCTCTGAACGGACGGAGTGAGACGCTGCAGCGTTAACAGTTGGACTCGCATTCTGGAGGATCTGGGTTCGATTCCCTGTCAAGCTATCGTGATTTGTGATTTCCATGGCTTCTCTAAATCACTTCAGGCGAATGCTGGGACGGTTCCTTGCCGCAGGACATGCCGATTACTTCCCCGCTCCTGATCCTGTGAGAAACTTCTTCAGTCTCTAATGACCTAGTTGTCAACGAACGTTAAGCGGCCCGCTTACCTGGCGCGTGAACTTTTGCAGAATTCTTGAAATACAACATTTTCCACGAAACTATTTAAGGTATGTCCAATGAGCTGATCTACGAAAAGAACAAGACACTTCAAAACACCATTTCAGAGTACTCCAACATAGCGAAAAACATTTATTTTCCCCTTCAAAACACTGTATCTCGAAATTTTCGCGTAGGATACATCCAAAATACTCGAGGGCCTTGAATTGAATTTTGTTACAGATTTACCACCGATAAAATAACAGGGTCACCGATTAAAGTAGCATAGGTAGATGCAGCAAGACGAGAACACTACACGCCAATTTAGAGCCTTGCGCTTAGTGGCGAGGGCTCACTTTATGCGCATCACAGTATACCCCATATCGCCCCCGCACCGCTCTGCTTCAAACGCGAAAAATAGATTCAGATAGACTGGCCCCTTAAGCCATTCCTACCTACGTACCTACCTATGCTCGGAAAGGACTACGGGCTGAGTTCAGCTGAGTTGGGAGATTTCGGCGGCTCTTAACAACGAGGTCTTGAGAGACGATGGGGATGAAATGAAATGAGAATGGAGCAGCGCCGGAATGCAAGGGCGGGGAAACGGGAGATCCCCGAGAAATCCCGCCGACCAGCGGCATCGTCCGGTTCGATTCCCTCTTGCGAAAATCCGGCATTATCCCGGCCGGTGATTAAGCCCGGTTCGCCGTGGTGGGTGTCGAGCAGTCTAACCGCTCAGTCACCATGGCCCCTAAAGGATTACGGGGTCGAACACGGGACCATCGGGATGCAAGTACGACTGACCACCTCACAACGACGGAGGAAATATCGACATGATGGAAGCCACACACGAGTCTCGTAGTCGACGCCAGGTTCCTAGAGGGGTGGGGCGAGGGGCAAGGTAGGTTTTTACGAGCCAGCGATCAACGGCCAACGGACCCATAAAGCTCTTGGCAAGGCACTTTCTCGATGGAGCTGACTACCAAGCGTAATGGTGACAGGGTTGGGGACGATTCACGCCGCGCGTTTTATGAGCCGGGATTAATAATACAAGCGCCCTGTTATGGCCGCCGAGATTAGAGGTGTTCCCCCAGGACGACCTTTAGAAAATAAACACTTGCCCATTTCGCCTACTATGCGCGCCACCGATCGTTCCTTTTGTACCTCTCGCGCCGTCGAGTACTCCGCCGTGCACTTAGCGAAGACGGCGGGAGCACAGATGTTANTCTCCCACCAAGGCGATCTGGCTTCGATTCCCGTTCTGGGTCACTCCCGGATTTTCGCATTGGGAATCTTGCCGGACGATGCCGCTGATCGGTGGGTTTTCTCGGGGTGCTCCCGCCTTCTCCTGCACTTGCATTCCGTCGCTGATCCATATCCACATCACTCTTTCATATTGGCGTTATAGATAGCTGTCAAACGTCCTGCAAATTTATCAACAGATGTTGCTACCGAGATTTTCACGAAGGCAAATTGATCTCCGAACTATCTGTTGCGAATTCAAACTTCTTGACATTACAAAAAATGGAAACGCATGTAAAATGAAAATAAATCTACCCAGTTTCCGTTAGTAACGAAACAAATACACACCACATCTTTCACTGTTATTCGTGTTCTTGGTTTGAGTCAGTGGCTCAAGAACGCTTGTAGCGATGCAGGTCCTTGGCAAAGCTAGTAAAACTGGGGTTAGATCACCTCCCCCCTACTTAACAGCAAAAATAATTTCAATTTGGCAAAGCTAGTAAACCTGTGGAGAGACACCCCCTCCCCCCCGCGCAACCTCAAGAATTATTTAAATTTTAAGGTTAAAACGTTAACTTATCTAAGTTTTTTACACATTCGTATTTGCGGAGTTATGTGTGTTGTTTACGTTATAATATAAATAATTTTTTAGACATTCCGTTATTATAAAATCATGATAAAGCATCACAGACAACGAGTGCCGCCACACACATTTCTTGCACTGAAAAACTACGATATATTCTTGTACGCTGGCGCCCTGCGCATCTTAACAGCATGGAGAAATGTTGGTCTGCGCATGTTGCTCCCTACCCCGCTCTTCGCGGGCGACATAGATATGTACATAATAGGCCCAAACGCCAGCCTGGGCGGGCGTGCGACTTGGGGTCGGCTCTCTCTCTCTCTCTCTCTAAGAAGAGAGAGTGGGGGAATCTCGACTGCAGGCGTTCTGCACCGCACATAAGCGCGGCTTCTGTTAGTATACGACTTGTAGATTTATGTAAGTCTTGAGTAGTTTTTGTTACGAAACGACAGGACAATTGGCGTCTTATAANAGTATACGACTTGTAGATTTATGTAAGTCTTGAGTAGTTTTTGTTACGAAACGACAGGACAATTGGCGTCTTATAACGCTACGTCACTGGTTTGATTCCAAATGTCTTGGCTTATATGCAATAGAGCAACAGACAAGCGTCCAGTGACGTAGCCAGAAATTTCTCAAAGGGGTGGGTTACACCGACTGAACGGAAAGGAGGGACTTTACACAGGCGTTTTCGCACATGTTAGTTTGGACAAATGCTATGGGGAAAAATGGCTTNAGTATACGACTTGTAGATTTATGTAAGTCTTGAGTAGTTTTTGTTACGAAACGACAGGACAATTGGCGTCTTATAAAGCTACGTCACTGGTTTGATTCCAAATGTCTTGGCTTATATGCAATAGAGCAACAGACAAGCGTCCAGTGACGTAGCCAGAAATTTCTCAAAGGGGTGGGTTACACCGACTTAACGGAAAGGAGGGACTTTACACAGGCGTTTTCGCACATGTTAGTTTGGACAAATGCTATGGGGAAAAATGGCTTCACAATATAATATGTATCACAATTTACAGCACTTGCACGTATTCATCACAATTAAAACAACCGCGCCACACTCACCCTCCGGACAACTTGGTAATCAANTCACAATATAATATGTATCACAATTTACAGCACTTGCACGTATTCATCACAATTAAAACAACCGCGCCACACTCACCCTCCGGACAACTTGGTAATCAATCAAGGGGTAATGGTGTGCGAAACAATGAAAGCAGAACAAATAAGTATACAAAATAGGAGTCACCGTGTGACAAGGTAAAGAAAAGTAGCAGTTATGTGAGCCGAGAGTGACCGAAGAAAAGATCAGCTAAAGGAACAACGTATACTTCCACATTACCCAGAAAGGGCATAAGCGCGGGGACGAAAAGAATGCGTGACTAGCATTTAACTGGCCACGAAAAAAAAAATGCTATTAAAGTGGAGATGTTTAAGAGGCTCTTAACATCGAGAGCATGAGGGCTTCTGCTAGGTAAATATGGAACGGCGCTGGAATGCAAGAGCGGGGGAAGCGGGAGATCTCCGAGAAGACCCGCCGACCAACGGGCATCGTCCAGTACGATTTTCACGTGCGAAAATCCAGGAGTGACCCCACTGGGAATCGAGCCCAGTTCGCCTTGGTGAGAGACGAGCGCCCTAGCCGCTGTGCCATCACGGCCCCTTCACAATTAAAGCTTTATTAATGAATTAAATACCAATTAATGACAACCTTAGAGGAAGAGAGAGGCGTGGCTACGTCCCTGATACCATGTTCGCAGCTGATGCCAGGCCTGGCATCATAACCTCCCCTCCGGGTACTGACACCAAGTCTGGGTATTTTCGGAGCACTACTTTCCTATCATTTAAAAGACAACACATCTAAACTGCTGGCCCTAGATGTTAACAGAGCACAGACAGCAACAGTGTGGATTTTGACCCCAGCCACGGTGCCGAAAGTCATACACAAACACTTTAAGATTACATTAACACCCTTTTAAAAATGACAGCACAGCGAACAATAAGAGGCAAGACAGCTGGGTTATTCTTGGGCCAGGCCGTGAGACAGACGGGTGGAGTACTCACCCTGAAGACGAGGCTGGAGCTGGTGAAGGTGGGTCGGTTGTCGTTGAGATCGAGCACCTCGACACGCAGCAGCCGCACCGTCTGGCGCGGTGGGTCGCCGTTGTCGGTGGCCGCCACCTCAAGCCGGTAGATGGCCTTGTCCTCGTGGTCGAGCACCGCCGTCGTCTTGACGACTCCCGTCAGCGGGTCCACCGTGAACATGCCGTGCCCGTCCGAGTCACGGCCCTTCAGCAGCGAGTACGTCACCGTCGCGTTCTCCCCGGCGTCCCTGCGCACACCCACACACACACACACCTCTCACGTCGCTGCCACAGCTCAGACTCTACAAGTTTTGCCTGTCTATTGAGAGCAAAAATACTCCAGTAAACTGCGACTCGTGTAAGTCCTGATACCGAACAGCTAAGAACGGAAACTTCAATGCACACGTAAGAACCTAGTTCCTTTTTGAAATATTTTCCATACTAATGTGAGTGAGTTAATGCAGAGATTTGGGCGGCTCTTAACATTGAGGTTTTGAGAGCCGATGAGGGTAAGGCGAGGTGAGTATGGAACAGCGCCGGAATGAAAAGAATGTGTGACTGGCATTTAACTGGCCACGAAAAAAAAAATTCACTTATGTTTAAGCGGCTCTTAACATCAAGATCTTGAGGGCCTATGCGAGGTAAATCTGGAAGAGCGCTGGAATGCAAGGGTGGGGGAAGCGGGAGATCCCCGAGAAAAACCGCCGACCAGCGGCATCGTCCGGCACGATTCCCACGTGCGAAAATTCGGGAGTGACCTGGCCGGGGATTGAACAGGATTCGCCTTAGTGGAGGCGGGCAGTCTAACCTCTCAGCCACCGCACCCCCACATGAGCTGACGAAGTTGTCATAGTCGGATGTGTGTTTGTGCAGTGTGCAGTGGTGTGTTCGTTTTCCTTTGCAGGGTTTTGACATGAAATGAACAAAGGAAAGGTAAATGTACTGCATTTATTGTTGTTGAAAAGGCAGCCAAGGAATATAAACAATTCGGTGCATCCGGTTAATGCAGACAGGCCATTACTAGGTGCTTTTTAATAGTATTTTACATTAACAGCTGGTGCATCCAGCAGCCGCCTCCTGTCAACTGTCCCATTCACAGTATCAGGAAAAACTTTAACAAGTCTCCCCATTCGAACTAGCATGCCCCACGCCCGCTCCACCTGAAAGAAGTTTAAGTTGCCGCTGATGTCAGCCGTGATACCGAAAAGCTGAGCACGGCGACTTTATGCACACATAAGTACATATCTCCTCTTTGAAATATTTTCCGAGCTCAAGGACACATGATTTTCGGGAAAAGAGTTTTTGCCAGTCTGCTTTTCAAAACTTGAGTTCATATCAACTTTCGTGACTGGATTATTTAAATTTCATTTGTCTTAAGTGTCTGGCCGCAAATCACACACGTTCAGTACCAAGATAAACTGAATATGATTCTGTTCTGCGCAGGCAAGCAACAAATTCCTTATTCTCAAAAATATGCGGCCGATTACCAAAGGTAACTGCAACTACTATTCAGTGCTCTGACCTTCCGAATGCTTCTTATTCAACAAATTTATTGATAACATACATGGCGACGAGGAGACGACGAATTTTCGACAACGATTCTGCAGATGAATTTTTTTTCATCAGCTTGCTTTATAGAGTAAGAATAGGGGGAAAAAAACATGCTATTTTCTAAGTTATAACCAGTATGTCTCACAAGTTTGACAACTTTCAATTCTACTATTCCGCAAATTTATACTTCTACCGCGGACATTGGTGTTTGGTTAAAATATTTAAGGTCAGGTGTGCACTAGCAGAAAAAGTTAGAACTAAATAAATACCTTCAGCACTGTCGACCTGATAGCTATTCGAATGCCATCCCGATGTTGTAATACACAAAGGTTGGCTACACACCACAGTAAGCCTATCCAGTTTGAAAATTATTCTTACAGTATATTTGTGGAACGTCACTAACTGGTCAGCTGAAGAAAAGTAAAGACCAAATAACTTCAAATTTACAATTTATCTCTTTCGCAAACAAATAATACAGTAAGTATATATACTATGTTTGGGATGTGCTTTGAATATTTCTACAATGGTGTAACACCACTGCAGCCCTTTATCGTTACAGAAACCCAGAGCATAACAAAAATCAGTCACATACGAACATATTCAGTGACCATCCGTTTTCTTCATTGTTACGCCCAGGATTTATTGAAGTACTTTAAAATCGAAGTATAATGGTTTTGAACGAAATGTAAACATATCCTGTCTCTAATTCTGACATTCACTTTATTAGTGGGTTGATATGTCAAAAAGAGTTGAGTTACTTCCACATGTACTTTCACTATTCAGAACTGGCCAAGAAAATTGGCAACTAAGTAACTGATTGAGGCTGCCCCATTACAAAAATAATTAAAACAGTTTTAAATACAATTAAAATTTATAAATAACGTTTTATTTTCTTTTACATAAATCTAAAATATTCAAAGATATGCATACAAAATTATCATGAAGAGGTTCGAGTCTTATTCGTGCATTGAAGTCTCCATCGTAACCTAACTGTCAGCGCCGAGAAACGCACTTGCAGCCGCACAGTGGTGAATTTAAGTCACTTTCATAGATGACTATTTATACATTTTCCAAAACACTAGATCTCTGGAGTATATCGCTAATGTCGAATACAAGTTTTATCTCAAGCATTGCAGTCTCAAAAAAGGGAAACCCATTGCAAGTCTGGGGTCAACTGAAATAATCCGTGTAGTTTTATGCATAATATTTGTCTCTCAGTTTTGCGCAAATTGACGTCTCCAATATCAAGGCATAGGGTATTAAAATTAATAGCTGCTGCAGTATTTGAAAAAAAGGGGGTTAGGCTCTTACGTGTGCATTGAAGTCTCCACAGTCAAACTGTTCTTTTTTCAGGACTTTCATCTGCGGTAGCTTGCTGGCGTATGTACGTCACTCTATTAGGTGAATATATAGACGATAAAGAAGTGAGGATCTGCAGAGGACGGGGGAGAGGGTTGGCGATAACACCCACCTGTCGACGGCTCGCAGGCGCACCACCTCGGTGCCCGCCGACTGCTCCTCGCGCACGCTGACGACGTCCTCGCGCGGGTCCACCAGCTCCGGCGAGTTGTCGTTCACGTCCGCCACCTTGACGACGACGGCGACCCTGGCGCCGCGCGGGGGCGTGCCCTGGTCGCGCGCCTCCGCCACTAGGTCATGACGCGTCCGCTTCTCACGGTCCAGGGACGCGCGCGTCGTGATCTCACCTGTGGCAGAAGACGACACGCTCACAACACAGCCCACGTCGACCACAACAAGCCACAGTACAAACACTTTACGGTCAGTCAGGGCCGTCCCATTTACAAGTACACTGCTGATTGAAAACACCCCACCCCGCCAGTCTCACTGCGGCCAGCATGACTTTGCATAAGACTTATAAGTGTTCCAGGATCGCCGTTAATTCAACACATTTGGAATTCAAATCAGAAGGTATGGAGATAAGACCAGTAATTATTGAAAAATAACTCATTGGGACCTTTAAGTATAACCGAATCGCAGTTAATAGAGCGTGTGACATAAATCAATGTTAGATACAATAAATGGAATTTACAAGTTTTGGCAGCCAGCAGGAGAAAATCCACGAAAGAGCAATCGCAGGAAGCAATTTTCGCCAAATGTGTGAATTTTGCTAGAGTGGTGCATTCCTATCGACGCATTTATTACACCGTAAATTTTTACACTTATGCTAAAAAAAAATGCATCGACGTAGTGAAATATTTGTTCGCAAAGTTCGCAAGAACTATCATCTAGGATTGTCTTTTCTTAGATTTTCAATGCTGGCTTCCAATCAACTGTAGACTTCAGTGAAAGTAAACCATGGCTCTTAGGTCAACAATAGAAAGATCATTCGATAAATAAGATAGTTCTGTAGGTGACTTGCAGGAGACACATCTATGGGTAAATCGCTGAAATTATATGCTGCCTTTAGTTCAAACTATGGGGATTAGGTGGAGACACAATAATCAGAGTACTAGCCTATAAAATACTGCATATGTAAAGTGCATAATCGGTCTTGGTTTTCTGCGTATTTGCGATAAACTGGTTTACAATTTGCCAAAATTGGCTTATACTGCTATGATAATAATTTAATTAAAATTTGACGTGGCTTTTAAAAATTTATTTTCTAACAGAACTTCTTCTGTCAGAAGAAACGTACAGACATTCCAGAGTACATATTTATGATAACTCTGGTTACTTCAGCACTAGTCACGTGATTTCTCATAGCTCCAAACAATGGCAAAACAGCTGTTGAGTGTTAGGCTACCGCGAAGCCGGCATGCTCACTCTGTTCCTACATCCACTTCTTCGGAACAACGTGCAGATGACGAGAACGGAGCGAAGCCACGCGATGGCTTGCCACCTGGCGGGAGTCGCCGTAATCCAGTACGGGAGGTTGGGGGTTGGGTAGGGGGAGGGGGAGATGCAAAGAGGCCGCCGCTCCGGACCAGTTGTAACTCGGGAGCCGGAGAAGGGATCCCGAGACCCGGGGAGTTTGTGCGCGATCATCTGAGTCAACAAACACCGAGGCGAGTCGAGCGTGTTGACGCTTGTGATTACCCTCGTCGCCGTCTTGCCCGCGGGTTACAGGCGGGCCGTCCTCCTCCGGTGTGCGGGGTGAGGCCAACTACCGTAGACACCCACCCGTCGTCCTCAAGACGTCGCGATGGCAATAATTAACGCTTTTGAGTGCCGCAGACGTAACATAACGTCGCCTCAATTCAACTGAGTTGTAGGGAGTTGGCAGTAACATTGCGATATCCACATTTTTCACCAACGAAGAAACGTTACATCGTTAGCAGTAAATTAATCAAACGAACAGGATGAGCTGTATATTATTCTACATGGGAAATCAAACTTTACTGGGGACACTTTCAACTCAGTATTATATTGGCAGAAAGCCGGCAAAAAATGAACGTTGTTTAGTACAGTAAGCGTGTCTGGTGTTGTATGAACCTATAGGAGGTGTTGTAAATGCAAAGACAGAGACTAACGGAACTTATGGACATCCAATCGTGAAAATGGGCTACTCACTCCTCGCCTGTTTTAATTGTCAGTAAGTCTGTACGGCACCCAAGTTGTTAATTAATTTGCTGTTAGCATTTTGGCACTGCTGACTGACGGTCGCAAGTTCCCCGGTTCAATTCCAGGACCCGATAACACTTAACAGTACAGAAGTGAAACTGCCCTTTACGAGGAGAACTTCTGCTGTACACGTCAGCAAAATGCAGGAACGCCATCTGCCAATCAGCGTCTGCTAACTTCGTTGCCAGCCGGGGTCACCCAGACAATAGGGAATTTTTCGCAACACACCGTAGCCAACCAGACACAACGCCCATTCCAGAGCGTCGTGTGGGAACTCAGCGAATGGGCGCGCTCATGTAACTTGTGTGCAATTGCCCATTCTGTGCCCCGATGGTGGCGACTGTGGTGGACACAGTAGTGTTGCAAGGACTTTCTCAAGCACTCCCGTTTCATCGCCTCTCTTCATTCTACCTCTCCTCTGCTCACATCTTATCTCTCACCTCACTGATTATAAAAACCTGGTTTCGAATACGGGAACAGCGTTGGCATTTGCACTCGTGTTTTAAAGAAATGCTCTTGTCCACGAGATCTTTCCGAGCTTCGGCTTCCTACAGCGGGGGAAGGAGAAACGCCCGGTCGGCGTAGCGTTCTCTAGCTAACCACTGGTAGAAGGAAACGCTAATCTCACCCCTGGCCACACACACACTATCAATTCCAGCGTGACAACCTCTATGACATCCCGTTTACAATGGAGCAAACAGACGCGAATACGTGTGAATGGGCATAAACGAACCATTCGCACGTGTTTGCTACCATTCACTCCTGTTTAGTTCGGANACACCGAACATGAGCGAACACGCGTATATTTCGGTGATTCAATGACAAACCGTCAACGAACATCATCAGAGAATGCGAACCGAACCTGAACGAACACGGGCGAAAGGTGCAAGCTCGCGCTCGCTTACCTTACCGTTCGCTCGTGAGAATGCTCGATTCGTCGATGCTCGTTCGCCGATGTTCGCTTCACTTTGCAGCGGCGTGAACGGGGTTTATTCCACCTGTCCCGAGCAGTTGGAAGTAATCGGTAGTGTCGCTGATCACCGACACACACGTCATAAGAATTCAGCTCGCAGAAATGAAGGCTTAGTAGTCCCAAGTTTTACGACGAATTAAAACTGTTAAGTATAAATCTGTATAAATAAATTTATTTCACTGTCCCTGAATTTTTTTTTATTCACGTATTAGTAAGTACTGGCATATTAGTAACATATCTACGTTTCTGACATTTTCATTATTACAGCCCTTTCATGGTTATTTAAAATTTTCTAAGGCCCTGTTAAAGTTCTGCATTCAGTAGGCATATTCCTCCGCTTGATGCAAACTAAGCTTACTGAGTTTAGAGAAAATTACCCAAAAAGGACAACGCACCGCATTCGTGCGCACTAATTAAATGGTATTTTGCGTGAGAACTATTTAAGAATTTACCAACACACCTATTTCCAATATGTTTTTATTCATACCTGTATATTATCAACGAAATAGTTTATCAGATAGGTGAAATCTAAGTAAAGGTTCAAGTTAACAAAAAGGAAGGTACTTTAATGTTAACTTAAGTATAAAACGATTGTGATGCATGGCATTTAGTAGACAAGCAGTGACCTCAATCGCGTCATATATGGGGTGATTTTTCAAAGGTTCGATCCAAAAAGTGCAAAGATACTACGTGTATGGGTAATACGTGTGTGTGTATAATAACGATTAAAGCCATCAGTGAGGTGAAAAATTAGGAGAAAAGAAATCATAACACCATCAGACCCACTTTAACTTACTCTTTCAGGAGAATAAAATTAGAATTCAACACGCCACGTGTTTCGTTATCACTATCAATGGACTGTAGACTTTGTGTTCAGCTTATATAAAAACGAACAATTCATAACCCAGAACAGTAGCATATGGTTCACGTGTCAGTTACCTACAAGAGTAGATCATTAGGCGCTGAGCTTAGCAGTGTACAGTGTCTGACAAAAATAACCTCCTGCGTATTACGTACCTACACGATTTCGTACACTAGGTCTCTAGGGACTAAGCCAGGTTTTCAAAAGTCCTCCATTAACTGAAAATAGCCTCCATCAAAACCAAAACCTTTTTAGTTTAATGAAATTATTTCCTTTGCAGCTTGAAACCATTAATATAGTATCCTTAGGCCTACTTTTAAAAAAAAATATCGATTTCGCGTGACTCTGGTGAGGGTAAAACGTTCCCGTTTATCACCTTACACGGGTTACGCCGAGAGTGAAGAACGATGACAAGAATGAGACTAGAGAACGCGATTGAATAAAACTCTTTTACGGTTCGTTAAAAACATAAATAATCGCCCAGACTGCGAGCACACACGACTTCAGCACCTCGCCCTGCATCGCGGGATGACATGAGTGAACGCTATCAAGCCCTCCAGGCCATAAACACGTCCTCCAGTGCTCCATTCCTGTTACAGAACGCGCCATTAAAACTGGACTGTTACGCCCGGAGATCTCGCCACTCCGAGAGGGAATATACCGTTTGGCATTTGCAGAGCTGCTGCACACGATAACAATTTCTTTTGCACTCTTGGCAAGCAAAATGTTTGACACCATCAGCCAAAAGATTACCTGGCCCTTTCACGCCCATGTTAATCTACTGTTTCAGTTGTTGCAAATACGTGCTGTATTTAACATGTCGCGGTAACTTATTTCGCTTTCACAACCATAAGCTGCAGACTATGGGTTCGGCGACAAGTGATACGTATCAGTCACAGTAAACTGGAGCAATAGCACAGTTTACGAATCAGCTCTCTACAGGAAACTCATTGGGCACAATGACCCTTACATTGTTCTGTACCGGCCAAATGTAATTTGCATGTGAAACACGTGGACAGCTGTCTACAGTGCCTATCGAGGGGGTAACATAAAAAAAAAAAGTGCAAATTTTTATAAAATTAATTTTAATCTTTGAGAACACATGACATTTATATAATTAATTCAGTACGGCACGTCAACTAAAATTTTGCACCCTCTCTAAGCATATTTCTGTGTGAGAATGTTACAAAAAATTTTCAAAGACTGTCAAACAAATTCCATAATTTTCACTTAAGAATTTAGTGCATTTTTCTCATTAATATGCTACTGGCTAATGCAAATAAAAGGTAGGTAAACAGAAGTGTGAAGCCGCGGTGGCGCAGTGGCTAGAGTGATCACCCCCCCCCCCAAGGCGAACCGGATTTGGTTCCCGGTGGGGTCACCTTCGGATTTTCGCACGTTGGAATCGTGCCGGACGATGCCACTGGTCAGCGGGTTTTCTCGGGGATCTCTCGTTTCCCCCGCTCTTTCATTCCGGCGCTACTCCACGCTCACCTCGCTTTACGCTCATAGGCTCTCAAGACCTCGAAGTTAAGAGCCGCCTAAATTACTTCACTCGCTCGTCACTCACTCAAGTGGCAAAACTGTTTTATTATATAAAATATTAGTTTAATAAAAATTTAGGAAATTATTCAAAAATTTGTTTACCAAATTTATTAAGTTTGACTACAGTTCAAATATATTTTTGGTGTCTGTAGAATAAGGTAATGAAATTTCAAGGATATTCTTTAAGTGTGTCAACTATAATCTTATTTTAAGTTTACATTAAAATATATATCATAATAGAGGTATGTTAAACCCCAATTGCCGGCGAACTAAATGTCAAACTTCACAGAAATTTCTTCGTGGGGTTCCTACGTCTTCAAGAAACACTTCAGCTGATATCAAACGTTGTGCTAGTATAACGTTTAGAAATAAGTTTGGCACCAATATTAGTTTAAATTGCTTTTGACTGTACTAAAAAAATACGTGGAAGTTATTGTTAAACTGATTTAAAATTTGTATAAATATTATTAGTATTGTATGTCGTAACCGTGGAATACCTTAAAAACACTTTTAAAAAAATTTTGCACTTGAACAGACTTAAGTCACAGAAGGCTGTGCGTTACTCATGAGTGGAGACCAGAAAAATTCGCGAGTTCAATGACCTGTAGGCTATACTATATTGTTTTATGTAAAATAATGCGAATATCACTGTTCATTGGTTGCTTGTTGTATTAGTGGAAGACGGTGTTTGTTATTGGCTCAGAGTTGTCCAGGAGGTGTAAACTAACGGGTGGGCCAATAGAATAAGCAATACAAACGTAAAAGGTATTGAATTCTAGCTTGTTCCGAAATGAAACAGATAATTTTTCAGGTCTTTACTCATGAGGTTCCAACCACAAAGTAAATAAATACACAGAGGCGGTTCCTTCGATGTGGGCGAACCCATTCTCTGATTGGTTGTGCGAGGGTCTGGGAACAGGCCTTGTGTCTGGTTGGCTACAGCGCGCTGCGAAAAGTACCCTATTGGTAGAGACGATGGTTTATCGAGGGAAAAGTTGATTCAACTTACTGTACACATGTCCGACAGTTTTATTTCCCTATTGGCTGCCTTGCATGTATGAAGCTACCACCCCATTTCACTGACCCAATGAGGATTCTGATACTATAAGGCTAGGGGTAGTGATATTTCCCAAAAAGATTTCGAGACAAGATACTGTCCAAAGCACTGTAGGGTCGTCCAGCTTCTTTGATTGGCTAAAAAATGTTCTGGCCCGTGTTAACCGTTTGCGCACGAATCACGAAGGTTCAGTGTCGGAGTTACTTAGACCTGAGTGGCTTGGTCAAATACGGACACGGCACCAGCAGCCAATGGAGGTATATATTGTATTGAAGTCTACTGTGGGCTCCGATTTTTACGCGAAAAGTCACTGATCCTATATAAAGCAGAACGTTAGTGGTTGGTCTGCAAACAACTTAGCCGAGACCAAAGCTTGTTCGTCCAATCACGAAAGAAGAAACTAGTTAGAGTGTTATCGAAGGTATGTTGGCTCAAAAAATTTTCGCCATTCCCCATCATCTCTACCTATTGGCTAGCAAGTTGAGATTGGCGAACGCCGTTCCGACAGGTCGCCGGCAAGTGGCGCCATTGAGCGGAACAAACGCCTGCTTCACCTCTGTATTGTTGTTCGCTCTGTGTCCCGGCGGAGCGGAGGCTCACGCCCCTGTGACGTCATACGCGCGCGCGTGTGCAGCTTACGAACTACGCCGCCGGCACTCGTGAGGCGGCATATGGCCGCCCAACGCCCGAGAACAAAGGCGCCGTGCACGGACGCCAGCACGCACGACGACGCTCTGCTGGGGAAACATAAACACCGACTACAAGGCGTAATCCGCCGAGGGCAGCGCGCTGCAGCCAATCCATATCTCATGTATTTATGCGATGTACCAGCGTTGACAGACGGACCCGACCGAGTCATCCACTACCCACTACGTCACGAAAACGTCGAAAGCAGATTTAGTTATGAGAAAAAGTGCAAATAGAAATGTTTTTCGCGGTGTTTGCACTGTAAGAAAGATGTGTTTGAACAGACAATGTTTGCTTATGGCTAAATACATGCAGTATGCGCGCGTGTGTGTGTGTACACGCGGATAATACAATTTTGCTGGCCCAAAACAAAGGTTTTCTTTTCAGCTCAAGTGTGTCTTTTCAAGTTTTACCATCTTTGGCCATATACAAGCAGGCACTTTGCTGGCTGGAATAAAACATTTTTCTCAGTGTGCTTCGGGTAGTAGGCGAAGTATTATTTTAAGGTATGCAAAACAAAAATAACCAGATTTTACTTGCCAGGGTTTCATAAGACATATGTATCAATGCGCATTAAAATATTTATTGATGACATTTCTGAAAAAAAAAATGCCTGTTGATTGATTTCTTTTTACAAAACCATACTCGGCGGTGTTAAAATTGATATTAATCATAAATAACAACACAAAATAATTACTTAACAATTGCGAAGATAAGTTATAATGTGAGAATATCTTTGACACTTAACATCTGTAATTGTGTCTCTTCTCGTTTGGTCTTTGTTAATTTCTATGTCCAGTTAGTCTTTCTCAGACGCACTCGAAAAACATGTGTGCGCATCCCTTAACATTTCCCCCTCCCATAAATCTAATTCGTTTATGATATGCGTAGAATTTCTGGTTTAGTTAAAAAAATAATAATCCCGTATGGTACCTTCTCCGTGATATTTAATTGCCCGTTATAATGCACTGGCATCGCATAATCTCTTAAATGTTACATATGTTCGGTGCTAGAGCCCTGGGGTGTTCGCTGGAATAAATTAAAAATCCCAACTTCATGTTACCGAACATTATTTATACTTACTACGCCAAATATTATCGAGGTCAAATGTCTTGCATGCATGGCTATCGTACAAGATGTCTATAACATCTATGCCTCAAAGTCGTTTCTTTCTTTTACTGTTGCGTACTATTTTACTTGAGGTCTGGTGCATTCAAGCGCTATCAAACGGAACAAAATTTCGTTAATTTTTAATCTCCGCGGCATATTAACTTCGAAGAACTCGTCTGAAATGAAATAAGGGATGCGCTTAAGTAGGTATTTCACCTTGATCAAAGTTGCTATTTTTTATATCCTCTATGCATTATACAGAAGGTAAGTGCGGAACAAATAAAGGCCTAGGACTAGAATAGTCCGTGCACTCTAATGCCTATCTTGGGAATATGTGACCACTTGCGCTTGTGTTCGAAAAGTTGAACTGTGTTTTAATTTGTGGTCGAGCCAACGGAGATGGATTAAGTCCTCTTAAATTTAACTTATTTGTAAGGTTCAATGTTGCAAAACCTGACACGTCTTGGTACGGGGCATACTTTAAACGCCATTTTTAGAATATCGTGATATGCAACTGCTTTTACCGTCGCCACGTTTGTAATCGCAATAAGAAATCAATAATTATTTACTTTTTTATCTCACGTCATTCCACGCCATTAAATCGGTGATGTACGCAAGAACATGCTTCGGCTCTTAACTTTGAGTATTCAAAATTATTTTCAAAGGTGGAAGAAGATTTGTACGTTCTTGCAATATTCCGATCAAGAATGCGCGCGCAGCTACTACTCTGAACCGAGGAATCATCCATCATCGGCGGAACGAGTTATGCATAGCAGATTTGCCAGCTGCACTTTCCCTGTCCCGGGAACACCAACGCAGCTGCGGCGTTCTTGGTTTTTTACCCCCTCTTCTTTTCCTGTCGGAGACTTCAACGCGGGTGTAGGCGAGGAACCCAGTACACACGCGACGATGATACGCTGTTATAACCGGATGGAGTGGCCCTCTCCCCGCCAGTATTCTTTAAAGTCTGTAATCTTTTTATATGTATAAACCCGCCCTGAGAAATGTAAACAACCTGGGCCACAAAGGCATCGGGGACCCCTCCCCCACCCCCCTCCGGCTCGGCAAAGCTAGTCAAATTTCTACGTGGGCCTTGTCAGGTCTCAGGGAGGAAGGGAAGAAGTGTGGGGGAGGTGGGGGCGGGGTCGCCCGCCCTTCGCACACAACTCTCTCGGCGCGGTACACGGGATTTGAATTAAGGACCCGCCAGGGGTGGGACGATCGTCGTCGAAGGTCCGTCACGGAGACCCTGCCGGTCACGCGTGCTTGGACATCCCTCGCCAACCCGCCCGACGGCCCAGTGAATGGGACACTCCCGCGAGGGCGAGAGAGAGAGGATGCGATTGAGTGATCAATCAAATTATTATGTCAACTGGGTTGCGGCGGCGAGAAGTATCTTACCGGATGTATTATTTAAACAAAAATAAATGAATGAAAACAACACGTGAAGATGGAGCACGGACACGAGGAAACGAAACCAGTCTCTGCTACGAAACTTCGCTTCAAGTACAGCTATAACGAGTGGCAAGAGCGATCGAGTGAAATACAATAACGGCGAGAACTTTAATGGACAGTATAAACACTCTTTAAAACATTAAAACTAGAATATAGTTACTTGCTTAAGTGACAGCAATAAATCCTTGTCCTAAGCAATTAGGAATACTTAAAAGGAAAAAAAAAAATTTTTTTAGTGCATTTACGATGCGATTAACTCTGAAATGATTTTGGACATTCCATAAGGACCACCCACAGCCTTGANCAATTAGGAATACTTAAAAGGAAAAAAAATAATTTTTTTTAGTGCATTTACGATGCGATTAACTCTGAAATGATTTTGGACATTCCATAAGGACCACCCACAGCCTTGACTTATTAACTGTGTTTACGATGTGTGTTTAAAAAAATAAGGTGACTTTGCAAATTTCGAGGGCTACGTACATTTGACTATCGATTGTTTTTATTATTATGTTGGTACATATGTCCCCAACATATGTTCACATTATCAGCCATTTTGCATTGTTAGTTTGTTTGTGACAGATATAAAGGTTAGACGTGTTTTGGTGTGCTTGGCGATTTTTTGCTGCCGCAAACAATGGATTAAAGAATCTGTATTAACAACATCGTAATCATGCCTCAGCCACCGTATTCACCGGACGTGGCCCTCTGCGACTTGTTCCTGTTCCCAAAACTGAAGAGACCCATGAAAGGACGGAAGTTTGGAAGGATTGAGGAGATAAAACCTGGGAGACTTCAATGCCATACCAAAATGCACATATCATAAGTGCTTCGAGGATTGGCAAAAAGCGCTGGCACAAACGTATTATGTCTGAGGGGGATTACTTTGAAGGGGACAAAATAGATATTGATGAATACATAAATATGTATCGAGACAAAGTCACAAAATAACAAGTCACCTTATTTATTGAACACACCTCGTATATTATCAAAGTTTGGCAAGAATCGGCTGACTTCATCAGAAAGTATCCTGAGGCCTCTTGGACCAGGTATGATAGAATCGATTATTTTCTGGAGCTGCTAAAGGCCATGTTGGCCTAAACTTATATTAAAAAAATAATTAGAAGGGAAGCTTTCTTGGTATATCGACTAATAGGTAAGGACAGTCTACGAACATTGATTTTCGATTTAAGTATGGGAATTTAACGGTTGACTGTATTATGAAAGAGTAGTTTCAGAACGGCTGTTGACAGCGTGGCACATTGTTGCAACGAAAAGAATCGGGTTTAGGACGCGAGATACGTTCAAAAGAAGTCTGTCATTACGGAACTACCTGCAGAGTAATAACATGCGTGTACGTGGTAAAGTGTTCTTAACTAACGAAATATTGGCTACATTATTGCTGTAACCGGACACCGAGAGGCGAGTAAAGGGCAGACACTCTTGCGGGAGGATTGTCTTAATGGTCTCGTCTGGATCACTTTAAAGGCGGCGACGGGCAAATTGCAGGGTGGGTAGAGCACTGTCTGGGTAACAGGGGCATGAAATTCGCTGGGAGCAAAGACATTTGCATAGAAGAGGGGAAGATAACGCATCAGTCGAGGGAAAAAAGGGGGGTGAAATCCCGGGACGACGCCGAAACGCCGAAACGCTAACTAGGAGTCCTCCGGCAGGCGTGAACGAAGCCATCGTTTTCCACTCCGTTGCCCCCGAGAGGAACCGTTTTATCGGTTGATTGGCGATCGGCCGCCCAGCGAGAAGGAATTGGCGATTCCAACAGTGCCATTTTTTCCTTCTTTTATTTACCGCCCTCCGTCTTCATCAACGGNATTGGCGATCGGCCGCCCAGCGAGAAGGAATTGGCGATTCCAACAGTGCCATTTTTTCCTTCTTTTATTTACCGCCCTCCGTCTTCATCAACGGCCTCTGCAACTGCGCTGAAATAAAGATACTTATCGCTGACTGAATACCTTGAAAGCTAGCTCCGTTCAATTGCTTGCCGGCGGGATGACTTGCAGCGCTCGTAAACACGGAGCTTATTTTACGACGCGGAAGACGTCTGTCCACTTCCCGCGCGACTCGATAACCTAGAGATGCGAACCTCGTAAGACGAAAGCTAGTTATTCTATGCAACCAACTGTCACGCCCATTGTGCAATAATTCCCCATATTCATGCATCTCGGAAAACACGCCTTAACCACATAGTTAATAAGCGAGTTAGTGAAGAGATTTGAGCGGCTCTTAATATCGAGGTCTTGAGAGCCGACGAGGGTGAAACGAGGTCAGCATGGTGCAGCGCCGGAATGAAAGAGTGGGGGAAACGGGAGATCCCCAGTAAAAAAAAACCGCCAACCAGCATCGTCCGGCACGATTCCCACATGCGAAGATCCGGGGGCGACACCGTCCGGAATCGAACCCGGTTCACCTAGGTGAAAGGCGAGTAGTCTGACCACTACACCACCGCGGCACCACGGAGTAAATTAGAATACGCAGGTGAAACAGCCGCTACTACCATCAACTCCAGTCGCTCACACCAGCAAAAACGGTGGCACTTGCCTGCGGTGTGTCAGAACGCCGTTTGCCGCCAATCAGCAGCCAGTAACCAAACTAACAAGGAACTTCACGCATCATCCAATAGCCAATCAGACACAAGGCACGTGCCCAGTGGTTCGCGAGGCCAATCAGCGGATGGGTACGCCTACATCAAAGGAACCGGCACGTCACTTCGTTCCTATGTACTTATCTACTCTTGGCTTTAACCCTTTCAGTCCCAGTGTCTTATATACAAGACTAGCTGTGCCCACGGCTCCGCTCGCGTGGACTACAGAATTATTGTTTAGGTTTTTTTTTTAAGATAGATATAAACTACCACGGAGTTTATTTTTGGGTCTTTTTATTCTACACAATTCTTTACTACGTGATATTGTTCCATCTTTAACGGTTTAGACAGCGTATTGCAAGAGAGCAAACTGGCGGAAAACTTTTTCCGACTTGATTCACTATTATCGTCACATCTTATTCCTTATGTTACTTTGCGTAACAAAATATATACTAAAACCTGGCCAGAGAACATAGCTATGAATTAAAAAAAAACATGTAAATCGGATAAGTGGTTCTCNAAATATATACTAAAACCTGGCCAGAGAACATAGCTATGAATTAAAAAAAAACATGTAAATCGGATAAGTGGTTCTCGAGTGATAAACGCATTAACAGACAAACAGACAGAGAGACGTTGAGTTTTATAANTGTAAATCGGATAAGTGGTTCTCGAGTGATAAACGCATTAACAGACAAACAGACAGAGAGACGTTGAGTTTTATAATATGTATAGATGTAACACAAGAAGAGAATTTTATGATTCGCGCTGTAAACAGTTTAAAATAGCGTCCAACGAAATATATTCCCTCGCTTGGTGGAATACATAATTTGTTATCGAGACTACCTTCCCCAGTCTCATGATCAGCTGCTGCCAACAAAATAAAGCACAAATACATGTTTACTGGTTCCGACATCGGGCAGAGCATTAAACTGATGGCTGTACAGTTCTAAACAAAATGGGTTAGTTGCAACACCTAAAATTGTATATATTTTTGTGACTAGAGGGGATAAAAGTGTAATGCAAAAATAGGACGCTCGTTAAAATGTATTGCCACGTTTCATTTGTTATTGAGTCTGTAAGATGGTTTACAAGGCCAGAACAACAAAGAACTATCAAACAACTGACATCCCAGAAGTCATTAAATGAAAATATTGACAACAGACAAGGAATCATACAAAAAACATGTAAGAAAAAAAACTGAAATGAACGCAAGCGGAACAGAGGACATCCACAACGAAAGCCAGACATATTTTCAATTTAAGAAGTGTAAAATGTAACGACTAAACAATGGTGGTCACAGTTTAAATCTTTGTATTGCATAGAATAAAACAAACATATAGGCCATCAGTACTAAAACTTCCAATATTACGAAAAACAGATCTTGAATAGTATCTCCTCTTCGAACGACGTGCAGACTGCATACTGGATGTGGACCACTGATTCTGTTCAATAATTACCAGTAAAAAATATTTAATATTAAATAAATATTTTTATAAAATAGGTATTAGTTATGTATAAATCCCTTACTTTTTCATTTTTTTAAAATTTAAATGAAAAAAGTAAGGGATTAACTGTATATAATAATTTGCAATCAATTTAATTATCCTATCTTATGTTAGTATTATTAAATATCCATATATTATTATATAAATAATTTATATTACAATATTTAATGTATTAATTTATATTTATTAATTTATTATAATAATATAAAATAAATATTATGTTATTTATATTAAAATCTTATTTAACTTTAATTATTTTTTTAATATTAAAGGTTATTATATTATTATAAGGTAAAGATATAAATATAAGACTTTATTATACTTAAAATTCATCCTTATAAGAAAATCGCACCTGAAATAAAAAAAATTCTACAATTAAATTATATATTTGCTTTATGATGTGGAGCACTGATTCTGTTCCCAAGCACGTCCAGACAAGTCCGCGTTTAACCTAGCAATGCCAACTGCAAACTCCGCGGCAACGCTCAGTAAGACTAGGCTATGCCGCAACGGTAACTCCATACATCCAACGTTGAATTATCAGCGGACGTACATCCGGCGTGAACTGATAACCACTTCCGCTCTTGTAACTACGTTCAAGGTCAAATCGGTTTTCGTGTATGTTGAAGGTAAATGAAGCGGGGAAATTAATTAAAGACATTTAATAATTAATAAATATACATTTAAGGAGAGTATACAAATCGAGCATGACCAAGAGCTCGTATGTCACCACAACTACCAACTAATTTTCTGAACAACCAGATTTCATCACCCAACTCTATCTTCATCTTTCTTCGTGCGAATAGTACAGGCGCTTGCATCATGTTTGCAAGATGGATGGTCTATTTAAATTACCGTAGTAACAATGTCGAGGAATGAAGCATTACGAACGAAAATTTCTCAAGAAATGTGTTCGGAACACCAACGGTTTGACGGGAAAATAATTCCGACTGCTGCTAACTTACACGGTCTTGTAATAAGCTGCAATAAATGGAGAAAGGGTGAAATGTGCTACACGTTATAATTTGAGTTACAAACAGGNACGGTCTTGTAATAAGCTGCAATAAATGGAGAAAGGGTGAAATGTGCTACACGTTATAATTTGAGTTACAAACAGGCTTTTACTAATTTTAAAGAATATTGGTTTTTAGGCAATTTTTTTGTAATCGTTGGGGTTTCTCCGTAACACGTTTCAATTCCGTCACAGCTAGTAAAAAAACAACTTTTGTTTTGTCTTCAGAAGATTTTTTTTTTCTTCGAACAGTTATTCATCCGTGTTCCAATTTTTTGTTTGGAATCTTAAAGGCAAATAAATAAACAATTCTTATTNACGGTCTTGTAATAAGCTGCAATAAATGGAGAAAGGGTGAAATGTGCTACACGTTATAATTTGAGTTACAAACAGGTTTTTACTAATTTTAAAGAATATTGGTTTTTAGGCAATTTTTTTTGTAATCGTTGGGGTTTCTCCGTAACACGTTTCAATTCCGTCACAGCTGGTAAAAAAACAACTTTTGTTTTGTCTTCAGAAGATTTTTTTTTTCCTTCGAACAGTTATTCATCCGTGTTCCAATTTTTTGTTTGGAATCTTAAAGGCAAATAAATAAACAATTCTTATTTNCTTCGAACAGTTATTCATCCGTGTTCCAATTTTTTGTTTGGAATCTTAAAGGCAAATAAATAAACAATTCTTATTTGCAAGTGACTATAGAGCAACCTTTTTTTTCATATCATACGCATAATTTGGTTTCATGCCCGGCAGTGTACGTCGGCTCGAATTCCGCGCCCGCGATTGTACCTGTCGACTCCGCCAGCTGCCGCCTCTCGACCGCCACGAACCTCCTCCTTCGCTGGCCATCACTAATATTGACTCTTCTTTCAACCGTCCGCACACTGAACGTTTGTCAATATTTCCACAGCTAAATCCCGGCCACCTTCAACCCTTCCCCTGGTCCACCCTTCCCTTCTGCCCCCCTTCCCCTCAAACATTCTTGACGTCTGAAACTCTCGCTCTCCGCGGCGAAAGCGCAGAGGGTATGAAAGGAAGTGGTAGAAGCCAACGGAATCATTAGCACCGACGACTTCTTCAGCCACCCGTCTTCTGCGACGCGGATGAATCAATACAGTGCATGCATTACCAACCAAAATTCAGTTCCCCGCGTCTCTTTCGTATGGTTAATCCATATGAGAGAGAAAATGTTTTTTTTTTCTATGTGGCCACTGTTGGCTGGTCGCATGGTTAATTCATCTGCGAGAGAAGAGGTTTATTTTCTGAGTCAGTTACTGTCGGATGATGAATTTTTCCAACGGGTGTTGTTAGCTTATGACTTTTTCACTGCATCTGATCTGACTATTCGACCGTCAACAGCCGCCATCCTTACCAATGCTCTCGTTAAGCGCACTGAGGCAAAATAATATGATTGTTAAACCTAAGTTATGTTAATATATGAACAGCAATCGGAAGCGTTACTGATGGGACTACCGCGCTGTTAAACGTAGATAGAAATCGCAAAAAAATTTACTGTTGGGGTCCCACTGGTGACTTTTTTTTTGTAGCTTTAAGTATAACGTCTATGGAACAACATGTGTTCCTACTTCGAAGAAAATATTTCGCTGAGCAGAACAACGTTGGTAATGTTTAATCTGTTTCTGATGTGCTGTTCTAAAATACGTCACGACTATCGTACTGTTGCTTCACTGCTATTGAACCATTTTTTTTAACAGTTAGGAAACCTAATTTTCAGTATCTTATTCATTAAAAACGATTGAGAGTAATATTTAATGGTTTAATTACCTTTGGTATTTAATTAATGCGATTAATAATGCTTTTATTATCTGTTTGATCATCTAAAATTTATTTGATAACTTATATTTGTCCGGCGTTATAATGTAACTTCATGGTAAATATTTTATTTATTTATTTATCGAAGCATATGTAATGTGTTATTTATGTATTTCCGTTTATTTATTATTGTTTATCAATATTTCTCATTTTCGTAGTTTTCTCGTAACTTTGATTTCAAATTCATTTTTTATCTGTGCTTTAATGGCTACGTTTTTAATGCCCTCTCGCCTAGACCCGTGTCTCATACGAGAGTGTTTATCTACCAACAATATGTGCAATGCTGTGTTGCGAATTCTTTCAGTCGCCNTGATCTGTGCTTTAATGGCTACGTTTTTAATGCCCTCTCGCCTGAAGACCCGTGTCTCATACGAGAGTGTTTATCTACCAACAATATGTGCAATGCTGTGTTGCGAATTCTTTCAGTCGCCGTCTGAAGCTACCCCTTCCCCTCTCTTTCCGGCCACTGCAGTTCTTGCAAATTTTCTCGGCGCATCCCTGCCGCAAAATGGGTCTCTGTTCACGTGATATTTGCCCCCACTTTGTATTTCGCCTCTTGTGGACAGCCCACGGCATCTATCGGCAACTGTATAACCTTCCGATTGTCTTTTGTTATGTACTTCTGCGTCTTTCACGTGGCATTTTCCGAACACCTTTGTCCTTGGAGTGCTGCCATCACGACGTGCGAGCGTTGTTTGGCAGTGCCCTTAATGTTTTGTTCTCGCAAGCCATCACGTAGTATGTAGTCGCCACTTGACGTAATTTTGTTGGTTGTTACATTATTTTATTTATTTTGCTGTCCAATATGTAGTTGTTCGTTTGGATATTTTCGGTTTCCCCTCTCTGGTGAGTACGGTTTCAATGTTATAGTTATTTTCTTCTCGTGCACCAGTCATCTTTCACTCACTAATTAATTTAGATGGTCTATTATTTTTGTACTAGTGAGGGTACACGTATCTGCCAAACGTTTCTGCACGTGTTGGGCTAAGTCTTCTGCTGCACATGTCAGCCTAACCTCATGTGCATGTTATGCGCTCAAGCTCTCCATTTCCTGGCGTAAGTCGTTTCTCTGTGCATTGCCTGCCCCTTCCTTGCTGGGGGCCACTAGTCAAGATTGGTTTATTAATCCCTTCATGTCCTTTACTGTGGACTCAATACGATACCTACAATCAGCTGAGTCACAACGGACGTTTTGATACTTCTTTACCAAATATAGGTATTTATTATTTTCTTAAAAGGAACTTTTACTGTGGATTCGGAAATCATGACTTAAAAATTTGTCTTGTGAGGGCTATATGAAACTTAAAAACGTAACTTCGTAACGTAACTTGAAGGGATCACATTCTTTGTTTTAAAACTAAATTTTAGATGTTAGGGATGCATCCCAGGAGTCGTAGACCATTTTATTAAAAAATGTTTTGAGGTTTCGTGGTTAATTTAAATAATTCTATTTCTGGATATTATTTGTTTTATATCCAGTTTGTCAACAATTTTTAAGAATATTTGTGTCATATTAATCATTGCAATTATTTAATTGTTTTGTTGTCCTTGCGACGTTTATTTCCTATTGTTATAGAAGTATTTACTTGCTTCTATTTTCGAAAAACATACGTAATTAATAAACTTAAAAGAAAAGAGATACACACAACCCCAATATCGTGTTTTATTAATTAATAAATTATTTTCCCCTCTGGACGTATATATTTTATTGCATGATACAAGAATGTCTTGTATAATATATTTTGTTTCTTTCTTTTGTGCCATGTATGATCACTTAGCATTGTTTATTATTTAATATCGCATACATTTCTATTTGTTGTTCTTGTTGCAGAATTCTTTGGTAAGTTTCTTTGTTTTTTTTTGTGCTACGTTTTTTTGTATTGATAGTGGCTCTCTTTGTATTATGCTATTTGTACCAAGGTCTAACTGCATCTTTCTTTTGATGAAGTGGATATTTTATTGGTTTATGGTCATACATGGGCACACTGGAACAGCTAGGAAAATAATACATTTGTATAGCTTTTTAATTTTAGCACANTGTTTATGGTCATACATGGGCACACTGGAACAGCTAGGAAAATAATACATTTGTATAGCTTTTTAATTTTAGCACAGTAGTTGAGCACTCGATGTCAATCTAAATACGTATCCACCTATATAATAAAATTTTACTGGCAAAAACAGAAAGCTGTCGTGTCAATGAAGACTCTTAAAATTTATTGGAAGTTATCACGGGACACTTGCCGGAGATACCTGCACGAAAACTTCAAACGTAAAATATACTTATATCAAACTCTGCGTATAAACTTTCATAAAAGAAACGATAGGTTCTACACGAATGAACCATAAGCAGGCACATTACTTCTGCGGTTTTTTTTGTAGGTGTGACCTCAACACATGCCAGAATTGTGGATGCGTTTACGAAAACCGTAATTTTAGACGTTCAAAGCAGAAACAGAACACCAAAGTTCGTGGAACACAATTTCGAGGCTTACTTAAATACTTACTTACTTAGATTTCAGTTGTTTTAAGTCGACTTACCCAGCCATCGCACAGCACCATCATCGAAATGTACCGAATAATTTCTCTGCAGAAAAACGTCATCAAGGTTATTCATAAGGATACCCGATTTTCGCGATAATATTTCACGACTAGTGTTTCATAACACTTCAGCTCAGATACACCTTCGCCGTTGGATGATTTACGTGTTAAGCGTCTTATGTACCTACCCACGAATCGCAGACGTACACTATCGGAGTAGCTTAATTCTGATTGACCAGTCGAGTAAGAACGTATCTTCAAACAAAGAGACAGCCAATAAGCAAACGAAAACTGCTTGTGTGACCGTGCGGTATTGAAATCAAACAAGTGCGGAACTCTTTTCGCAAACATCGGGTGTCCCTAGTTAGTAGCGTCGAATTTTTGCCAGAGGTGCTGGTCAGATCTCGCCTGTTTCCAACCTTTTATTTAGCTTCAGTTAAAATGTAATATGTTTCCCAGGCGTTGCTGCACTACGATGTGGAGTTGGGCAAATCTACATTACCAGGAAAGCTTTACTTCCTGCCAGCAGGACGACTGTGTGAAAAAGGCCCACTACAAAGTTGAAAAAGTTAGTACTACTCGCGGTAAGGGAAACTGTAACTGAAGACAAGTGAAAACATTGAAATTTAAACGATTATTTTAGGAAAATTCACAACCCCGGTTAATAATACCCGCTGAATTTCACTCATCTGCAGGTAATTTGTGGATTGTCAACTGTATTTTCGGTAATTATGATTTGGCTAACTCAGTTTAACTGATCAAGTTGTTGTTTTTCAATNGTGGATTGTCAACTGTATTTTCGGTAATTATGATTTGGCTAACTCAGTTTAACTGATCAAGTTGTTGTTTTTCAATTAAAATTGCATATCTGGAGGTTATGTGCACAGAATACTTAAGCATACAGAGGTGAAACCTGCGCTTAAACCACGAGCGCTTACAGCACACGCCACCAAAATGGCGTCACTAAGGNTAAGCATACAGAGGTGAAACCTGCGCTTAAACCACGAGCGCTTACAGCACACGCCACCAAAATGGCGTCACTAAGGAGCTAACCGTCAGAACGCCGTTCGCCAATCAGCGCCTGGTAACCTACCCGCCAGCCCACAGCCCCAGCCAATAGGGAACCATCCACAGCACGCAGCACCCAATCAGACAGAAGTACCGTTCCGGAGTGAAGAGATTTGGGCGGCTCTTAACACCGACGTCTTGACAGCCCTTGCAGGGCGGGGGGAAACGGGAGATTCCCGAGAAAATACACTGACCAGTGGCATCGTCCGGCACGAGTCCCACGTNTTGCAGGGCGGGGGGAAACGGGAGATTCCCGAGAAAATACACTGACCAGTGGCATCGTCCGGCACGAGTCCCACGTACATAAATCCAGGGATGAGCCCACCGGGAATCGAACCCGGTTCGCCTAGGTGGGTGGCGAAGTAGTCTAACCACTACAACACAGCGGCCCCCCCGTTACAGAGCCTCGCGCTCCCAATCAGCGAGTGGGTGTGCCCACACAGAAGAAACCACCGCACGCCATTTCACTTCTGTATACTCGCCCATTCTTTCTCATGGGTTCAAATTAGTTTTTTNCCCCCGTTACAGAGCCTCGCGCTCCCAATCAGGGAGTGGGTGTGCCCACACAGAAGAAACCACCGCACGCCATTTCACTTCTGTATACTCGCCCATTCTTTCTCATGGGTTCTTCTTCCCCTGTTTGTTGTACATTCACACTCTTGGCAGTTTACAGAGGTCAACCAACCAGAACACTCCTGATAATGTTTAGTGCATAAGATGAGTACTGTGCAGTTGTTGTTGATTCCTGCCTGCGGATTGGTCAACAGAAGTGGCTCCGAAAGGAAACGATACTCACACCGGGGGGATGGCCCATCCCTACTTCCAGGATACTCCACCGTCTTATGGAAACAAAGCTTAACGGAGTCTAGANACACCGGGGGGATGGCCCATCCCTACTTCCAGGATACTCCACCGTCTTATGGAAACAAAGCTTAACGGAGTCTAGAAAATTACACCAAAAGGACAAAGCACCGCATTCGTACACACTCAGTTCAATACTATTTTGCATGAGAACTATTTCTTAAGATACCTGAATAATTCGCGGATTCATTTTGGGNGCACACTCAGTTCAATACTATTTTGCATGAGAACTATTTCTTAAGATACCTGAATAATTCGCGGATTCATTTTGGGAAAAGCTAGAATTCAAAACACATGCGTTTATATAACTTAATCCATTGGCCCATGCCGTATTTGACATTTCCTGGAGAATGCTGGTCCAATCGTCACCTTCCACTGTGACAGCAAGCAACCAATGTAAAGTTGATGTCGGCATATTTGTACATAACACTGTAGAGTCTAGCCTGCAGGTCATTGAACTCGCGATTTTTTCCGGTCTCTACTTAAAGGCTATTCACGGTAAAAAGGGCACTTTTTGAAGCCATCTCATTTGGAAAAATAATCAATAAACATATCTTATTGTAGTATTTTTTGACGTTAACATTCGAGTCCATTGAAATATATACACTGTATTTNTAATCAATAAACATATTTTATTGTAGTATTTTTTGACGTTAACATTCGAGTCCATTGAAATATATACACTGTATTTCTTACTTACATGGCAATATTTATTTTAAAAAAGGTACAAGGATAAAAAATGGCTGATAGGAAAAACGTGGCTAGGGNACTTACATGGCAATATTTATTTTAAAAAAGGTACAAGGATAAAAAATGGCTGATAGGAAAAACGTGGCTAGGGCAACAAAAGTTCTCACGTTACCGTCAACAGTCTATACTACGTATTACCGCAGTAATTATGAATTAAATATTATAATTTATAGATTAAATATAAGTAAAAATTCACTTTAACCAAAAATAAGGGATTTTTATTTCAAGAGAAGTATAAGGCGTTTGTGATACGTGATATATTCAGGAAACAACCGAACACGTCACACATGGGATAATTTTTCAAAGGCTTGATTAAAAAAGTGTGAAGAAACCGCGAATAGACTACAACAGCATCTCAGACAGGTGAGGTTTAAGAGGATTCATCTCACACAGAAAATGTCTACTTGTGCTCGGCGGAGGACAGCGANACTTACATGGCAATATTTATTTTAAAAAAGGTACAAGGATAAAAAATGGCTGATAGGAAAAACGTGGCTAGGGCAAAAAAAAGTTCTCACGTTACCGTCAACAGTCTATACTACGTATTACCGCAGTAATTATGAATTAAATATTATAATTTATAAATTAAATATAAGTAAAAGTTCGCTTTAACCAAAAATAAGGGATTTTTATTTCAAGAGAAGTATAAGGCGTTTGTGATACGTGATATATTCAGGAAACAACCAAACACGTCACACATGGGATAATTTTTCAAAGGCTTGATTAAAAAAGTGTGAAGAAACCGCGAATAGACTACAACAGAATCTCAGACAGGTGAGGTTTAAGAGGATTCATCTCACACAGAAAATGTCTACTTGTGCTCGGCGGAGGACAGCGANCATCTCAGACAGGTGAGGTTTAAGAGGATTCATCTCACACAGAAAATGTCTACTTGTGCTCGGCGGAGGACAGCGAATGGCTTTGGCGTCCTTCTGCGGATGTTGCGATAAAGTACAGCAACACTAAACTCTCTATTGGTTTCCCTTTCCCTCACTACTTCCCTGGATGGCACCACGTTGCTCCCGCGTTTTCTACACCCTTCATTACTTTCTTGTGAGTCATGCCTTGCCTTCAAAACAACATATATTCTCAAGAGTTTCAGCCACGACAGTAGAATACAAAGCGAGAAAGATTTTTACTACGGCTGTAACCGTGCTTTTAACTAATCAATTGCAAGAAAAACCAAACTGGAAATTGCGGGGAAAAATACCGAATCTGCCGAAAAACGTGTTATTTATATTATAAATGAAAATAATCCAAACATCAAACCCGCACGATTATTTTCGTTGTAATTGTTAGATAGAGCATTTTCTATCGATTGGCCGTATGATAATTTTTCCTGTATGAAATAATTTCACACAAAAGTGAAATGGCGTGGTGGTCCCTTTGATGCAGGTGTACCCAGTCACTGATTGGTCAGGCGAGGCTCTGGGAAAGGGGTCCCGTGTCTGATGGCTACTGCGTTGATATGACTTCCGTTTCCAGGTACTGATCGTCCAACGACGTCCCATCATATAGCCGGCCAGCGAAGCCATTGTCCTGGATTGTACGGCCGGAGTCGCGATACGCCGAACTGCATTGCTTCCATTCGTAGGTATTCTGGTGCCGCGGTAGCGTAGTGGTTTGACTGCTCAGCTCCCATCTAGGCGAAACCGGGTTAGATTCGCGGCAGGGTCGCTCCAGGGTTTCCGCGTGTGAGAATCGTGCCCGGACGGTGCCGCTGGTTGGCGGGTTTTCTCGGGGATCTCCAGTTTATTCTGGCCCATTCATTCTGCTCCACTCTCACCAAGCTTCACCCTCGTCGGCTCTTAACGCCTCGATGTGAGGAGCCGCCCAAAATCCTTCCACTCCACTCTAGGTCAGTGTGCACCGCAGTGACCACGGTTCCTGATGGTGGGATATCGATCCAGAACGTCGATCTATCTACGACCCGCGCCACCCCAGGCGAAGGCAAGCGGAGGGCCGTCGTCGGCGGGAGGTCCTGCGACAACAGAGACACCCTTGGCCGTGTTGACCCTGTGCGCCGGCGAGGCTGCGACACGGCGCTGCCCCGCATCGTGCGTCCTCCTTGTGTGCAGACAGCGCCGGGTCCCTCGCGGCCCCAGCACAAACACCGAAGGACAGTCACCGATGTTTGGGGGAGTTATGTCGGCAAACATGCCGTCGACCTNAAGGGTCAGTCTTTTATCCCCCCCCCTACAACCAACACCATTCCGAGTCTTTTGTCTCGGAGCATCCCGACCATCGGAATCCATTTCTTCCTGGTCGCATGGAAGATACTCGGGGATCTTCTGTGACAATGAGAGACAAGACCTGCGGTGACAAGGAACTAACACAACGACTGTAAAAATTTGAGCTTTAAATTTCTGTTTTCAATAAAAAAAGACCCTGATGTGTAGTGGATTCGGTAAAACAACAAGAGTTATGTAAAAAATTCCTTAATATTTTGATGTCTCCATCGAGATGGCAGGGAAGGCGTGGGCAGGCCTTAACCCCTAAACTTACAGATTAATTTTTCACTCTTGGTGTTGCAAACGAGGAAAGTTTTGATCTGACAAGTTATTACTAATTGATTGCAATATCTTACACGATGGGACCTAAGAAAATTATTTATGTTGGTGTATGGCACCAGCAGAAACCAATAATAAATTTTGATATGCTAGCAACAGCCAATGGAATTAACCAGGATAAAACTCTGTCTGTATATGTTCTAGCTTCTGACCTTATACAGCACCCACGACGACTTTACATAATTTGAAACACGTCATACGTGAAAAAGTATATTCTGTATAAGAGGTCAAATCAGCAGCCCGTCTAAACTCACATCCACGCGTGTGAGTGCAGTTAGGTCAGCGGCCAGCAAGTTGTAACAGTCGATCCACTGCTTCTTCGGCAATTGACATTTCAAACAGGAAGTTATCCCCACTGCCGGCCGATAATAAGGACTCGAATTGCGCGACGCACCGACAACGCAAGACGCCGTGATAAAGGTGAGTGACAGCTGTTCTCGTTGCGACGCCAAACTGAATGTTAAATGAGAAAAAGTACGTGGCTGTAGGTACCATCTAAATACTGTTAACACAGATAGTAATACCAACGGAACTGTTTCTTGAATTCACGTCTGTGCTTCCATACATATGGTTGCCACAGCACAGCACAGCGTCCCTGCTGCAAAACTGATTGCACCACCAACAACAGAACAACTTCAACAATATTTGAATTGTTCCCACAACTAGCATTGCAACCACTAGGGACACCCGATTTTCGTGAAAAAATTTCACGAGCAGTTGAATTTCATAACAATTTAGCTCAGATACACTTATTGGAAGATCTAGGTGTTTCGCGTTTTAGGTGTCCGCCGGCGAATCACAGACCTACAGTATCGGAGTAACTTAATTCCGATTGGCCAGTCAAGTAAGAAAATGCCTCCTCGCAGACACACGCCACCAATAAGTCAAATAAAACTGCTGGTACGTCTGTAGGATATTGAAATATTCTGTTGCTGCTACCGTCAAGCCCGATAACCGAACTGCTCAGTACTAGCAGCAGAATATTCTGTTAGGTTATTGCAGTTATAATTGTTGTGGCAGCCATCAGAGTATGGCTGTAGTGGTTCTGTGGGACGAACTGTCAGTTCTGCAGTGGGAACGCAGTGCCCTGCTGTAGCAGCCATTAAGTACAGTAGCGAATACAATTACATACAGGAATACAACAGACAGTTCTGTTGATATTATTACTATCTTCGTTTACCATATTTAGATAGAACCCTCAATCAGTGGATGGCTCTCTTTATTTTAACGGGCTATATAGTTCTTACAACCACGTTTTTCTTTCAGTGCGTACTCCGGAGGAGAACCAGGTATCAACGCGTTGACAGCCCTAGCAGGTTTTGCACCCAATATTCGGCTTCGAAACGATTTGTGACATACCTAACTAAATGTTACAAAGCGTGGTTTAACTGTAAAGCGTTTGACGCTACCATAATATAGCATAATAACCCCCCGAATAATTAAGTAATACCGATTAGCAATCGTTAAAGATTTTTGAAATATATGATTATAGTTGATCTTTCGAAAATATTTCAATTTTTGCTGTAAACTGACCCGAATACCTTTTCTAGCTAAACCATAAATATAGCTAGTGATTTTTTTGCGAAAAAAATATGAGTTCACGGTAGACTTCAATACTATAAGAACCCAACAGCAGTTTATGTATTGCCATTGGTTGCTTTCTGCTTGGGAATGCGTTTTCATATTTGACTGGGCCACTCAGAATTTGGCAACAATTGGCACGGTTCCTACGTGATTCGTGTAGAGACAGTTAACACGTGCCAAAAAGTAATTCAGCCAATCAAGATACATAAACGGCCCTACAGTGTTTTGAAGTATAACTTATCTTGAAATCTTTTCGCGTAATTTCCCTACTCCTGCCCATGCCAAGCTTGTCCCTACCCTATTTATAAATGTATGGTTTGAAGTTAACGAATGACTAGTAAAAGGCGAAATTTTCATTGTTATTTGGTGATTTCGTAGACTTCAAAGACCGGTGCGTTTGTGTTGATTCTGTCTTGCACTACAGTTTGCGCACACCCTGGAGGATACAGAGCCAACAGGAATCAGCGGACGAAGAGACTGGAATCACGTCCAACCGAGTCACATTAAATCTGGCTCCTCCCTTTGTGATACGCCAGTAAAGAAGAAACACCAAATCGATTGTACGCAACACCGTGGAAATAACGCAAATTTTGTATGTCTCCGCGCATAACTCATACAACAACGTAAGTTCATGCAATTTATTTTCACTAACTACAGCAGTATACAGATAGGGGGGGGGGGAGATTGTCTTTCTTCAATTGTTCATTCCAAAAGGGTTGCGTAAATCGCAAACCACCTAAAAGTGCCTTACAAGCAATGAGAAGCAGACTGCCGAAGTCGAAGAGGATGACTGAAAGAGTGAGTGAAGAGATTTGGGTAGCTTTTAACATCGAGGTCCTGAGAGCCGATGAGAGTGAAGCGAGGTGAATATGGAGAAGCGTCAGAATGCAAGGGCGGGGGAAACGGGAGATCTCCGAGAAAACCCACCGAAAAGCGGCATCGTCCGGCACGATTCCCCCATGCGAAAATCCGGGAGCTACCCCGCAGGGTAATCGAACCAGGTTTGCATAGGTGGGAGGCGATTAATCTACCCACTACACCACCGCGGCCCCTGTGACTGAAAGAAGAGTTGGCGGGAGGAGTGTTGGTGCTCCTGGTCGACATTACTTGCGCACAGGGCACGCAGCTTGATGACCCGTCGCGGTGGAGGAGGGTGATGTTCTGAAACTATAATCACGGTCTATTAAGAAAGGGTGCATGCGAGTTGCCCTACAGCCTTCATCACTCCTCCCTCCTCCAACGACGCAAGGATCTGTTAAGGTGGCCGCCGAACGGTGTGCAGAGCTCCAGCAGAAAACGTTTTATTAAGAAACCGTCCAACGTGTCTGAGCGAGGTCTGCTTACGAATAGCGTCTAAGAAACGTTACGCGTCTCTATAAGTTTTTCACTGCCTCCATTTCTCTCTAAAGCATGTTTTTGTGATATTGAAGATGGCTCAAACGGATGTTTTCACAATCATTTTTTGCTATGAACATCCCGGTACAAAACATAAAAAAAAGGAATAGGGACTTGAATAAAACATTCATTTTTATTATTGCGTCATAAAATGGCAGGGACTACGCTGAAAGTCTCTCAGAGGCGCGTTATCGACGGCAAGACTGCACGCCAGTTCAGTGCTTTGCTCGTAGAGGCGTTGATAGAGTTGATGCGCATGTCTCGGTCGCCCCTAGCGCTCCCACGGTTTTAGGCCTTAGACGTGCAAGATTCCTTCAACCAGGCGGCCACCTTAACCAAGGCTGTTCCTTCACGGCAGACAACCCACCAGAAAGTCCCGCCCGAGGCTCTCTTTAAACGCTACCGGAGCACGGACGCAGGAACAGCCGCCAAGAGCACAGCAAACTCAAGAATACAGAAGTGGAACACCCGCTTGCACCGCGAGCATGCGCCAGAGATATCGGCGACACTGGCCAGGAACATGTCGGGATAGCCGGTCGTCGATCAGCCGCATNGCCAGGAACATGTCGGGATAGCCGGTCGTCGATCAGCCGCATGGTAACTTACATGCCAGCTGGCGGCCCAGGCAATAGGTAGGGGCAGTGATATTTCACGAAAAGATTTCGAGACAATATACAGTCCAAAGCACTGTAGAGTCGTCCAGCTTCTCTGATTGGCTAAAAAAAAATGTTCTGGCCCGTGTTAACCGTTTGCACACGAATCACGAAGGTTCAGTGTCGGAGTTACTTAGTCCTGAGTGGCTTGGTCAAAGACGGACACGGCACCAACAGCCAACGTAGGTATAACAACAGCTGAGGTGTGTATATAGTATTTAAGTCTACTGTGTGCTCCAGTTTTTACGCGAAAAGTCACTGGCCCTAGCAATAGGGAACCTTTCGCAGAACCCACGGTCAATGAATTTTTTTTGTGGAAATATTCATTTTTGATAATCCGTAATCTTTCCTTGCAAGTTATCTTGGGTATAGATTTCTTGGCACATAACGATGCGGCGGTAGACGCGAAGGCTGCTGTTTTGCGATTCCCTTTTTTGCTCAGGATCCTGTTCCATCTTGTGGTACTGTTACTAGGCCGAAGCTCGATAACTTAGCAGGGGCCACGCGCGGACAATGAATGAAGGAACACGCCCGCATCAGAGGGACCGCTGCGTCATTCCACGTCTGTGTAGTTACCCATTCTGTGCTAAGGGCGACGTCGGCATGCACCCACACTGTGCAAGACAGGCGACTACGGCGCGTTCAAGTTCAAGAAGCGAGGGAGCGATAAGGGTGACGTTCACACGCACCCCTAGCGCCTCAACGCCCCTACGCGCGAGGCGTGCAGTGTTTCCCTAGCGATGCTCTTCTGTGCAAATTAGATCTGTATAAGTGCGGTTTTATTACACGCGATGAAAACCCGCAGATTAAACTATGTCCGTAAATCTGTACGTTTCTCTTACCGATCAAGGGAACTGCTTAGGTAAGTTTTACAACTCCCATTTTTTTTAACCATTTCCGTGATTTTTTTCTCCGTAAATACACGAAATTTGATAATAGTAAAATAAAATTGCAAAAAAAAAGATTTTTTTTTTCACTTTTATGTCGAAAAGTCGTATTCCCAGAACATATATTTACAGGGATACGCGTATTCGTGCTTACAACGATTTCGCAGAAAATATTTCATTACATGCTACTCTTAATACTGACTTACCAATATCATCCCAGAGGTTCCGCGGTGTCTTACATCTACCAACGGGGAATTTACCGCTGGGCAGTGGGCTGTTTCCTGGGTGCTCTCGGTTTTCTACCATCTCTGCATTCCCCGCCTTTGCTTTGTTTTCCACCTCGCTTGATCGCCACTTGAGAACCGCCAAAATATATCTCACTCACTCCAGAACCNTGGAAACTGAAAATCTATAATAATCTATACTGACGTGACTTTACAAAAAAATTAACGTTTTTTTTTAATGTTAGCTTATTATTACGTGTCCAACGTATTTTCCTCACCAAAGAGTGAAACGGAATAAAGTGACGAACTTCATATCGGGAACGTCATTTTACAAAAAATTATGAACTTTATCATAAACGTTTCCTGTAAATCACGATTTATAAAGAGTTCGTTTCTTTTTGTAAAAACGATAAAAGAATTACAAAACTGCCGAGTTTCTCAAGAACGGAAATTAACTATGAAAAAATACACTCTTTTAAAAATTACAGTATCACCACCAGTCTTTATACACGTATTTAAATTTATAAATGTAAACGAATTTCAGTGGCAGCCCTGATTGGCTCTACTCCATTCAGGGTTACTTCTAACTTTTCTAAAGACCTGCCAAAGTTCTACTTTCAGGCCATTCCTCCGCCTCGTGCAAACTAAGTTCAAAGTCTAGGAAATAACGCCAAAGGGACAACGCACCGCATTCGTGCGCACTCAACGTAATAATAATTTGCGCAAGAACTATTTCTTACTAAGTATTACCAACACACATCTTTTCTCCGTGTTTTTATTCGTATTAAATATGAATGAAATATTAAAACGTATGTATGCAGGGCCAGTGACTTTTCGCGTAAAAATTCAAGCACACAGTAGACTTTAATGCTATATACACACCTCAGCTGTAGTTATACCTCCATTGGCTGCCGGTGCCGTGTCCGTCTTTGACCAAGCCACTCAGGACTAAGTAACTCCGACACTGAACCTTCGTGATTCGTACGCAAACGGTTAACACGGGCCAGAACATTTTTTAACCAATCAAAGAAGCTGGACGACTCTACAGTGCTTTGGACTGTATCTTGTCTCGAAAGTTTTTCGCGAAATGTCACTGCCCCTAATTATAAGTAAAAGTTAAATTTAACAAAAAAAAAGGTATTTTTAAGTGAACGCAAGCATAAACGTTTATGATACGTGACATATTTTAGGTAACACCGACCCATTTTATACATGGGGTGATTTTTCAAAGGTTTGATTCTAATAGTGTGCAGAAACCGTGACTAGGCTATAGTGCGTGCTACGACGGAATCCTCATTGTCTGGGCTGTCGGCTGGCGAGTGAAGTTACCAGACGCTGTTCTCTCAAGACCCCGCTGACAGGAGCCGTCCAAATCTCTTCGCTCTTCAGGCGCTGTCTCAGCGAATCGCGTTTCGACATCTTGCTGGCCAGTGAAGCCGTCTCTCTGGCGTGTGCAGCTGATGTTTCCGGTACAAGCGGCAGTTTCCGCCTCCGTATTCTTTGGTATTCTGTGGCACGNGCCTCCGTATTCTTTGGTATTCTGTGGCACGTGTTCGCATCTCCATACCCTCTGTAGCGTAAAGTTGTACATCAGGCGGGAAGAAGCGAGATTTTTGTGAAAGCAGAAACTAAACACGGTTCCCAAAAGTGTTTGTTTCACTACGAACCAGTTTTGAAGAAGGCGTTGCGCTGAAATTCGCGTGGAAGAAACCTTGATATTTAATACAACGAACATGCTTGAAAACCTACGAGATATAGGGGCTGGAGTTTTTTCCAGGCCTTTTTAACCTCCCGGACAATTCTCGCCTCATTCCTCTCCTTGCTGCTGGTGGTCCCTTTTTCGAGGCGAAGGGAGGGAGGGGGTTGCGTTGTTTTGACGTGATCATGCACCTAATTGATTTACGGGCCTTGTTTTGTTCAGGCTATTTCCTTTGTCTCCCAACTCCTTTTAACTACACGCCATTAAAAGAACCGGTGTTTGGGACGGCACCTCCAAACTTTTCCCTGTGATATTCCCCCTCCCCAACACCAATCTTAACCACCACTCCCTCCTCATCTTCGTAGAATTGCAAAAAAAAAAAAAAAAAAAAAAGCCGCGAGTGCACTCTCTCCCCTTTACCCCCGAAAAACACCATTCGCCTCTTCCTTCCTTGTCTACGCGAATTGTTCAATTTAAAGGCTGATCGCCGGGTGAAGATGTGCTTGCCGGAGAGAGAGGCCGCTTGTCGGGGTGGCAAGGACTATGGCTAGGAGACGGGGCGTTGTTACAGAATACTCGAGAATACAGAAGCGAGATAGCTGCTTATGCAGCGAACTACCAGCCGTACAGCCAGCAAAATGGCGTCATAAGCCAGCAAAATAACAAAAGTCCCTTCACTTAATTAGCGCCTAGTAGCTTCAACGTACCAACCGGCAACCCTGTCAATAGAAAGTCTTCTGCAGGGCGAGTTGCATATAGGTAGGGGTAGTGATATTTCACGAAAATATTTCGAGACAAGATACAGTCCAAAGCACTGTAGGGTCGCCCAAGCTAAAAAAAATGTTCTGACCTTGTTAACCGTTTGCGTACGAATCACGAAGGTTCAGTGTCGGAGTTACTTAGTCTTGGGTAGCTTGGTCAAAGACGAACAAGGCACCAGCAGCCAATGGAGGTATAACAACAGCTNCGGAGTTACTTAGTCTTGGGTAGCTTGGTCAAAGACGAACAAGGCACCAGCAGCCAATGGAGGTATAACAACAGCTCAGGTGTGTATATAATATTGAAGTCTACTGTGCACTCCGATTTTTACGCGAAAAGTCACTGGCCTTACCTATAAGACACAAGGATCGTTCCAGAGACACGCGCGGCCAACCAGCTATTGAGTACGCCCACATCAAAGGAACCAACACGCCATTTCACCTCTGTGTGCTTATCTGCTCTGTGCTTATGACTCATATACAGAACACATCAGAATACTGAGCGAGCGCAACGTTTCAGCTCGTGATTTCACTCGGGACTGGATGGTTTAGCAAGCACCCTTCAGACGAAAAAAAAATGCCTTCTGTCGTAACAGTTGAAACGAAAAATAAACGTGAACTTCATCGTGCTCAGTCACAAACTCTACGTTGTAAATTAATGAAAGTTATGGCCGAAACTGTACACAGCAAGGCACAACTCCCCATTACTTACAGAGTTTTCCTCGTGGCTAATCTGATTTCTGGAATCTTCTATACTTCTTTTGCACGAATGGTTAACGCAAATATCGTCGAGCGTGTAGCACGTTGTTCGCCGATTGCTAGACAAGTGCTGAACACAAGTACAGTGAGTGACATAATATTACGTCATTGCAACACTCCAACTCAGAAATTAACCCTTCCATACCCAGTGTAAAAAAATTGGCTACATGTTGCACATGAACGTCATAACTGACCGGTACTGTACTTTGCGATCTTCCCTGCGGTAATTGATTCGTGAACCGCACCACTGCTCTACGTCATGAATGGTTAATGTCACTTATCAGTGTACACGAAACCTCTATATTATTGGTAGGGCCACCTGTTTTTTCGCGAAAAGATTCCACAACTGATGGTACTCCAAAACGCGTTAGATTAGAACCAATATCGCAATTTGACGGCTTTGACCCGCACGCGTCTTAGACGTCTGCCAGCCAGTTACGGACGTTCAGAGGCAAGGTAGCTTTATTCTGATTGACTCAGTCTAGTAGAAAATGTCTTCTGACACAAACACGCAGCCAATAGTAAAAGAAAATTTGCAAGCTTACCTGTAACAACAAGTTGAAGTCTAGATTGAGAACGAATCATTTAGCGGAACGCATTGTTTGCCATATGAATAGAGACCTGAAAAATTCGCGAGTTCAATGACCTGTAGGCTATACTCCACTGCCGTACGTAAAATAATGCAAATATCACTGTTCATTGGTTGCCTGTTGCATTAGCGGAAGACGGTGATTTGGTCTACATTTTATTGTGTGTTTGTTATTTGCTCAGAGTTGTCCAGGAGGTGTAAACTAACGTGTGGGCCAATAGAATTAGCAATACAAACTTACCGAGGTTTTGAATTCTAGCTTGTCCCGAAATGAATCAGCGAATTTTTCAGGTCTCTACATACGAAGTATAGCACGCATAAAAGTGTTTCGTGTTTGCAGCTCCAGAAATGGTAAATGAATGTGGCAGTGGAAGGGTCAAGAGGTTAGCGGCATCTTCGCACACAGTCCTCAAGCGGGAGNTTAATGTGGCAGTGGAAGGGTCAAGATGTTAGCGGCATCTTCGCACACAGTCCTCGAGCGGGAGGTTGAAGCGCATGTGCGGGGCAGACGAGACATCATCATCCAGCCAGCAACGAGAGAGTTGTCTCTACCAGAGCCCCCTCCTCCCTCTCACCCACCGCGCGCGCAGTTTCGGCGGCTGTCAGCTGCTGTAATTTAGAGGCCTGGTTGCCCGATGTGGAGCACGCCAAGTGCACTGCATCATCGGACACCCAACACCTCTGGGCACTACGCGCGCGTCGGGGCTCTACCGACCAGCACAGGGGAGAAACCAATCCTTGCCCGGAGAAATTCCAAGTCGGGGCGGGCGCAGATCAATTAGGAATACAAGGGTAAAGTGGCCGTATGCACGGACTCGCCTAGAAGTCAAGCACCACTACCACTTCCGGCAGCGGAGATTCCAAGAGTCCCTACATTTCGTCGAACGACGCGGCGGGTTCTCGCGGGGATATCCNCGGTCTTTCAGTCCTACGCTGCTCCGTACTCACCTCGCTTCACCCTCATCGGCTCTCGAGACCTCGATGTTAAGGGAGACCCAAGTATCTTCACACATTCGCTACTAGATTTCGTATGCTCCGTTCATTTTAGTTCACGCCTCGTGCGGATACATGAAGTGTAGTTTGGATGGTCACTAATAGAGTTAGTAATTTTTCGCCGAAAAAAAAATGAGTACATGGTAGACTCTAATACTATAATAACCCAACAGCAGATTGTATATTGCTAGGTCCAGTGATATTTCGCGAAAAGATTTCGAGACAAGATANTACTATAATAACCCAACAGCAGATTGTATATTGCTAGGTCCAGTGATATTTCGCGAAAAGATTTCGAGACAAGATATAGTCCAAAGCACTGTAGGGTCGTCCAGCTTCTTTTATTGGCTGAAAAATGTTCTGGCGAGTGTTAACCCNTTGGCTGAAAAATGTTCTGGCCAGTGTTAACCTTTTTCGCACGAATCACGATGGTTCAGTGTCGGAGTTACTTAGTTCTGAGTGGCTTGGTCAAAGACGGACACGGCACCGGCAGCCAATGGAGGTATAACGACAGCTGATGTGTGTTTATAGTATTGAAGTATACTGTGTGCTCCGATCTTTACGCGCAAAGTCACTGACCTTATATATTGCCATTGGTTGATGTCTGCTTGAGAATAAGTTTTATTTGACGGGGCCACTCAGAATTCGGCAACATCGACACGACTCCTGCGTGATTTGTGTGCAGACAACTAACACGTGTCAAAAATTAATTCAGCCAATCAAGATAGATAAACGGCCCTACAGAGTTTTGTCTTGAAATCTTTTCGCGGAACTTCACTACACCTAGTTATTAAATACGAAGATATACGAGCTTGTCCGATCTTGATGACATCAGTTGATCTCAGCCAATAGTAAACGGCTGAAACTATGACGTTTACTTATTCTCGTTTGAAATAAAATGGTTAGGTATGCTCCCCGAAATACGCATATTATTCTCCTACTTTTTAAAATGTAGTTTATTTGATTGGGTCAAGAGAAAACGCATGTAGAACTTAATGCTGAAAATAAGGGAAAGTGCAAGTTTTGTCTTAAAAGCATAAATACGTGCATACTCCTCAAAGGGTAAAAGTCAGTTCCTCTGCAACGTACTACATACACACTAAGAAATTATTCGTAAACTTACATCAGTATATACGTAGAGTGAGAAAGAGCTACTGGTAAANGACTACATACACACTAAGAAATTATTCGTAAACTTACATCAGTATATACGTAGAGTGAGAAAGAGCTACTGGTAAATTATTTACCCATACATCCATGACAGCGTTCCCAAATTTGCTCAGGAATGTGTCAAATACGTAAGGAAGATTCCAACTTGCATAGTAACGAAAATAAATATGCCCATATTTGCAACAAGATGTGTGGCAATTTTTCCATACTAGGATAGGTTAAAAACTTCCGTTTAAGTTTAGGAAGTTTACAAGGAAATTTTTTACCGTGTTGGAAATATGATTGAAAGGGTTTATTAACTCCTAAACATACTATTCAGAGTATGCTCATTCACGTTTGGCCTGTTGCGGAATAGGTGAAATCATGGTCGATGCTGTAAAGGTCCAGAAGGAAGCACCAATGCGGGAATTGCCTTTCCCTGGACAATGCTATTGGATACTGCTGACACACCAATTTTCTAATTGGTTTTTTCATGTGTGATGGATATACTGAAACCCTTTCCATAGGTTCCCAAATGTCAAATATTGTACGGAATTTGTAAGTACTTCTCACGCCAAATATTTCATATTTAGCAACATCTGATAGGAAAAATGAGTGTGTAAGTTAAGGGGCTAAAAGGCAATAGGAAAAGAAACGAAGTGTTTTTTTCCTGAGGGAGGGGACGTTTAGCTGGTGAAGTCGATGCTAAGTTTTGGGGCTCTGAGTTACTGTCTATGTCCAGATGGCGTGACGGTGCCCAGTAACATTCTGACCTATATGGGCACAGAGTCCCGACGGTTATGACCCCCTAGGACGTTTTCGCCCCACTGCCGGGAATTAAGCCATTCCCCCCTCCCCCTCCCTCCCGAGTTCACACTCTTTCTGAGCGTGCCAACTTTATGGACGAGGTCATCGAGAGTAACTGGCTCCGTCGGTTGCTAGACGGAGGGGCAAGGGATCTTCAAGGGAGGCGGCATCACAATAGCCCACGACGTCGATGATTCACGATAATGAGTCCTTGGAACGGAAGGACGCATTCAAGGAAGATGCCTGGTGGGCGATCTATGATGTGTACTTTATCCCTTCGAGGACAATGCACGTATATACCCGGGGCTACTTTTAGAAGGACATTTCCCAACTCTTAAAGACAAAACTCGCACTCTTACAGTTTTACTGTTTCGCTGGACTTGGTCGGAATCTAAGTAAAAAAAAAAAAAANTAAAGACAAAACTCGCACTCTTACAGTTTTACTGTTTCGCTGGACTTGGTCGGAATCTAAGTAAAAAAAAAAAAAATTACAACTAGTCAACATTTCAGTGCGTAAGAATAAAAACTGTTCGTTTCGATAATTTCCCANTAAAAAAAAAAAAAATTACAACTAGTCAACATTTCAGTGCGTAAGAATAAAAACTGTTCGTTTCGATAATTTCCCACATGAACACGATGGATTGTGTTACATATGTGGCGACAATTTAATTGTTGCAGAGTCGAAGCGCGACTTCATTGGCCGACGACCAGCCAATTGTAAACGTTGCAGAGTACAGCAGGCGTGTCCGGTGCAGTCAAGTCCAATAGGACGATGGTAAGTGGAAATGCAGTGACCAACACAAGTGATGTAACTGTACTTGCCAGCTGGCAGCCAAGCCAATAGGGAACACTGTGCAGCACGCAGTAGCCAATCAGGCACTCAAGGCCAATCCCAAAGCTTCGCGTAGCGACATCAACGAAACCACCAAGGCAGTTTTACTTCTGTATAAAAATCTATTATGTGGTAACGATAAACATAAAAACATATTGTAACATTCGTAAATTACAAATACTAAATTTTTCCATTAGTACATACAACTCCAGTTTTACTGAAGTTTCCGTAAATTAGTATTGTATATTGTTACGTGAGTTATAAACTGGCAATTTGATAAAATCAAAACTCGGCTTTATCGTTAAGCGGGCCTCCCAATGCGTAAATAAGGATGTAAAATTAATTTAAAAAAAGAAAAATCTTTTCTTGGCGTTGGAGTTGAACATAGACCAAACATATGTTACTTCAAAACCATTTTCACACACAGACTTTAGCCAGTGTTTTCCTAACTTTACATTTAATAGGAGGTATGAATATCTTGACCATCGCAGGATGAAGCACTTTTCGTGTAGCACAGGCAATGCTCGTCCCGATACCCGCCATTACAAGAGTTACATATATGTTCCGTATTTTGTACAGCAAGCGCAGTTGTTATTTCAATTTCTCCATCACTGCGGGCAGCGTCACNAAAAAAAAAAAAAAAAAAAAAAACAGCCAAGTGTTTTAACTTTGCTGCTCCCGCGATTCTCGCTGAGAGCGTTCAACGACTAAGGCCCTGTTTACGCATGCGATTTGTGATGTCCGTCGCACGGTAGGGTTCGTGAGTCGTACGCTTCTGATTCTTGCGATGGTTTCGTAACCGATGCAGTGAAGGCAGTCGCCACCTTACAACTTGCATGGTTGCTGATATGGGGCTCGAGTGAAGGCAGAAGACAAGAGTTATGGTACAGCTACACAATGGTTACTTAGAGTCCACCCGCGGTTACTCCCACATTTCCTGAAGCCCCTGCTAAAGTTATACTTTCAAGCTGTTCCTCCGCGTTACGTAAAAAAAACTTAACCAAGTCTAGAAAAGTACACCAAAGGTACAAGAACACCGCATTCGTGAGCACTCAATTTAATAATATTTCCCATACGAACTATATCTTACTAGGCATTATCAACACACCTACTTTCTCTCTGTATGTATACGTATTGATTATAAATGAAATATTATGATCTATGCATGAATTACAAGTGAAAGTTTAATTTAACTTAAAATAATATATAGCTACTTCTATAGTAAGAGAATTATAAAACTCTTATGATAGGGTAAAATAATGTAATTTTGCAGCAATTTCCCATTTGCATTCTGCTAGTAGTTTGACCCTTCGCCAACAGATGGCACAGGTTGTCCGCTTCAGAGCGCTGACCCGCGCCTAAACACCAGTTCGCCCGGCAGAAATCGTCAAAACGTTTAGTAACAAATTTTAGTGTGCTGGAAGAGAGTTTAGAACTTCACTTTATAATAAGACTGTGTAATCTACATCATGTAAGTAGCTGGTAATGTAGTATAGGCAATTACAAGTTCAGGAAATGTAGTTTTTAAAGCTTTTATGTCCAATGTATTATTTCTCATACTATGTATGCTATGACATTAGCAATTACGCTTTATTTGTAAGCAAACTGAGCCAACACTTTAACTTATTGTTGATCGCACGGAAATAAATAATAATTCCTGCTTTACTGAGTTGTTTCATTCTGCTTACTCATTAAATTCGAACGTAAGGTAGTAGTTTTTATGCATCTATGGTGCACTCAGTTCGTTTAAGACTATTGCCAATTTACCTACCCACATTTATGAAATATAATGCGAAATTCCCTGTCATAATTTACACACACATTTTATTTACGAATTTATTTTAAGATATTTTTCTCTTATTTTGGGTGCAGTTCATTGTATGCTCTATGCATCTGCTACAGTATTTTCAATACGTGAAATGAAGCCCAAAATGTCTGCAGGAAAGCCTTGTAGTAAAAAGACTAGCCATTATAGAAACTATGAAATTTCTGATTTACTTAGTGCTGCGAAAATAGTAGTGCTTGAAAACATAACTATATATAAAGCAACAAAACTGTTTGGTATACCCTATAACACAATTTAAAAAATTCATCACTGACAATGAAGACTTAAACCATCCTGAAGTGTTGAAATTGGGACGACCATTCACCCTACCGTCAGACATTGAACCGTGCGTGTTTAATCTCGTTATTGAAATGCAAGAACTTGGATTTGAACTCACCGTGACCCAAGTAAAAAAGCTCGCATATGACCTCACCGAGTCAGTAAATCGACAAAACTTATTAAATCCTACCAAAAAAGAAAATTGCTTGCAAATGATGGTGGTCAAAATGTAAAGAAAGCTGTAATTTATGCCTGAGAGTTCCTGAAAATCTCTCCGCATACCGTGGGTGAATGGCAAACCCTGTCATAGTTGAGGACTATTTTCAGCAAGTTAGATGCCCTGTTGTGAAAATTAGACATGAAAGATCAACCTTCCAGAATCTGGAATGTTGATGAGACTGAACTTAGTCAAACCGAACCAAGTTGTCAGTCAAGTTGCTAAAAAAAAAAGTTTACAAGAGAATGTATGGAGAACGAGGTCAAATCTTGCAGGTTGTGTTTGTGCTGATGGTACTTTTATTCTGCCTTTGATCATATTTAAGGGCGTGAGGTTGAATGACAGTTTGAGAAATAACAGCTTGCCGAATTTTATATTAAAACGCACTCCTAAGGCGAGATAAACGCGCAACTATTTCTTGGGTGGTTACAGTTTTTTTGTTATTTCTATTCCTGATTCAAGAGCAGTAGTTCTGTTAATGGATTCACACAGTGCTCACAAGGGACCAGAAGTAATATAAGTCGCTAAATATAATGAAGTATATCTGATGACATTCCCTTCCCACACAAGTCACTAGTTATGTTTTACATATGGCAACCAAGTGTAAAACTTGTCGTTCTGGCATCTGTGCATTCCAACTTAGAGAAGGAAAGTCAGAAAACGAACGGATGAAAAAGCCTAAAGTATGGAATGTTAATGAGATACTGCCGGAAATACAACACAGAAATCATGTTCATAAAAGTAATAATAGTGAAAGTTAATTTTACTTTGTGGGAAGTATGGTGGTTGGGGGAATCTCTGAAGGAGCATAGTCAAAGAAATATTTTCCGGGGAGGGAATTCGCAACATTAATACACACCCCATAGCGGTTTTTCAGAAGTTTTTTTCACGAATTACATGATAATTAGTTACAGGAGACTCCAACAAGTGGTCGGTACGGTTGGAATAAACAGCTAATTAAGGACAAACAGTTAGTTGCAAAGCCGTATTAGTGCACCATTTTTTTAATTCNCACGGTTGGAATAAACAGCTAATTAAGGACAAACAGTTAGTTGCAAAGCCGTATTAGTGCACCATTTTTTTAATTCACGAATGTCATAGTAGGTCCAAATATTTTAACACTCTAGAACAAAATAAACTAAGTTATTAATTTGTCCCGAGGAGAATGTTACCCGTCTCACTAAACGGCTTACACGACTTGTAGACCTGACGGTCGAGATTGTAAGGGTATAGAGATTGGAATGCACACAACACTACCGGCCCAACGTTAGTAACGACAGAATTCCAGCTACCGCGGGGTTATTTGACAGGGGAAAAAAATCACTACCGAGTTCGAAGTTAGAAGTTTAAAGAGAACCGAATGGTCTGCGTATCTGTACTCACTAACCTGTATTTTACTTGCTTTCTTTTGTAGAGATGGTGTACCGAAATTCAGGAAACAATATTCGGTGAGCTCAGAGGACACAGACGTTTCTAGTTGAAAGTCAAATTTTGTAAGAGGAAAGAGTTCTGAAATGCGCAGGTTAGTACTTTACAAAGGCGCGCACTGACCTTGCGGCGATTCTAATTCCCTCCCATTTGTTTGCCATCCGATCATAATACAATTTCTTAATGCATATAACTGATTGATCTTTTTAAGGTAACAGAACCTATAGGGCTTATAGTAAGGGACAGGTGTATCTCACGAAAATATTAACGGCCATGCTAGAATTCAGTACCGAACGCCCACAACCACAACTTCCTTTGGTTATTGGCCACGTGTCTACGTGAGAAGACATGTTCTTTTTTAGCTGGGCCAATCGCAATAAAGTACTACGGTAATGAACGTCCATGATTCACGGACAGACACTTGAGGCATGTGACATTTAAAATCATTCATCCACGAAAGTGCATATGAATAAAAGTGTTTTGGAGTACAACTGGCCTTTAAATCTTTCCGCGAAAAACACGTGTCCCTACCTATAGTTATGCGCATGGCATATCATAATGCAAACCAGCGACCACCTTTTCTCGTCTTACTGGTTGGAATGGAGAAAAATATGTTGTAAGACAAGTTTTTGCCTGTCCTGAAAGACTTGGACAAAATGGTTCATAAGAATAACTGGAACTATGCGAGTGTCTCAAAGGGACTCGAACCGAGGAATCATAAATTCCGAAGTCGTGATCGTAATCCCATTGCTTAGAATTAAAATAGAAGGCATTTTGCAGTCTCTTAGTTTCGTAAGCAGGAGCTGCAGCAGCGAACAGATGTTCGGATACTGGTGATATGTCATATCTGACGCCAATTAATGGAGCCCGTCAAATATATTAATGACTCTATTAGANTGTTCGGATACTGGTGATATGTCATATCTGACGCCAATTAATGGAGCCCGTCAAATATATTAATGACTCTATTAGATGGACAACGTAGGCGAAACAGCGATCATCGCTTTTCCGTTTGCCCACGTCTGCTGGAAGTTACTGCATGTGTGTATAAGAACGTGGCTTAATATCTTGTCCCTACATGCCTATACTAAAAGAGTGTGTGTGGCCAGTAATAAATGTTACGCAGAGACATGGGAATATTCCAATGTACATTATATCGGAAATCCTACAGAACATATCATTAACGACACCGCTTTTTTTGCGAGATAATAAATATTCTACGCAGGTTGCACTAATATATTCTACATGCACACCTACAACTTCCCTTATGATTTTTGGCCGCGTGTTTCTGTGAGGCGATTTCGTGATATTTAATATGGCCAAACATAATTAGTTTACTCTAGTATAATAATAAAATTTAGTGATTACCAGGCAGGCACCCAAGACTAGTAATGCGGCTAAAATCATTAAAAAATATACCTGTTAACCCAGTGTGCTCTAATTCATCTGGAAAATAACTATTAATAGAGTTTACTTTTGTTAGTGTTACGAATTTGTACCATGGTCTATTTATCTTTCGTTCATTGCTTTGTTTTTAAAACTTTAGCAATGAATTTACCACAGCATGACCACATAGTGTTTTGCTTGAAAAAGCTTTTTGAATGAGTTTCTTTTATAAACCTTTACNGAATTTACCACAGCATGACCACATAGTGTTTTGCTTGAAAAAGCTTTTTGAATGAGTTTCTTTTATAAACCTTTACATGCTGCGAAAAAAAAAGTCTGCCTCAATTTCTTAGAGGTAATGGTTTTGAAAAGGCCAAAAACTTGACATTTCATTGAAAGGATTTTAACATATCGCNCCTCAATTTCTTAGAGGTAATGGTTTTGAAAAGGCCAAAAACTTGACATTTCATTGAAAGGATTTTAACATATCGCTGGAAGTATCAACCATCCAAGGAGCACGCTTTTCCGTGTGCCAACAATCGAAAGGTGCCCACTCTCTCATATTAACGTCGGAGCTACTTTTCCCTTTTCTCTTGGCAGTGCGAGCTCATCGTTGTCTATCGCTCGGCAGTGTGAGTAACTCACCGCGGAAGCATGAGCTCCAAATCACTTATTGCTTAGCAATGCCAGCTACAGCTACTTATTATCTTTGGACTGGCGGTGCGACCTACTTACAGTCTTATATAGCTCAGCAATGCCAGCTATTCTCCACATACTGCACAGCAGCACGACATATAATGGTTACATGTCGCTCGGAAATGTGAGTTACTTATCGTTAATTTCTCGGCAATGTGAGCTACTTATCGCTTATTACCCTCCTGTACGAACTACTGCTAATTGTATGTCACTCACCATGCGCGCTAATTATTGTGTATTATTCTGGAATGTGAACTACTTATCGCCTATTTATCTTCAAAAGGAGCTACTTATCGACTGTCACTCGGTACTGCTAGCTGATTATCACCTATCGCTTGGTAGCACGAGTTTCTCATGGCCTATCGCTCCGTAGCGGGAGCTACTGTATCGCCTATCACTGGGAAACGTAAGCTACTAATCGCCCATGGTTAGGTAATGAGAGCTACTTCTCGCCGGTCGCTCGGCAGTGGAAGAAGGCTTGACGCCAGCAGCGCGAGACGGCCGGCCAGGTGGCGGTGCGAGGCACCCTCGACGCACGCGCCTTGTCGCCGCGAGGGAGCGAGGGCCCGCTGGTCAGCCGGGCCGCGAGGCGAAGTGAAATCACGGGGTCGGGCCGCGGTAGCCGGCGAAGAGCTGCGTGCNCGGCGCAAACACCACCTCTCCCGGCACAGTCCAGCTCGCAAGCTGGCTCACTGCGGCCGCAGCTCCTACACACCTTGCCCCTGGTTGTAACCAGGACAGTTCTGACCAGGTTACATTTCTGGATGCCACCCAGTGGTGTAGAGGTTGGACTACTCGCCTCCCATCTAGGCGAACCGGACGATGCCGTTGGTCGGCGGGTTTACTCGGGGGTCTCCAGTTTCCCCCGCCCTTGTATTCCGGCGCTGCTCCATACTCACCTAGCTTCACCCTCATCGGCTCTCAAAACCTATATGTTAAGAGCCACCCAAATCTCTCCGCTCCTTCGATCGGCAGATACCTGAATAATTCACGAGTTCGATGACCTGCAGGCTAAGACTTCGCAATCGTGCGTGTGCAGTTCAGTGGCAAACCCAGGAAGAATGGCGTTGCAACCCCTTCTTTATGCCCACGAGGTTGTCAAATATTATTACTGAAAATATTGTTTTACTATGATCCATTTTATAATCTGTTCTAATTAATATAAGTCACCCCCTACTGATGCCGATGTACAGCTTTTCTCAAGGCCACTCCTTGTGAAATTTCTCTACTGCACAGTATTGCATAGGGGTACTAGAAAATAGTGGAAAAATTTTAGCCAACATACCCGATCTTTGTTTTAGGCGATTCACTGATACTTCCAACTTTTCTGAAGCCCCGCTAAAGTTCTTATTCTAGGATATTCTTCCACCTCGTGCAAACAAAGATTAACTGATCTAGAAAATTACACCATAGGACAGTGCACCTCATTCGTGCGCACTCAGTGTAATTATATTTGCATAAGAACTTTTCCTTACTGGGGATTACAAACACACTTATTTTCTCCCTGTGTATTTTAATATTAATTATAAATTAAATATTATAATTTATACATAAAATATAAATAAAAGTTAATTTAACCAAACTAACATATTTTTAAGACATGAAACAAAACAAATGAATGCCTCCAGTAACGCTCCTTGTACACCGTCACGGAAGTGGACAACGTAAAAACACTCTATATCAAAATGACAGTAGTACGCATGCGTACACGGATAAGTACGCAGGAACGTAAGAAGCTTGGTCAACTGTCAACTCTTCTGTGCCTGTGAATCCGTGTAGCCAGTGGGAATCAAGTGTGTGGTTCGACGACCGTTTCTGTGGCCATTGTGGCTTACAAAAAAAAAAAAAAAACACGGGCATGGAACCAACACTACTTTTTATCATTTAAATAATCACGTATTCATGGCAGACAGCATGATTTATGAAATATAAAATATCATCGATGTAGTAAATTTAGTAGTTTATTTTATAAAGTTTATGTTGTAATTTTTTAAAGGAAAAAGTTATTTTTATTCCATTGGCAAAACCATTTATTTTACGCGGAAATATTTACTCTCAGGCTAGACTTCAATTATCTACCGGAACATGTGCACATTTCCCTTCGTTATCGGCCGCGTGTCTTGTGAGAAATAATTTTCTTGCCTGACTGATAAATTAGAATTAGGTTACTCCTACAATGAACGTCCGTGACACAGAGTAGATAAGAATACAGAGGTCAAATAGCTGCTTTTGCAGCAAACTCCAGCCGCACATGCCACCAAAATGGCATCACCGGCCCAGCAACATGTCTGAACGTCGTTTGCCAATCGGCGCCTAGCGACTTACTTGCCAGCCAGTGGCCCAGCCAATAGGACACATTCCGCAGCACGTGGTTGACAATCAGACGTAAGGTCTGTTCCCTAACTCTCGCACAACCAATCAGAGAATGAGTACGCGCACATCAAAGGAACCACGAAGCCATTTCTTCTCTGTACGTTTATTTACTCTGTATCCGTGAGTTGCAGGCAGACACCTAAGATGTGTGACAGTCAAAAACCATACAATCAGGGAAAGTGGATCTGAGCTAAAGAAATTTGGAGTACACCTCGTGGAATCTTTTTGCGAAGAACAGATGGTCCTATTCGTAGGTAGTTTATCGTTACGTTTATGTGTATCGAAGTGTAACATAAATTCATTGCAATTCGTCGGTTCGTATTGTTCGCATGTTCCATGACAATTTCCTTTCTCATACGAGCATTGCAGAACTGGCCTAACCCTTTCAGGCCCACTTTAATATTCGGTGTCAGGTGTTGCAAACAAAAAATGTTATGATGCGCGATGTACTTAAGTCGACACAACACTCGATTCGTTGTCACAGCCAATGAGCTGTAGGCTATATGTTTGGCTACTGCTATGTGAACCAATTGTAACCTAGACCAGTGAGATGGTTTGCGAATCATTTACCCACAGGTAAGATGATTGGTCACTGAGCTTCACAGTGTGCAGTACAGACCAAAAATTACCTACCCATGCGTATGTACACAATTGTGCACACTGGGTCTGAACAGGTTAAGAGGAATTCTGTGAAGTTTCATTGTTACTTATGTCACTCTTCCTCACAGCAATCACTCCTTCACAGGCTGAACTCCACTGGCCATTTAGCTACACTCGGCGACAGCCACTGGGCAAAGTAACAACAAGCTGTTGCGAATTCTTTCTGCAGTCTGAGAGAGTCATTACCAGGACGCAAAAAAATTGCTACGCTAAATGCAATATTTAAAAATTTTATGTTTACACTCGCATTTCAAAAGCAGTGTCGAAAACTACATTGAAATGGTACTTATCCCACAGAAATATCAGACGATAGTGTTTATTTGATGCCACACACGACTACATCAAATACCAGTTTTTCCACAGTTCTAACTTGAACGATCATGGTTTAATTAACATTAACGCACTACTCTCAACAGTTTAGTTATTCTCATCAGAAACAACGAGAATCTGAAGCTGCCACGATTTGAATATGGGATGTTTAGGAATGTTGGTATGACTGAAACGAAGAAAAGAAAAATGATGGTAGTACTAGTCAAAACATTTGCAACAATCACAAACAGCCACCAATAGACACGGGAAAAGGATGTTCAATGCAGAACAACATTATCTACCACCACTAACCAAATGCATATAAAATATTATAATAGGCCCATCACTATCAACTCCGTGCTGCCATTTGTTGTGTTAAATCATGTAGCTTACCACACCAACTTTACAGCAATACACACTGAAGAGCCAAAAAAACTGGTACACATGCCTAATATCGTGTAGCCCCCCCCCCTTCTCCACCAAGCACGCAGAAGTGCCCCAAGATGACGTGGCATGGACTCGACTAATGTATGAAGGTATGCAGGAGGAAATGCACATCATGAATCCTGCAGAGCAGTCCACAAATCCAATATGCGCCAATTTGAGAAAGGGTTGCACGTCTGTCACGTTTAATGATTCTCGCCAGTCGTCGTTTGTCCCGTTCTTTCACGATCTTTTTCCGGCCGCAGCGATGTCGAAGATGTGATGTTTTACCGGATTTCCGATATTCACGGTACACTCGTGAAATGGTCATACGCGAACATTCAAATGTTATCGCTACCTCGGAGATGCTATGCTCTCGTGCGCTGACTATAACACCACGTTCATACTCACTTAAATCTTGATAACCTGCCATTATAGCAGCAGTAACCGATCTAGCTGCCGACCGCATCGCGTTGCTCTGATTGGTTCCATACCTCTGTTATTTGCATTCACACGCCTATACCAGTATTTTTTTTTTTTTGCTCTTCAGTGCATATGGAATGTAATGCTTGAAGATTGATAAATCTGAAATTATTGCTGTCTATAAACACTGCAGTAAGTGATAGTACCAAATGTATCTCTTGGAAGCCTCATTTANATAAACACTGCAGTAAGTGATAGTACCAAATGTATCTCTTGGAAGCCTCATTTAGGGGTTTATTGCAAATAGACATACTTCCTTACTTTCACACTGAAAATAGCATCACAAATTAGCCAAAGAGCAATGAAAACATAAAAATTGTCCACCCTTGCTTCCTAAAAACTAATTACTTGCAAATCCACGCCACTATGTCACTGGAGCACAAGAAAAGTGAGCGCAGAGGGCCGCAACCATTTATCTGAATTATGTTCAGCTTCGCTTGTAATCCAGGAAGCAGGATATTCGTTTGTAATGTGTTCTCTGAGGCTAGTTGTGTTTCCTACAATTCAGGGATCTATCTGAAGTTTGTAATGTGCTCTCTGAAGCTAGTTGTGTTTGCTACAATTCATGGATGTATCTGAAGTTTGTAATGGGTTCTCTGAAGCTAGTTGCGTTTGCTACAATTCAGGGATGTATCTGAAGTTTGTAATGTGTTCTCTGAAGCTTGTTGTGTTTGCTACAATTCAGGGATGTATCTTAAATTGGTACTTCTTAGTTCAGCTAAGATTGCGTTAACCGTAAACACACAATGCATATGGTAAAACCATATTTCTCACAACTATATTTCGTTACTTCGCTAAAACGAACACTTCAGTGTAACATCTGCCCCTTTTTGAAACTCATAGAAAACTGTAACCTATGGAACTAGTTTTTCTACTTCTCAGCGAACTACGTTTGGGATATGCCAGTCAATATGTCTATAGAAATTAATATACATGTTTTTAAAGGGGAATATAATAAGTGGTCAGTTAAGAACAGTACATGAATCTTCAACTAGTTCCTAACTTGTTAACTTGTGGATGCCTGGTATCGACCTTTCTTGGATTTTATATACTTGGTGCCAGAAACTTGCAAAATTTCAATTACTGAGTTTATACCCAACATTCTCTTAAATTTTTCCATCAGTGTCCTATATAGTATAAGACGTAGCACATGCTTGAATGATTTACACCGTAGAGAGCAGAAAATATCGCACAATAAGGGAAGACTAATCACGTGGAAGACATAATTGGAAGACATAATTTGTAAAGGTCATATTTTTTTAGTCTCGTAAACAGCTGTTGTCAATGACAACTAGCGCAAACACATTTTTATTGGTCGCGATGCACGTCACGGTTGTCGTGCTGATACCAGTACAGTTGCACAAAAAACATTTGTTTCTCACAGTGCCTAGCGCCATGTTTCTATCTGTGACTTCAAGGGGTGTACACAATGGAAAACTTAAGCACTAAGCAGTCTAACTTAGAAAAATTCCAATCGCCTTAGCTGTAATCGAAGTATGCACAATAAAGTCGCTACTTTTACTGCTGTAGTTTCATAGTCGAAGGAAAAAAATTGTAAACTAGAACAAATCCCAAGTATTAAGTTTAGCCAATCACAGAGGAGTATACATTTAAAGGAAAAGATAATTATATTCTGATTTGAAATAACAAACTTTCAAGGTTTATTTGCTTTTAAAATAACTGTTGACTTCTACAGTACTATTAAAAAAACCTGCTTCAAATTTGATTTCAAATAACATCCTGTATAATGCTTTTATATTGTTAAAAATTAAGGCAGTGTCACTGTTATTATGTGGAAATTAAATTTTCGGACGCTACTGACTTCTTCTTACTGCTTAATATTTTCGTTGTGTAAACATTTTTCTAGGTTTCTTACTGTTAACTGAGCACTTTAGAAAGTCCGGCTTAGGATCTATTTTTCTTCTCATTTCGTGTCCTTCCACCATATGTAACATTAGCATATATACAGGGCTCATCACTTTATTCATGCACCATCGAAGTGAAAACGGGGTATTAATTGCAAGCAATGTAAATGTCTCACTAATATGTAAATTCATGTTCTTATCTGTATGAAAGAAGAAAAACTACCTTCCAGTGGCCGTAAGTGTGCTCCACTTGCAATAGAGTGCCGAGTCTTGTAACTAACTGCCAATTTAACCCGGAGTCAGCATGCCACTGTGTGGTTATGAACAGCAGTATTTCTCAAACGATGATTTAAAAAGCATTCACTTTACCGTGAACAACATTTAAGAATCGGTCTCACCCGCTATGTAACTTTCATTTCAACGAAATTACTACATATTTGTTATTATGACACGATTACATTTAACAAATACCTTTTGATTTAGTCGCCAAATTTTATCCATGTGTTATTTGGTAACCGTGGGCAGGAATTAAGTGATGATTTTAAAATAATGTTGCACTAATTACGTCGTCATTACTAAATAATAGTTCAGACATTCTGTAATGTATTATGCCATTGAGAGCTGTTGTTGTAGTTTAGAAATTAGTGTCCCTCAACAACTGAAATAAGCTAGAAACCATGCAATTCAATATGGCGTGTGAGATTGAAGTTTAAGCGAGAATCAGTGATTTGGATGTCTGGTTGGTTGGTATACGCCCTACACAGTAAAAAATTTCTGTACTTATTACAAACATTTATATGGCAACTAGCCGCCTAAGAGGTTCTTGTAACTTTACAGCTGAAATATTGTATGTTGACGACAACTTATTTTAGAAAACATACAAAACTGTGAATGTAGATCAGGGATTATAACAAACTCTGAATGTAGCTCAGGAATTATAACAAACTGTGAATGTAGCTCAGGAGTTATCACAAGCTGTGAATGTAGCTCAGGAATTATAACATACTGTGAATGTAGCTCAGGAATTGTAACAAACTTGAAGTCTGCAACTCTTGCTTGTTAAAATTCAACATTAGTTTTTCACATTCAAAACTAAGGTTTTGTGATGCGGGTGATGAGGGTGAAGCGAGGTGAGTACGGAACAGCGCCAGAATGAAATAGGAGATCCCCAAGAAAACCCGCCGACCAGCGGCATCGTCCGGCACGATTCCCACATGTGAAAAGCGGGCCGACCCCGCCAGGAATCGAACCCGGTTCGCCTAGGCGGGAGGCCAGTAGTCTAACCACTACACCACCGCGGCGCCATAGTTTCCATAGAATTCCTTGTACAAATACAAATAATTGCTGCAGTGCTCGTGCGTAATAGGACTCACCGGTGATGGGATGGATGGCGAAGCTGGTGTTGGCGGGGATGAGGCTGTACCTCACGGCGCCGTTGGAGTCAAGGTCAGGGTCGGCGGCCTTGACGCGGCCGACGACGGCGCCGCGGGGCCGGTTCTCCTCCACCCAGAACTCGTAGCCGTCGCGCGAGAAGGCCGGGTCGTTGTCGTTGGCGTCGAGCACGGTGACGGAGACGCGCGCCGTCGCAGACCCGGAGGGACTGCCGTTGTCGGCGGCGACGACCCGCAACACGTAGCGATCGCGCACCTCCCGGTCCAGCGGCCGGCGCAGGAACACCCAGCCGCTGTTGGGCGACACGCCGAACACCGCGGAGCCGTCGTCGCCCGCCGACGTCGAGGAGTTGTCCCCCGGTAGCAGGCGGTAGGTGAGGCGCGCGTTGTTGCCGGTGTCCAGGTCCACCGCCGATACCTGCACCACCTGCCGGCACACCGTCCTCCAGCTCAACACCACCTTCTGCACCTGTACTTACTCGAGAGCACTCCTGAAGACAGGCCCAGAGGACATGGCGTGGGATCAAGATGACGTGGGCAAGCAGTACGGATCTGCAGGAAAGACTGGCCAAGAGCTCGGCTGAAGTTGGAGGAGGTAGTGAGCGGAATGAAGACGGGAAGGAAATGGCGGCAACCTACGGGAACCTTTATACTTTGCTCCGTCCGTACTAGAGAAGTTTCTTGCTTATCTAAGTATGGGACCCTAACATGAACTTGACAAAACTACCAATTAGACGACCGTGGATTCATGTTGACTACTGAATTTTATAAGAAATAGTGACGATACATAAGATTCCTTTAAATTTATGTTATTTTGGTAAGTATTTTACATATGAGTTTTAAGTGAAATAAGACAATGCTGTGAACATAAACGAAATACTGAATGTCTATATTTCTCAAAGTAATTTCAATTCAAGACTGTTTTGAAATATTGGGCATGGCGGAATATAGGACAGAGCCCGTACATTTCTGAATGAGATAAGTGTTGATTGTGTGATTAATTGCGACTGAAGGAGAAAAGTAAACTACTGCTGCTAGGGTTTCACAGCCTAGTATATGGAAGAATTAAGTGACATTATTAACCCCTTAATATATTATCCCGAGAATGCTCGTTCATGTATGACGTGTTGCAAAATACGTGAAATCATGGTCACTGATGTAAAGGTTCAGAGGCTAGCTCCAGTACAGACAGAGTCTTTTACCTGGTAAGTGGACTGCTATTGGCTGCTTCTATCACACCAGAATATTATTTTTGATTGCTGCCTTTGCCGAGGACCGACAGAAATTCTTATCGCAGGTTACACTGTGTAAGTAATTACACGGAATTCTTAAGAACTAGTAAGATATAAAATATCCTCTTATGGAACACTTGGAACAAAAGATTAATGTGTACGTTAAGAGGTTAAGGTGGCCGCCTGGTTGAAGGAATTTTGCACGTCTGAGCGCCTCTATGAGACTTTCAGTCGAGACCCTAAAATTTTATAACGTAATAATAAAATAAAAGATTTGATGCACGTCCCTATCTCTTTTGTAATGTTTTGTACCGGAATGTTCATAGCTAAAAAATGGCCGTGAAAACACCCGTTTGAGCCATTTTCACTGTGACAAAAACACGCTTTAGAGAGAAATGGAGGAACTGAAAAAAGTATACAGACGCGTAACGTTTCTAAAATGCTATTCGTAAGTAGACCTCAGTCAGAAACTTTGGACGGTTCTTTAATGGAACGTATTCTGCTGGAGCTGTGCACGCCGCCCGACGGCCTGCCCAGGCGGCCACCTCAAATGGACGATATGATGACGGGCAGGCAAGTGGCGGACGAGGACCAAGGATCTCACCTGCGAGTCGACGGGCAAGGACTCGAGCACGCTGACGCTGTAGTCGCTGCGCTGGAAGACTGGAGGGTTGTCGTTGACGTCCTGCACCTCCACCACCACCGTCAGGTTGGTGGACCTGGGTGGCTCCCCTGAGTCCGTCGCGACGATGACCACCGTGTGCCGCTGCGCAGATTCGTAGTCCAGAGCCCTGCGCACCGTGGACCAACACCCCATCACACTCCACTCGTGGTTACCTGCGACTTTTCCGAGGCCCTGCTAAAGTTCTACTTTCCCCGCTATTCCCTCCGCCTCGTGCAAACAAAGCTTGACCAAGTCTGTAGAATTACGCCAAAAGAACAACGCTCCGCATTCGTACACAGTCAGTTTAATAATATTTTGCATGAGAACTGTTTCTTACAGGATGTTACCAACACACCTATTTTCTCTCCGTTTTTATTTGTATAATTATAAATGGGATATTACAATTTATAGATAAAATAAGAGACAGTTTATTTTAACACAAACTATGATACTTTTATGTTGACACAACTGTAAAACGCTTGTGATACATGACATATTTAGTAGACAAAAAAACATGTCATACAAGGGGTGATTTTACAGCGTATCTATCCATCAGATACATTGCACATTCAAGAGCAAAAACATGGACATTGAAATATCACTTCTTTATATTTATTTCGTATTGTGTACGTTTATTTTGTAATTTTGTGAAAAAAAATATTTCAACTATTAACAAATATTATTATCGAAATGCTACAATTTTATTACAGTGAATTTTTCTATTCTTTGTGATGAGAGGATATATGCGTATTTTAGCAAATAGGCCCACTGTATGCTTCATGTTTATTAAAGGCCGTTAATGGTAAAGTGAGCACTGTTTAAGACCGTGCTTAAAATTTCATTTCGGCTTATTTGCATCCTTTTCCCAATTGCTAATATATACATTTAATGTAACTTATAAACAGTGACTACGTTATATATATACATAAACGCCCCAGGACAAAATAAAATTAATTTCTTTCGATATTATGCCTGCTGGAAGGACCTTAATACGTGCCCACTTAACCGTAAATTGCCTATAAAAACATGGAATTTAGTAATTAATTTTCACACATCTCTGTACTGAAAAAAAAAAACACAGTATTTCACATGCAGTGGCGCGTGGCGGGGTAGACACTCACCTGAGCAGTGTGAGGTGTCCCTGGCGGGGGTCGACGCNGGCGCCGGGCGCCGCCAGCCGGTACCGCACCATGCCGTTCCTGCCGGAGTCGCGGTCCCTGGCGTGCGCCGCGTACAGAGGCGCCCCTACCTCCGCGTTCTCCGGCACAGAGATGCGCACCGACCGCGAGTCATACTCGGGCGCGTTGTCGTTCACGTCCTCGATGTTGATGTGCACCTGCAGCAAGCCACCCGAACAACACTCAACGTTAGTAGATGTCATAGGGTGGTTCTACCTCATTTTCATGTTGGCCATGGAAGCAACACTCAACATTAGTAGATGTCATAAGGTGGTTCTACCTCATTTTCATGTTGGCCATGGAAGCAACACTCAACATTAGTAGATGTCATAAGGTGGTTCTACCTCATTTTCATGTTGGCCATGGAAGCAACACTCAACATTAGTAGATGTCATAAGGTGGTTCTACCTCATTTTCATGTTGGCCATGGAAGCAACACTCAACATTAGTAGATGTCATAAGGTGGTTCTACCTCATTTTCATGTTGGCCATGGAAGCAACACTCAACATTAGTAGATGTCATAAGGTGGTTCTACCTCATTTTCATGTTGGCCATGGAAGCAACACTCAACATTAGTAGATGTCATAAGGTGGTTCTACCTCATTTTCATGTTGGCCATGGAAGCAACACTCAACATTAGTAGATGTCATAAGGTGGTTCTACCTCATTTTCATGTTGGCCATGGAAGCAACACTCAACATTAGTAGATGTCATAAGGTGGTTCTACCTCATTTTCATGTTGGCCATGGAAGCAACACTCAACATTAGTAGATGTCATAAGGTGGTTCTACCTCATTTTCATGTTGGCCATGGAAGCAACACTCAACATTGGCAGATGTGATAGGAGTTACAAAATGCTGGTTCTGGGACAGGAGCTTGGGCGGGGCATCAGTGTGTAGCAGTGTTGACCTTATCACATCTGTGCTTCTCGGCTTCGCAAAAGTATTGTTTTCGACTTACGTGACGTACAGCACGCAATGCTCGCGCAAAATACACGCGTTGTTAAATGCATAGTTCTATTTGCTTTTACAATTGTTTTTGTTTTTTTTTTTGCATCGGTGTGTGGCAGTAACGTCTCTCTTCCACGACTAATGGTTTAAAATGTATGTTGTTTTGTGGCAAGCAAAGAAATACAGTCTTTACAAGTCTTGTAATGTGTATCGCACTTGACGCATTGTAGTCTTTTTCGCGGTTGGACCATGTGATAATACGTTCATTTTCATGTCGGTGTGCATTCTAGCTTTTACTAAACTTCTTGGCATGAGAGCAACACTGATATCACTATTATGGACTGTGGCTCCATCGGGTATTATTTTATATATTGTGACTCGTTATGACATCATGCCCGTAATGTACTTTCGTATATGCAAGTCCTTTATTGTTTTTTATGTGACTGATTTTTCATGTAAAGGGAAGTTTCACATCTATTTACACATGATTTCCCCGACCCTTGCGTTAGGCTGACGGTGTTTATTTATATTAACACGTACATGTTTTAGTGAAACCTGCAACTACGTATGTCTTGTTATCGGTACAAATGTATACTTATTTTATATTTCAGTATATGACTAGCTGTTAAGTGTTACCAAGGCTAATGATGAGTCAGAACAACAGCCCTGGTGTTGAACTGATGGTGTTTGTTGTATTGCTACATACGTATTTTACAGTTAACCACGACTATGTTCATCATGCACACAGTGCTTTTGTATACATCTAGATTTATTTTTCTTATATAGTTGTTTGTCATGTGTTACCCATGCTAGCATTTATTCATGTGTATATTGTCACATTTATATATGTACAACGTGGACGATGGCATGCGAAGGGAGGTCACCTGTCGCTGAGGGGGATCCGAGTTGGTAGACACCTGCGGTAGCAGATGACAAGGGCGGCGGTGGATAATTGTCAAGTGCGTGCAGGTCGATGCGTATGTGAGCACTATTTCAGACCCTACACTCCTACATTCAATGGTATAACTTTACAACGCACTTGTATTAAACCTACCTTTATTTTTTTCTTAACATGCGTGGACGGTTGTTACATTTTCCCGAACTTCAAAGGTTTGCAAACGCTGACCAACTATGCTAGTAACAGGGCTTAAGGCCTACTTGTTCTTATCTCCTTGACTACAGTTGTAAGTGATGACTGTGATATGATTTTGGTGGTCGTAGCTTCGGAGGGTTCGAGACGTCGAGCAACTATTCTTATACGAGGGCTTAGGGCGTACTTAACACCACCATCCTGTTCGTTGTTGGTGGCGATGTCTATGTTATGAATTTTACGACTATAACTTTGGTTTATGTGAAAGTCGGTCGACAATACTTACAAGATGCCTTAAAGTTTACTTGACTCCACCACCCTGTTCTTCAACAAATGATATGTTTATTATATGAATTTGATGCCTATAGCCATGGTGAGTGGGAAATGGTGGTCAACTGTGCTTATAAGTGGGCTTAGGGCATGCTTTGACACTTCTGCCCTGTTCATCGTCCGGGGCGATGCCTGTGTCATGAATTTTGGTTTCTATATGTTAAATGGTTCGGAAATTGCATCCAACTATGCTTGTAAGTGCGCTTAAGACATACTTCATACTGTGGCCCTTTTCGTCATCGAATGTTGATATTTTTGTTATGAATTGATGGTTGTATCTTAAATGGTTCGGAAATTACATCCAACTATGCTTATAAGTAGGCTTAGGACATATTTGATCATGCAGCCCTTTTAGTTTTTGGAGGTAATGACTATGTTATAAATTTGCTGACTGTATCTTCAATGGTTCGGAAATTATAGCCAACAATGCTTATAGGTGGACTTTGGACGTACTTGGCGCGCACAGTTCGACTCTAGGTTAGGGCACGTGGACAGGACTCACTCCGTGTCATGCAGGTGGAATAACAGAACATGAGACTCATCCCCACTAGGATGTCAGGTGAAAGGAGCCTAGAAGTAATATGAGAAAACCAAAGTGGAATGACAGAGCATGAAAGTCAGGATAACCCCTCAAACCCTTAACCTCTCATTACCGAAAATGGAGTCACTTAGCCACATTTGGGGTCATGCTATTGTCGGACTGAATGACTCATATGAATTTGTTAAGGAAAATTTCTGCGAGAAATGGTTTTTGGTTTTGAGGGAAATTCGGGAAATTTTGAGAGTTTTTGAGGGGGAAAGTGGGAATTCTGAGGGAAAAGAGGGATAATTGTTGCCTTTGGCTAGGAATGAGATCGCAGGAGGTTGCCTCATGACATCATCCAAGATAGCCACGGTGGCTCCCAGGCACCCCCGCCCCTTGCCAATGTCCTAGAACACCAATTTTATAACTACTGGCGATTCTAACCCACTTCCATATAAGGCGAAATATTTATTTTGATTACCCTACAAAATACTTATTTAATTTATACTTTGTAGTTGCACATAAATAATTCATAATATCAAAACAATTTTGTCTCAAATATAACGTGGTCTGGAATCTACACATTATATCTCTTTACATAAAATTTATGTTACAGATTATCTAAATTTGCATCAATCAGAAAATAATCACAAATCAAAATTACTATTCTTACATGAATTAACTATGTACAAAAAAGTCGTGGGAAGCTGAAAGCCATCTGTCGTCTTAATTCGGTTTAAGGTAAGCCTGTTAAGAGCTATTATACAAAAATTAAAAAAACTATCTATGAAAAAATGCCGATACATCTATAAATTAAACGTAAAGTTCAAACATGTTGCTGACTGAAATAACACATATCTTTAAACAGCTAGTAACATGTTCTTCTATGTTCATGATTTCATTTTTGTGAATTAAGTTTTATTGTTCGCATTCTGCCAACCGAGCAGGCTTAAAGAAAGTATTTGGACACACTTGCTAAATTTCTTGTTTGTGTGCCCATAGCTGCATTATTTCGCCGAAAGTGACAATTAACGACATTCCGTGAACAGAATGATTAAGTCGCACCTTGAATGCAAGACTGGGGTAGCTGAAAATGTCTTATATACCGTAAAATGAGAGTAAAATTGTTGTAAATTGTTAACGATCTTTCAAAGTAAAAGTGGCAGCAACGGAGTGCAAAATAATAACCCTTAACGTGTGTGTAAATACGAAATGTTAATGTTCACTTACTTACTCTCTTTTTCGAAATGTGAAGTTAATTTATAAGCCGTGTTCCAGTAAAAGTAAAAAAGAATGTTGAGACAGTATTTCACTGTCTAGATGTTTTCCTCTTTACGGTACAAATATTGCAAAAACTCTATTTTATGAGTTACGATAGTCTTACATTCAGGCACGAAGTGATTTAAGGAAATTGTTAAAGAAATAAATATGCTGTTCTTACGCAGATGCTTTCTTTCGTGTGTATAAAACAAAAAGAAAAGATTTCACTCCTCATTTATTTTAATTTCTTTCCAAAGTTCGTAGTTTTATGACTAAACATATGCAATTACGGACAAGGTTTTTTGTAAAGACTGATTTAAAAGGTGTTAAATTAATTGTGAACAAAATACTGACTGGCGAATAAACATAAAGAACAGAGAAACAGCGCCTCGGAGCTGAGCAAATAACTGGAAATTTACATGAAACACTTTTAAATCAATGAGCTTCGGTCTTTATCGGTGAGATTTCAGTAATAAATTGCAATGAAGCTGTTTTCGCTCGGATCACCATCGAATGTTCAACAATTTGCAGCAATTTCCACTGATTTTATTTCAGACTCCGGAAAGTATAGCCGTTTAGAAGCGGAGTTATGTCCCAAGAAAATCTCAGGGCGTTCTCAGTTCAGTTGCCGCTGTCAACAGGCTACGGTCTTCGTATTTTATATTAATATGCAATCCTTCAAGAACAACTTCCTGTCTTACCAAACAAACCTTCTCGCGACTGTAGGGCTCCTGCCTCTAAACGATGTGGGAGATATTTTATTAATATACGCCCCTTTTTCCCCCCTTTAAACACGCCCGTCATCAACGCCAACGCCAACGATAGCGCTCCTATTCACAAGTACACTACGGGCTGAAATCGCGTGGGCACTCCGCGCCTGCTCGGCTGATCTCGGGAACCTTCGAGCCCCGTCGCGCGGCGGGCTCGGGTCGAGAACTTCGGCGATGGAAGACGAGTACACGAGCGCGTCAAGCAATTGAAAATACCGCGCGGTCACCACGCGCTCTTCCATGCGAGAACTGCCTATGTCGCTATGTTCCCGCATTCCCACCCTGCGCTTGTGGAAGCGCGGGTCCTTTACACGAAGACCGGCATAAGTAACACCATTTCCGCTCTGTTAAGGTGGGCCGCCTGGTTGAAGGAATTTGGCATGCCTGAGGCCTTAAAGCGAGGGAGCGCTAGGGGCCACCGAGTATGCGCATTCACTCTATCATCGCCTCTACGCGCATGGCACTGAACTGGCGTGCAGTCTCGCCGTCGATAACGCGCCTCTATGAGACTTTCAACGGAGACCCTACCATTTTACGGCGTAATAATAAAAATATAGGTTTGATGAACGTTCATGTTACTTTTTTTTATGTTCAATTCCGGATTTTCATACCTCAAAATTACCGTGAAAACACCCTTTTGATCCATTTTCAGTATCAAAAAAACATGCTATAGAGGAAATGAAGGAACTGAAAAACGTATACAGACGCGTAACGTTTCTTAAATGCTATTCGTAAGCAGACTTCACTGCTGGAGCTCTGCAGTCAGTTCGACGGCCTACCCAGGCGGCCGCATAAGTCATCCGCCCACCTAGACCGATACACACTGGACGGCGTTTCAAAACGTAGAGAATATACTGTTACAATTTTATGTGATAGTCAGTGGACTAAACCAAGTCGTTAAGGGATGGAGGCCTTAATTAAATAATTCCGTAATTTTATTAAAAATAACTACAAACAAAATACTGAACATCTCACATTAAATATATATAACTTGATTTTTACAATTAATGAATGCAATCAATACAAATTACAATCACCTCAAAGAAATTGATGTAATTAAATAATTAAAATCTGTCTCATTATACAGTATATCAAGACCTATTCAATAATTTTACAAATTATATGCCATATTTGACATTTCCAATATTTACAGTAAAGTCCGTATCACATTTTATTCAGTCCCACCTCAGTTTAGTCCAGGTCCCACCAGTCCGCGATGTTCTAGAGTTCTCCGAGCGCCCTCATGCACAGTAGCCTTCACTTGTCGGGTTTCACGCCCTCTCGCCCATTCACACCACGAACACCTCGTCCGCCGTCGCCTCGCAATCTCCCGCCGTACTCCGTCCTCTACACGCCACTCGATTACCGCGCTCAGCCAATCGGCTTCCATAAAGTGAACTGCCGACAGTCAAGCTATGGTTTGTGTTCATAGGGTCGTAGGCCATCGCCCAGAAATTTCTCTTAATGCCGCGTGTCACCGAGGGCACTAGTTCCCAGAATATTCTTGGACGTACTCTAAACTCATTGGCTTCTCCAGGAGGGGGGGGAGGGGGCTGTGACGCCATCTACGTCACAGCTGTCAATCATTACCTTGTTGTCCCGCGGGAGGGGGGAGCGACGAGGTAACGAGCGAGTCTGCCTGGGGGGCGGGGAGGGTCGAGGTGAGGTGTTCTCCCCTCCCCTCCCTAGAGACAAGCCTTTCGTAACGAGAGCTCGCAGTCCGTGCGAACAACAGCGCCTAAAAATACTATAATTTACTGTTTATCTCGCGGTACGGGGCGAATCCATATACACCCCCAGACAGGTACACACTTTCAGATTATAGAAAACCGCTGCTCTAGTGTGTTAATGGAGCATGTCATATTAATAGTGAGTTCTCTTACCTGGCATTAAAAAAATTTCAAAGCGTATAGTTTTAGCATCCTAGTACGTCGAAATCAAATTTTTGACAGTTTTTGGGACTCAAAAATAAAATGAAGGAAGTCAAATAGAGAAAATTAAAAAAGGGCGACTGAAAGGTCATGTCTTCATTCATAGCAAATTCCCCTCCCTTTACCCCGGCCTTCCTCCTCCCCACAACCCTTGACTGCGTCGAAAGTGGTTGTAAAGTAAAGAGTTTTTGCGTGGCCCTAGTTATGCCCTGTGCTTATGCTGTTCGATTGTGATTAGGAGCAGGGTGAGAAGGGGTATGTCCCAGGAGAAGATAACAGGGGGAAGGAGGGGTAGGGGATCCTTTGTAGGCAAGACGAACCGCCAGCGAGTACGAAAACTCTCTCGTCCTTCACACCTTACGAAACGTGTGTGCATTTCCGCTGCGACGGCTGGAGGCAAACACAGGCAAAAACTTCACTCCCCTCCCCTTTCCGCTCTTTATTCTTCTCACGGTCCGGTTCCATATTCTCCTTCCTCCTCGTCCTCTTCGCAGGCATCCCGCCTTTAACGCTCTGTTTCACCTATTATGCAGGAGTTCTTCGTTTTCATGTCATCATTTCAGTTTCAGGCGTATTATTGGAAATGCCTGATCATAGAAAATTTAAAGTTTACTAGTTGTTTAATATGTTTGTATCTAATTTAAACTGTGTGTTATTTCCTGCTTTCAAAAAGGCAGAAACTCATTAATAAGATATATATATATATATATATGTTCCTGACGTTTTAGAACTAGCAGATAACACCACACATTGAAAATTAAGCACAGCAATTTTTAAACGACTCGTAGAATGTAAATTTTCAATAATCGTACACTGTCAGTAATTACAATGAAAGCGAAATTATTACACGAAATCGAAGAATTTCTGCAAAAGAGATGAAGCCTAGTCTTAAGGGTTGGCTGGCCTGCGAAATCGGTAAGGCGACTATTTCCTTTACACAGCAAAATTGACCCCACCCCCCCTTTCCACAAATACCATCCACTTATCCTTAATTGCTCCCTCTTTCACAATTCAATTAAAAATTATCCGTTAGTTTATATTTGTTCCGATTGATGTTCAACTAGTAGGCATTATTACTATAGACCTTAAAAAAAAAATTCGCGTGTTCACGTGGGGACAACTCTTAAGACTTGTATGCTTGAAAAAAACTCAATGCAAACCAACAATCTCAGCATTCACAAATATTTACCTAATACTAGTAATTCTACCTAAATACATGGAACTACTTTACCTCAATGGTTGCCAACTTTACTGGGCTCATGCCAGTAAGTTTACCTTTTAAATATATGCATGAAGGGGCAATGCAATTTTTCAAAGGTTGATTTTTAAAACCGCTCAGTTAAACATGGAAAGCATATACACATAGGCAAGGAATCTTTTCGCGGAAGACAGAAGACTCTTCACTGTCACATTTTTTGTACTTTTACAATAAAAACCCTTGGAATCCAAGTTGTCAAGAAAATCCTTTGTAGAACAACAAAGAATTTTCTTGTAAAATCTGCAAAACATATATTTGTAATATTACAAATTTTAGACTCGTATTACAACTTCCTACATTATTGAGAATAAGGGCAGAATACAGTGTTTTTTCTTTTAGAAAACATATTTAAAGAATTAATTACGGAGAATAGGGAACATATTATTTTAAAAATATAATTCACTGCGGAAAAATTTACCGCATGCTAACACGGGGTCTAGAACCCTTGGCCTTTACATATTTATCCCACACCCTTAACCACAAGACAAACTCGAAGTATGACCTTTGCACTTATTTTTTTACTGAATATATAATTAAATACCTAAAAAATATTAGTAAAGTTATTTGGTTAAGAAGAACGCACTTGTTTCACTTTAAGAGCTCTGTGTAGACATGAAACATTAACATTAAAAGTTAACGAGTAACAGCGCCATGTGTGTTTTTTTTTTCAAACGCAACCACACATTACATCAGCCATAGTTTTTGCAAAAAAAAAAAAAAAAGGCTGTAAACGGATTTACGTTGTTAAGTGTCCGCCATTTTGCTTGAGCTCGTGGTGAAAACGAGTCAGTATAACACAAACATTTCTTGAGGTCTATTACAAACAAAGCTGAAATTTGACAAGAGAAATTTTTGTACGGTTACAAATATTTCGCTGTGCTAGTTCAACAGTATAACATCTTGAAAATTTATATTCTTCGTAAAAAGTAATTTTAGTTATTTGATCACACTCTTAAATCACGAAAAAAGTATGCAGTGTATTACAAGCGCTTTGATGGTGTTATAGCAAGTTCATTTTAACTACAAACACTTAAAGTTGTGAATATAGCCTTATTAATATTTGAGATGTTACACTGTTTAAATAGCACTGCGATTTGTAAAACTACAAACAACCTCTCAGTAAGAATTACAATGTTTTTTTTCTACAGTGTTCTACAGTGCTCCATCCTAGGGCTTCATTCTTGTCATGCTCGGGGATGACGGTCACCTACGGCTCCCAGCTGGAAGGACCGTCACTCGGAGGGTGTTGCCTTGCCCACATGCACTCCCCACATGCCATTNATAGGTGGTGTAGTCTCGAGCGTGGGCTGCGGGGTGGGCGGGGGACGAACTGACCTGTGAGTGGCCATAGGTTGGCGGGTCTCCGCTCGTCGCCATCACGTTCAGCAACACCGACGGCCGCGTCTCGTGGTCCAGGAGGAATGCCGTGCGGATGGCTCCAGACACCGGGTCGACGGCGAACAAGCCGTCCGGGTCCCCGGAGTAACTGGAGTACCGCGCCGAGCTGCGTCCGCCTGCAAACACACACACACACACACCGCCCTTGTTTACAAACATCTCCAGTGAAACGCACGGAGCGAGGGTCTTGTCTCGAGAACCGATGAGGGTGAAGAGAGAGACGAGTATGGAGCAGCGCCGGAATGCGAGGGCGGGAGATACCAACAAGCGATGGTCCGGGGGGCGACCCCGACGGGGATCGGACCCGTGATCGCCGTGGTGGGAGGCGAGCAGTCTAACCACTACATCACAGCGATTAATCACGCGCTCCTCAGCATCCAAGACTCCATCGCGCACGCATGTCAAAAACATGTGTTGCGAAGGACTTGGTGGAGTTACAAGGGAACCCAAGCACATAATCACAAGAACATGCAGTAAACAACTGTATCTCACAAGCACAGCGATTCAAACAGGACTAGAGAATATAAGCACACACTGTAACCTACAGGAAGACGGCTCATAAAAATAACAAAGTAATTCCTATAATTACAGTTAATGGCAGAAACCTGTACACGCACTTAATATCCGTTTGTAATTAGGACATTTTTGTTTCGTTTTTATTACACTTTTGTATGGTTCATTGGTTGTTGATATTTTCTCCTCGTGTTGTGTAATTTTTCTTTTTCTGTTGTATTTTTTTACACTGCAGACAATGCACAGAGTACAATTCAATTCATTACATTCGTAAGCACAACATAAAATCAGTCAGTTCGCACTAAAGATGTTGGGCAAAAAAAAAAAAATATAAATTTTAAATTTGCTTCCAACACTTTTCAATTTGCATAAATCGCCATGCTCAACAAAGATTTAATTGCAATATATTTCTGTAAATATTCTATAACAAAGCTCAGTAGCTATAATGAGAACACAAATACGTGGGCATAAACGCAGCTACAGTAACAAAGCAATTTTACGCCGTTCCCGTCGTTATAGTTTTCATTTGTCACATAATGCATAGCCATTCACAATCAAGCGCGATGACACTGTTTACATGTGGGTTTCGTGTGTCAAGTAACCGCGCTTGTCTGAACTCAACGCCTTTCTGAGAGCGTGTTACGCAATGCGACCGCAACCACAAGCCGACTTTCACCAAGACCGTCAGAGCTTGTTTACACGTGTTGGAACACCTCCCGAACAGTAATTTAAAAAGCATCTCTCAAGCCACACACGACTTTCACTGTGAAATAACAACCTCCGCGACACCAGGAGAGTGGCCTAAACGCGAGAGCCAACCGGAATGTTCAGCCGGCGATGAGTCGAGAAGAAATTGCCTTATTGGGAGAAGCACGTTATTCAAAACAAATCTAGGCATCCAGGCAGAATGTCAGAGGTTCCACAAATGTCTTCTTAAAAACTCAAATACTTCTTTCACTAGCAAAATTGTCGTAATCAGTATAGGCACTATATACCTAATATTCAATATTCCTTTCGTTATTGGTCGCGTACCTTTATGAGAAGACATTGTGTTGCCGGGCTGACCAATCAGCAAGCATTAAGTTATTTCGACGCTGAACGCCAGCGATTTGCGGCCAAGCACCTAAAACGGTACAGAATAAAGTAATCCAAATCATAACTATGGTGAATTAAAGTTCATGTCCTCTAGACAACAGGCAGTAGATTGTGTGATAAGTGATGAACCCTCTTTAACTGTTTAATTTAGTCTATGTTAATGTGCAATAATTAACAGCAATTTGCGTGTAGTCCTCGTAGTTAACTGTACATGCAATACTTAAAATTGAAGGTGTAATAACTTTGTTGAATGTTTAAAATTTTCAACGAACCCAATTTTTTTACTTGGCAGAGACCACCTGTGGAGCGAAAATCTCCAACAGCTGAGCCTTAAAATATTGCAGATATTGAAATAAACGACCTTCTAGGCTCGCTATAAAAACAGGTGCCACTACTGACAGGTTAATATTGACTCGTTTCCATACACATAATGTAGAGTACGCAAAGGAAAGATTTTTTGCTTTCGTTCTTAGCTCGATTTCACTCTAAAATTACAAGTTTTTGGTGTTATTGTTATTGCTTTTGTAAACGCCCTATACAGTTAACAAAAATTCCAATATTTATGCTTATTAGCCAAGAGAACTTTTTAAGAGCAAACAAAATTTCTTAGTGCTTATATACCAGGTGCAAAATTAAGTAAACATATTAACCAGGGAAACTTCTTAAAAGGGAATTTCTTAAAAGGAGTCGGAGGTCCTAAGTAGGGATAAGACATAAGCCCGTCTCAGGGTTGAGCCCCACACGCCTAGGCATGTAGGGAAGAGTGTAACTACACGGATACATGGTCGCGGATTTACTGGGATTGGGTAAACATGGCCACGATTTGGGCAAGGTTACTTTTACTAAAGGTTAGAAAGATTACTGCTAAAAGTTTGGCGAAGGGAAAATTTTCGCCACTAGGTAAGCACTAGTGTCGGCATGGAACCAGATTATCTCAATTTTCTACGTTAAATATTAGGATAATTGCAATAATTATAAATGAAATTTAAAATAACTTCGTAAATGTTTTTTTTATTCAAGTAGCTTAAAATGCTATTTAAAAGTTACCTTTTGGAACACCGAGCACCTAGCAGCGGAAATTCACTCTACGCCAAACACTCCCATAAATCAGGGTTTTATTCCTAACCTGAGTAGAAATCACCTTAATTGGGGCCATGGTTACCTTCCATACTAACCTAAATTGAACTACGAAAAGGAGGGGTGGGGGCGAGTGAGTGAGTGAGTGAAGAGATTTGGGCGGCTCTCAAGAGCGAGGTCTTGAGAGCCGATGAGGGTGAGCGTGAGGCGAGTACGGAGCAGCGCCGGAATGAAAGGGTGGGGTAAACGGGAGATCCCCGAGAAAACCTGCCAACCAGTGGCATCGTCCGGGGATTGAGCCCGGTTCGCCTTGCTGGGAGGCGAAGGGGGACACCGGCGTAGACGCCGTAACACCCCATCGACAGAAACTCCTTGTCGTGGCTGGAGGTGGTGGACGGTAACGTCTGTGATGACGTCGCCTGGAGGCAGACGCCAGGAGGCGAAACAAACGGCGGTGATGGACGGCGGCGGGCTCATCAGCGCCGC
>NQII01000062.1:74485-90448 GCA_002778355.1 Clitarchus hookeri | reverse complement strand
CCCTAATTCCACTACCCTCCTTCCCACCGACAGTTGCATTTTCTTTCTCGCCTCGAGCAACGCTGGCTCGCCTGTCTTCGGTGCGTGCGTTGGCTGCAAGGCCGGCGTTCCGAAACGTTACTCCGCGAGTAAACTTTTCTCATTTGCTGTCCCAAAACACGTCGAGTAAATATTTTACTTGGGTGATGGCAGTGCCCTAAAACTGCAGAGTAATTACCCTGAACATCTTGCCAGAGTAAAATCTTTTACGAACGCTATTTCAACGAGTAACGAAAGGGTGAACTGGAAATGGCCGGAAGTTCAGTAGAATTAAATAAAACTGAAAGAAAATGTAGACATTCTGGTTGTAGACACGTACGGGAAAATTACAATTGACGAGTGATAGTATTTTTATTTAAAAGTTACCTTGTACAAAGGTTGCCATTTTAGACATAATGTTTAAGATTGACTCATGATAAGTAAAACAGTTTATATATACAGCAAAAAAAAAAAAAAAAAAGAATTTGGAGGAAGTGATAAATAAATACCATTTAAAATTTACACTGGCTGCTTGATCGGTACATATTTGTAAACACAGTATGCTATTTACACCATGCTCGTTCCTAATCCATGTTTACTCTCACTGTCAACACAAGTTAATTTACTCTACTCTAAGAGTGACGTTTTGGAACTCCGCCGAGATCTTACTCCGGACTGGCCATGCTTGGGCATGCGGTTAGCACGCTTGACTCACAATCAGAAAGCTGAAGGTTCGATAAACATCCTTCCGTGACGGGGTGGTAGCATTCCCAGCGATTGACTATTTAATTTGAATCGAAGTTTCTCTCGCGCGTTTGTGGCAGCAGGACCAGCTCATTAATGTGGGCTCGTAACGACTTCAGGCGGAGTTTCACTTATTATGCTGGATTTCTTCGTTTTCTTGCCATACCTTCAGTTTCAGAGGTCTTATGGAAAATATGTGGCTATAGAAAGTTTACATTTTACGAGTTGTTGAATATTTGTTGTCTTTTTTTTTACTGTGTGTTATTTGCTGGTTGCAAACGGCAGAAGTGCAATAATAAAATACTAACAAGTTCTTCACTTTTTACAACTAGCAAACAACACAAACGTACTTAACAACTCGTGAAGTGTAAATTTTCTATGATCAAACATTGTCAATAATTACTATGAAACAGAATTTTGTGACACGAAACGAATAATGTCTGCAAAAGAGGCGAAGCCGAGCATTAAGGCTGCCGCCTAGTGAGGGGTGTGTCTGTGTGTGTGTGTGTGTGAGGTGGAAATCGATGATGCATTACGAACGACGCAGGCCGGCGCACGTAAACCGATATCGCCTCTACGCGCGAAGTTGTGAACTCACGTGCAAGNTTAAAACACTGTTTTAGTAAATAAGTGCTTCGAGATGTTTATATATTTCCACTTACCAATTCTTAAAACAATATGATTAAATCCAAAATGGTTGAATTTTTTGTTCTTATAAAAGGGTTTGTCTTTATGAAAATTAAGATTTCATCAGCGTTGAGCATATAACTTCGATAACTGTACTGGTGTGGGGTAGGTCACTGTTGGGTTCATCCTCAGAGGGCGATGGTCGGTGTACCTCGTCTTTAGTCTATGTACCCACAGCGAAGATCACTGGGCAGTGTACACTGGGTCACGATGGACCAGTGTGTTTCTATGACCCTGATTCTTAGTCTAATGTCCATAAAATGAAAAGAGACACACAAAACGTCGACCGATTGAGAATATTACAATATTAGACTTCACAGTAGATATACGCTGTTAGAAGAATGTATATATATATATATATATATATATATATATATAAGTGTGTATATACATATACAGAGTGATTCTAAAGTCATGGGACAAACATTGAGGGGCGGTAGAGCTCACTAAAACAAACCATTATTGTATAGGAATATACGGACGGGAGTGACGCGTTGAGGCACAAACACAAAAATAACACATGAAATGCAACACATTGTTTATTTACAACGTCGCCGCTAAATGCCTTTTTACAGCAACGTTCATAATAATTGCTCAAAATTGCTAACACCGACAGTAATGCAAGCATGGTAGCGTCGGTGGAGTGATTGGCGAAAAGATTCAAATACGCCTGGTATTTCACGCACGCCACCACTGTCAGCCAATCACGCCATATGTAGAGGTCGCCAAGCATGCGTGACTGTTGTTGGATGCATTTCCAGCAACAGTTTTAAAATTTTCTGTACGGAATCACTCGTTAAGTACGCCGCTAGTGAACATTTTATGTTTCCGTTAATGTGTTTTTTTTTTGTTATTGTGCCTCAACACGACACTTACGCGCATATATTCCTATACAATAATGGTTTGTTTTAGTGAGCTCCATCGCCCCTCAATGCTTGTCCCATGATTTTAGAATCACTCTTTATAATGTAAGTTGAGATCAGAAGGGTTTAATTAACGGCGAACCAACTGAAATCGGCTCGCAACATGACCTGAGGTGACCTCGGTGTCAAGCAACTTCCAAGATTATTAACTCGTCACATCTCGCAGTGATGGCAATGGCAGGCAGTAAAACGCGACGCGTAATGGCAACCACGTTGCTACGTGCTGTGCTTGCAAAACAGAAACAACGTCACGGCTTCCCTTAGGGTCATTCTCTGTTCCATCAGTCAGTGAAGCCGGCGATCGCGCATTGATCTCGTCGTGAATTCAATCTCACTTCAAGCACAAAGCACATGTCAGTGTGATGCCGGAATCGCGTCGCTCCGACGGACAAGATGCGACACGAAACGACAAAAACATCTTCAATGTGACTGCTTGAATTTACGGTACGGCCATTTACACGTAGGTTGGGATTTCCCGGCGCCATTTCTATGAGGCGTTTATAGAACAAACTAATTTCAATGGCGGTGTAAAGAAGGGAAATTTTGGAACACGTTACGCTGCCAAAGAGTGCAGATATTACGTTAAAACACAAAAAGATATACATGTTTGTTTTTTTTTCTTGAAAGTGGTAAATCATTTTTCCTTTGTAAGATGCAAATTTTCAGTTGAGGAAAAGTAAAACGAAATATTTCGTTTTTGGACCTTTTTACACCCTGTTTGTTGCGCTGCACGACATGACAAAAATTTCCAATCCAAAATTGCTGGCCGAACATTTTTTCGTAACTATGTGATTGCGGTATAATAAGTTATGGCCACGAACCCTGCGTCAAATACTAAAAAATCTTCAGACTCAGTTCAAATTACGGTTTTGCATGTTACAAACAAGAAAATTGTATTTAAGTGCTGTATCAAAGGCGAAACACTTTGTATCGTTATAAGTACCAGTCATGTGTGGGATTCGCGTTCGGCTACAATAATATGGGCATAACGTAGAGCAGTGGAAAGATTAACTAATCATTTACCCAGACGGACAAATTATTGGCCACTGAGCGCTACAGTGAACAACGCTGAATAAAGGTAATCTCCTTGTACGCTGTGTAAATAAAGACTGCTCAGGGTTGATTCAGCTGTCCTGAAATCTACCTTTGAAAGACTTCACTGCCCGTACCTGCAGATATTTAAACGTGCACATTGGCTACCATGCAACCAGTGTGTTGGTAACGACCAGGAAAAAGTAGTCACATTTTTAAACATCGATATAAATAAAAGTGTTAGGTAGACATTAGTGAATACTGTAGTGATTTATTTTGCTTTCTGGATTTTGTAATGCATGTGAGTATAAGAATGAAAAAATGTGTAAAATACCTACTTTTCTTATAATTCCAATTTCAATTGCCCAACGCATGAATAAAGCGACCAGGTTCCTCGAAAGTTTCACGTATGGCGGAAGAATACACAATGCTCGTACAAATAGATCTTAACCCGTTCAGTAGCATTATCCATGATCGAGGACGTGTTGCAGTCAAAGAATGCTTATGGTCGACGATGTACACTAGGAATTAGTGACCGGTGTTCTGAGCGTCTCCCCTGTGAGGAATCTGATTTGTTGAAGTTTCCGCATCTGATGCCGGCAAGTAAAGCACACAACAAAAACTTAAGCGGTTGCAGCACCTGATCAGGGCTTCCAAAAACGATCTCCGTTTACCGCGAAGACACTTTAGTTACGTACGCCGGGTTAGAATGTGTCAAGGAAACGTGCGGATGTTAAAGTGGTTATGGTGATGCCGCGCGGCGGGCGGACATGCAAACATCCTGCTCGCAAACACGCCAAGGTGGCTCGATAGTGGGAGGCAAGGGTGGCTGGCGGTTTGCACGGCCCCTTCCACAACAATGGAACACGATCAGTCATCATCGGCTGGCGCGCCCCGGTTCACTAACACCTGAGAGACACTGACGTGCTTAGGTTGGAAGAGGGAGGGGGCACTTCCCCCCTCAAAAACAACGTGCTATCCCGTGGGCGGCTAGAGTGCTCGCCGCTCCAACCACGGCGAATCCGGTTCGATTCCCCAGCGGGGCCACGGTGGTGTAGTGGCTAGACCGCTCGCCTCCCACCTTCGTTCGATTTCCGGCGGCGTCGCTCCCGAATTTTAGCATGTGGGAATCGTGCCGGACGATGCAGCTGGTTTTTTTCTCGGGGATCTCCCGTTTCCTCCGCCCCTTCATTCCCGCGTTGCTCCGGTTTTACCAGGACCGAAGCCGGGTCCTCCCGAATGCGGGTGCAGTATGTCATCGCACCACAATATCGTGGGATATTATGGAAGTTCAACCTGACAGTTAAGCGCAAAACCACTGAGGCACGTATACGTAGCACATTCGCGGTAGGCAAACCTGTATAAAATCACCTCGTGTGTGATGTGCCTCGCTATATCCTAAATACGTTATATTACTAGAGTTTTATACTTCTGTTAACATGAAAGTATATAATTTTTGGTTAAATTAAACTTTAACTCGCATTATATATAAATATATATTATTTCGTTTATAAAAAATATGAATAAGAACAGAGAGAAAATACGTAAGGTAGTAACGCGTAGTAAGAAATAGTTCTCATGCAAAATGCTATTACACAGGGCGCGCACGAATGCGGTGCGCATGTCCTTTCGGTGCAATTTGCTAGACTTATTTAAGTTTTGTTAACACGATGTGGGAGAATATTCCGGAAGTATAACATAAGCAGGGCTTCAGAAGAGTTGGAAGTAACCGTGAACGGACTGTGTCAGTGCCTAGTAACTTGCTTGCCTGCCGGTAGCGAATCTTTCACAGCACGTAATAGCCAATCAGACAGCACCAGGGCACTGCGCGGCCAATCAGCGGATGGGTACGCCCACATCAACGGAACCGCCGAGCCATTACAATTCTGTATATCTATCTGTTCTGTGTCTGGACACTGCAAGTTTGATGTTCCAGTACCTTCACCGTGCCCGTTCGTCGTCGAGCGTTATGTCAACAGGAAAATTCTTAGTTTATTTTTTTTTTTTGTCAGATGTTATTCGGGAAGAGCAGGGAACGTGACTGTCATAAATAAACCCCGCGGAGGAGAAATAATCGAACAATCGATTTGTCCAGGTCGACTGGCCGCAACCACAACTGCGAGGGTGACTACGATTGTATCGACCATTGTCGATGCCAGTTCGCGTTACGTACACGTCGTGACGTGTACATAAACAGCGCTGGCATTCGAAGTTTGTACTTCTCGCGAGTCGTGTGTAATTTTTCACCTTCCTGAACTTCATGGCAAGTAGAAGTTATTCTACGCAAGTCGGGCGCCATTCGATACACATCGACACTGTTCTGACACAGAGTTAAGGTTTATTCCCCTAAGGTCGGGAAGTTCAATGTTTTTAGTTTGGCAACTTAAACTTTTCGCCACTAGGTAAGCGCTAGTGTCGCATGTGTACAGGGTTTTTTTTCTATTTTCTACGGTAAAAAATCAAATATAAAGTAGGCCGAACTAAGTAACCAAGTAAAATATATCTCTTTTATTATTCACGTAACTTAAAAATTTAGTTAAAAGTGACCTAATTTGTAACACTGCGTACCTATCGTCGGACATTTTTCTTATGCCAAACACTCGCACAAGAAAACTCGTTTTGTTCCTAACATGAGTAGAATTAACCTGCCACAGAGGCGAAATACTGTGGCGGTTACATTTAGAGTAAAGTTCAAAGAGAAAAGAACCTTCACAAAGCTTTGAGGGTGGGAACGTAGGGGAGGCAGTGTAGGGGAGGGCCCTCCCGAGAGCTCGCCGCTGGAGGTAGGGAAACAACGTGATACAGACAGCGCGATACGTACCAAACTGGTAACATCGCTCTCTGGTACCGCGACAGATAATATGCATGCGCGAAGCACCTCTCGCCCAACCGCACTCGGCCGCTGTCACTAATGAATTGAATACCCCCTGCCCTTCGTGCAGCGGGTAATGGACTCCCCCGACTTTTGGACTTCTGCGCTTTATTTTCTTATATGGATTTCACAATATATGCTGCTCACGATAAAGTGAGCACTTTTGAGGCCCTCGTAAATTTTTTCCCAATCCGCCATTTTTTTTTATCCTTCCAACACTTTTCTTAATAAATATTGCCAGTGTTCATATTTCACCACATTCGAAAGATAACATCTAAGGCTACGTTAAATATATATTAATTGACTACTATTCCAAATGAGAGGCCTTCAAAAAGTGCTCCATATACCGTGAACATCCTATGAGTTGGCGTAAAGGTTCGCTGATAGGAAGTGGACCACGTCAAGTGCCTGGTTGGCTACAGAGATCTGCGATAGGTTCGCTATTGGCTGGGCCACCGGCCGGCGAGTGGGTTATCAGGCGCTGATTGGCCGAACGGCGTGCCGAAACGTTGCTGCAAGTGACGCCATTTTGCTGGCGCGTGCGGCTGTATATCGCGGAAGAAGGGGATCTTCCACCTGTGTACACGCTGTTCACCGTCGAACGAGCACTTTCGAAAACAGCATTTGAAAACTGTCTCTGCACCTACCTGCACGTGTTTCAAGGAACTCACTGACAGCGCCCGGTAAGGTTGGCAACGACTGAGGGGAAGTATATTTCCCTGTCCCAGCGTTGAATAAAAAGTGTTAGGTAAATAGTTGTGAATAGTCAAATGACTTATTTTACTTTCTGCATTATTTTATTTAGTGCGTGTATGTACAAGAATTAAAAATAAAAAAATTATAAAATATTCGCTTTCCTACTAATTTCATGGTTTCACTTAACCGACTCATGGATAAATTTACGAGGCCCACGGCAAATGTTAATTTTACATTAGGCTGAAGAATACATCATGGACATAAAAGTAAACCAAAACCAGGGCTTTCGAAAGTGCTCNTTTTACTTTCTGCATTATTTTATTTAGTGCGTGTATGTACAAGAATTAAAAATAAAAAAATTATAAAATATTCGCTTCCCTACTAATTTCATGGTTTCACTTAACCGACTCATGGATAAATTTACGAGGCCCACGGCAAATGTTAATTTTACATTAGGCTGAAGAATACATCATGGACATAAAAGTAAACCAAAACCAGGGCTTTCGAAAGTGCTCTTTTTTCCCGGGAACAACCTATACTTAGAGCCCGTGATTTTTCGCGAAAAAAAATCTGGTCTCTTGATTGACTTCAATACTGTAAGCACAAACAGAAATTTTTATTTTGCCAGCGGTCGCTCTCTGCATAAGAAGCAGTTTCTGTTTTTAATCGGGCCGATTAGAACGCAACAACTTTGGCAGCGAACCAAAGTGATTCACTTACTTACAGTTAACGTAGGCAATAAGAGAATGGTAAACGACCATGCAGTGTTTTGAAATACAACTCGTCTCGAAATATTTTCGCGAAACTTCAACACCTTTAACTACTCTTTGATTTACTCTGCGTCTCTTGAAGGATTCGTTTCCGCTACTCGAGGCAGAGCATCGTCATGCCTCAGCGAGAGTTGGCTTCGGACTCGCCGCACAGCGAAAGAACTATTCGCGAACGGGATGCACGTGGAATGGAGAAGGTTTAGGAGATGACGAGGGGGAGGGGGGGGGGAAGCCGGCCTGAGGATGCAAAGAAGTAAGCGGCGAAACAAACGAGAATAATTAGGCGCCTTTTTTCGCCTCCTACACGGGATCCCCGCGTATGACGGACGTGTCAATACAATACTTGTCTCGTATCGCAGGAATTAATACGCCGCTCGGCTCTTCTTTTGTTCCTTTCGACGACCGCGCGCTGAAGAGAGGGGAACAGCGCATGCGCGTAGGCACCGAGAGACGAAAATGACAAGAGACAAGGGGGGATCGGCGCAGATGTGCTGCGCAGTAACTCTTTTTCTCCCTGGAGTAAGGTTATTCTACTCAGGTTGGTAAGCTCAGTGCTTTTCGTTTTACAACTACAATTTCTCGCCACTAGCTAAGCGCTAGTGTCGCACGTGTGCCAGATTTTTCTCTATTAGCTACGTTAAAAAAACAGGATAATTGCAATTGACATAAATCAAATATAAAATAACTTCGTAACTAAGTAGAATCTTTGGAACACTGCGCACCTAGCGGCGCAAATTTTCCCTATGCCAAACTCTCTCATAAGAAAAATTATTTTTTGTTCCTAACTTGATTCGAACCCACAACCTCTCGAATAGGAGTCAGGTGCTCTGACCACTGAGCTACACAAGTGGCCATTTTCCTAACCTGTTGTCACTGGAAGGTGTACAACCATACCACTCCCAGCAAAACAAACCCGTTTTCACAACTTCAAACTGAAACATCGCAATGATATTTATTCCCTTTTTACGAACAATGTGTCGTTTTATTTGTAATAAAATTACGCTTTTGATGGTTTAATAAAATACTCTGGTTAAGAGGACAAATAGACATTACATATATAAAAAAAGGTATATATATATATATATATATAAATAATGTGTTCATGAAGTATGGAACCACATTTATATATTTTAAGTTGTACAAGAAAGAATTTCAAACTGCATATATATAGATCATTTAAGCCCTATTTGTTGCATTTTCCTTCAGAATTTTCCTTCAATGGGGGACGGCCCGTGGAGAGTATGGTAAAAGTACGTCCCCCAATTAAGGAAGATGTCAACATTAATGCCAAAATGTACGTTTCATCACCAACGAAGGTACATAGAATATGCAAGTTTTACTTATCCAACTGCAACATATAACAAAGTGGCCCCCATAGTTCACAAGCATCAAGCATATGCACACACTACATGAACTCGTTCCTTTTCGGGACTTTGAAGCCCCCGAGGATGCACAACAGGAAACTTCCGATGACTTGAATGAGACCACACTTACAAACAATGAATACGAAAATCTCGCAGATGACCAAAGTATTTTCAGTGAACAGCTGTCGCCTGTTCCGCCCTCTGATTTCAATAACAGGAAATGTAACTATACTACAGAGAGCATAAAAAAAAAGCAAACTGGTACAATAACCGCTGCAATAAAAGAACTGAAAGATTCAAACAAAGTACTCTTTGCCCCTTCTCCTTCTCTAATTACACCGACAAACCATCGTTGAAATTGAGTGTGAAATTATGGACAAGCAGATCGCAGTGGAATTGCGTATGCTGCCAGGGCATAGCCGACTTTAGGCAAACCTGGAAATACAACGAATCCTAATGGATTTCAGAATCGAACACATTAACTCCGGGTCTGCCGTATCGCCGTCAATGTCCTGTGGCGACAGCCACGTATACCATCTTAATGCCGTCCTCTACGGAAAGTTCTGACCACCCAACCCCACCTTGAACGCGAATCTCAGAACAAATGCCTTGGCTAGTGGGATACAGTGTACGTCTGCCAACTATTCAGATGACCAAGACTAACTGCAATACTGTATGCGACTATTTTTTGTAGTATTGTACAATAAATTGCGGTACTGAGAGATTTAAATCGTTATTACTAACCTTCACTCAAGATACTTAGGATAAATTGGTTAACTGATTTATTATAATAATGTTATTACATTAAATATTTGTAACAATACAGTACTGGGTGTATCTGGAAAACGGTACATCAGGTATGTAATTTTCATTACATTTTTAGTTTTATTACAAGTTAAAAAAGCTATTGGTACAATTTCTTTCATTTGTTAAGATTACTCCAAATAATAGGTATTACTTACTATCACAAAATCCTTCTACACGTTGTAGATTGCATCACAAACTTCAGGAATACTATTTGAAATGGAGGCGTTTGATACACGAAATAACATTGATAACATCCTGAAATTAGTTCCAGATGCTAGAAAAGCCAGAGTTATTTCTAACTTCAGGTTTGCATCACGGTGTCTTGACATGTAACTGGTGGACTTATTAGGGGCAATTATTCGAATTGTTCTGGTACAAGTCTCATAACTGCTTTAAATTCCTGGGGATCTGTTGAATGCATCTCCCTAATAATAGTTCCTGATTCTCCCATCCTTTTATTACTCAATCACTCTCGTGCCCAGTTGCTTTTCCCTTTTCTTCTCTTCTCTTGTAGCAATACCTGTAATAGTTCTTCACACACAACTAAAGAAATCAAATGCACCGATCTTTGAAGTATTACTTGTCTATATGCACACGCCATTTTTTATACTGTCACGGAGGCCAACTGCCTTCAATGACTTTCACTGTGTAAACGAATACTGCCAGTCACAATGCCAGTAGCTGGCATTAGCCAGTTGTACCTCAACTGGCATGCCAGTAACTGGCAACGTGTAAACATCTATTGCCAGTCGCTCACATTGCCAGTAAGTACCTCAACTGGCATGCCAGTAACTGGCAACGTGTAAACAGCTATTGCCAGTCGCTCACATTGCCAGTAAGTACCTCAACTGGCATGCCAGTAACTGGCAACGTGTAAACATCTATTGCCAGTCGCTCACATTGCCAGTAAGTACCTCAACTGGCATGCCAGTAACTGGCAACGTGTAAACATCTATTGCCAGTCGCTCACATTGCCAGTAAGTACCTCAACTGGCATGCCAGTAACTGGCAACGTGTAAACAGCTATTGCCAGTCGCTCACATTGCCAGTAAGTACCTCAACTGGCATGCCAGTAACTGGCAACGTGTCAACAGTCATTAACCTTACTTTCGCGGCCACGCGGACTGAAAAGAGGGGAGCGGCGCATGTGCTTAGAGACCGGAGAAGGAAGGGGACAATGTGGGAGGGGAATCGGCGCAGATGCGCTGCGCACTAGAAATATTTTTCTCCCGGGAGTGCTATTGTATCGTACTGTTATGTTTGTGACATTTTGTTGAAATTTATCCTTAACGGGGATATAGGGGCGTAAAGTTATTGATAAGAGTTACGTAATGAACACAATATAAAATGGGTTTATTTAACATTAAGATTATACAATATTATTTTAATATAAATATGATTGAATGTACTGAAAAATTATATTATATTAACTTATGAATATTTAACCAACCACGTTCTGAGTAAAGCCTAATTGGAGAGTCCCCACCTTGTTCATGATTCCGGAGGCTGATTAAGATGGCGCAAGTCGACGGCCGGACACACCCATCTTCAGTGGTCTTCTCGTTCCAATGGCCCGACGACAAAAGAAACCGCCCACGGACTACCCTGTCCTATATCGGCTGCGTTGTCCCCGTTTACTGGCCGGTGGAGGGGGTTTCTGTGGTTTGCGATTTCATAACTAGTTTCAGCGATCACGACCCGTGTCCTGGATAAATAAGTAAAGGTGTGATCAGGCAGGCCGCTCAGCTAAGGGCCTGAGCAAAGCTCTTCTGCCAAATTTTCGCATTCAACTATATACTTGACAATAAAATTTGAAGACAAAATACGGGCATCAAATTTTTTCGTCGGACAAATTTGATCAAATAATCTTGAATGTGTTTGAAAATATGTCAATCTGTCAAATTTCTTTTTACTGAAAGAATCTAATTTGAATTATTATTTTAAAATTATTTTCATAGTGAGCTATTGCTTTTGTTTTTCCATGCAGTCCATTATGTACAAGAAGGATTGTTAAGGAACGTTGTAATTTTTTTTTNGAGCTATTGCTTTTGTTTTTCCATGCAGTCCATTATGTACAAGAAGGATTGTTAAGGAACGTTGTAATTTTTTTTTTCGTTTCTTTACTAAATTCAAAAGCTATTTATCAGATATGTTTAATGCACAATGCAATTTAATGCTTNTTTTTTTTTTCGTTTCTTTACTAAATTCAAAAGCTATTTATCAGATATGTTTAATGCACAATGCAATTTAATGCTTCTGAGTTCGTAATATTATGTGCAATATTCACAAAAGACAGAAATCAAACCCACACAGCTGCTCCATTAATTAATTATCTCAATTACCTACTTCGTCTCCAGTAAATATTCGTTAGTTTAAAGTTTCTTGACGTCCAATTTTGTCGTGCACGATTCTCATTGGCTGAGACCGGCAAAAATCAAAGAAATTTTAGAGCCAGTCCAATCTTCGAATGTTTGATGGAAAATGAAGCCATCCAACTTTCTCAGACAAACATGGCAGCGTTTACGATGTTTCGANAATCTTCGAATGTTTGATGGAAAATGAAGCCATCCAACTTTCTCAGACAAACATGGCAGCGTTTACGATGTTTCGATGGCGTCATAACTGTTTAACTTTATTTAACCAAACTTAATGGAATCAGTTTAACGGAAAAATATCACAGTGTGACAGGGGCTTAACGGTTGGTTCACAATAACAAATCATAGGCTTAGAGCATGTAACAGCAGAAAATTCACACGATCATAAACTTTGTGCGTAGTTGATTCTCAATTGAATACTTATGTAAAGGGACTGTAAAATTTCGCGAATTCATTTTAGGATAAGCTAGGCTTCAAACATATATGGATTCATGTCATGTTTTCAATTTGAAGATACTCAATTAGTAGAGACCTGAAAACTTCGCGAGTTCAATTACCTGTAGGTTATACTCCATTGTCGTATGTAAAATAATGCAAATATCATTGTTGATTGGTTGCTTGTTGTATTAGCGGAAGACGGTGATTCGGTCTGCATTTTATTGTGTGTCTTTTATTCGCTCAGAGTTGTCCAGGAGGTGCAAACCAACGGGTGGGCCAATAGAATAAGCAATACAAACGTACGAGGTTTTGAATTCTAGCTTGTCCCGAAATTAAACCGCGAATTTTTCAGGTCTCTACTAATTATATATTATTTTTAGCCAATGAAATTATGCGATGAGCCTGAAGTCAGTTGGCCAACTTCTAAACAATGTTTTAATGTTTTGGTTGTATTTACACAAATAAAATGAATTTTAGTAACAGGTTGTTCAAAATGGACGTTTATGAGCGGAGTAAACCTAGGTTAACCATAGTGTAATAAAAAAGGTTTTTGAAAATAATAAAGTACATAACGTTTAAAACAACTACGCCTCACCTATACCAAGTCTCCAATGAAGTCTAGAAAGATATCCTAATGTGAAAGAAAAATTTCCACTAGTGAGGCTTATGTATTTTGCAGTTCGCACTGTCTAACATCCAGGACTCGTGCCAAAATGCTCGACGTTAGTAATAATAAAAGACTAAATCAGAGAAGATTTACGTGAGAAAGTTGTAAGACCACAGTCGCTAATCGCTCATGGTAAGAAACATATATTAAAAAATATATATATTGTTCAACTTACGTTTTGCATAGGTTTTTAAAGAGGAAATTTGCATGTCATAATTGTTTTCACANAAATATATATATTGTTCAACTTACGTTTTGCATAGGTTTTTAAAGAGGAAATTTGCATGTCATAATTGTTTTCACAGGATCACTGAAATGGAAAGTCCTTCTGCAAAGGTGCTCGCAGTGGCATTCTTTAATTACATTTCCGTTCTTAAACAACTTGGAGGGGGGGGGCGGTTTTTTAGTTGTATTGCAAGGGTGGTGTCTCGTTAGTACTGAAACTAAAAGTAAATTGGTGTGCGTGTTAAAATATAGCCAAAAACTTCTCAGGGCCAGACGAAACATGTATCAAAAGGCTATAAACGAATTCGATCAAAACAATAGGCCCTAATTGGACAAGAACGAGGGAGGAGAAAGGCTGCGCCTCTCTCTCTCNTAAACGAATTCGATCAAAACAATAGGCCCTAATTGGACAAGAACGAGGGAGGAGAAAGGCTGCGCCTCTCTCTCTCACTCTCTCTCTCTCTCTCCTTCTCATCAAGTTTTTGGCAAAATTATTTACATGCATGCTGGACTTCGATGCCTTATTTGGCAATTTGCAGTTCTCCATCGATTATTTGCCAAGGCCTCTGAGACGAGACATTTTATTACCTGTCTGGGCCAATCAGATTTAAGTTACTCCTATATCGGTTGTCCGTGATTCGTGGGCAGGCAGTTCAGAGGTATAACAATTGAAATCAAGATAACTGACTTGAAGAAATAAAGTGCTTTGGAGTACATGAAATCGTGGAATCTTTTCGCGGAAAACATGTGCCTCAACTCATTACAACTAATTATCAGTTCCTGAAAAGGTCTTGGTCGCAGTAGTGCTAGTAAAGAACCGGAAATGGTCTGCCGTGATTATAATCATGCAAAACGTCTGCTAAAGGGGGAATTTACAATAGCCCCTATCGCGTTCGTCCGTTATCCGCCGGTACGTCGTAGATCCAGCCGAGCGATTTACAATAAGACTTCGAACGTCCTTCGTCAGTTCATTGCTGCAAACTAATTCAAATCAAACTGTTTAGAAATAGGAAAAAAATCCTTAATTTAAAAATTAAATTTATTGGCGGTATTGTGTTTGTACATACCCAAAACGCACATTCACGTAAATAACGGAAATTAGTGGATATTTTTTTTGAATACCATATAAAGCAGGATTTTATTATTTTTGCTATTGCACAGAAAGAACTAGTGTTCCCAAAAGTATAATTATAAAAAAGTATTTAGGAANGGATTTTATTATTTTTGCTATTGCACAGAAAGAACTAGTGTTCCCAAAAGTATAATTATAAAAAAGTATTTAGGAAAAATGTAAAGTCATTGCGATTATATAGCTTCATAAACAAACATATGAAAACAAAAGACGGGCAAAACCAAACACTGAACACACTGCACATCCTCCTGAAGAACTCAGAATTAACGGGTAACAAAACGTGCACGTTTAGAAGGCTGTGATTCCATGCGTCCGCTCGTCAAAAGTTCAAGTTTACCATGGTTTTGACGAACGAAGGAAAGAATTAATGGTATGCTCTCATTTGTTGCAAATCCTGCCTAACAGTAACGGAATTTCAAAAACATTCTAGCTTCCTGATCCGTTTGTGATTGGACGATGCCATTCTGACTTGCTGATTTGCACTTTACAGACCAATCATAAGGGTTCCGTCTCATAGCGTTACGATTCTCGCTGGCCCAGAAAAAGTGGAGACGTAGATTCATACACACAGGACGAACAACAGTAAATAAATAAAAAAATAAAAAAAAATTTAAAAAAAACACCACCTCGTTATTGACCGCGTGTCTTGGTGAGAAGGAATATCCTCGCCTGACCGACCAATCGGAATCAAGTTACCCCCAACACTGACCGTCCGTGATTGGCTGGCAGCCACCTAAGAGGAGGGACAATGAAAATCATCCAACCACTAAAGTGGTTGGAATTTGGAGCACTAGTCGTGGAATTTTTTTCACGAAAACCAGGTACCCTCTCNTCATCCAACCACTAAAGTGGTTGGAATTTGGAGCACTAGTCGTGGAATTTTTTTCACGAAAACCAGGTACCCTCTCAAACAAAAATCTCTACAAGCGGTATTTATGTGTGCGTGTTAATGCATGCCGTTTTATTGATACCCTGAAATAAAAAAAGAATCCTCATTATAACAAACGTTTCGGGTTACAAGGCGGATGCTGCTTCCTTTTAAACTNCGGATGCTGCTCCCTTTTAAAATCGCCGCTGTATACGCCGAAGCAGACCAGCAAGGTTAAACAAAATTCGGACATGCAAATAAATTACACCATGAAAGACTCAGAGGGTGGTAGGAGGAGGGAAGATGGGTAAAATTCGAGCGTGTAGCAAAAAAAAAAAAAAAAAA